>JACTAT010000064.1:549807-576447 GCA_014526335.1 Chrysaora quinquecirrha | reverse complement strand
CAAAACGAGGAAACCTCGTATCGAATCTCATTATTCTTGAAAACGAGGCAGAGTATACAACGTTAATCTTTATGTAATATTTACATGTCTACACAGTGCCAAATTTTTCAGCAGCTTCCAATGGAGTCATCAGACGTCTCCGAGTACGGACTTGCACTGCTACAAGCAACGTCACTGCTCCGACTGGGAGACTGGTAACTAGTTCTTGTCTGTTCGAAGTCCAGCAGTTGTTGCATAAAGTTGAAATTTGGCGCAACGTTGCTTTTCTTCGCTTTGACAAAATCATATGCATCATTCAATGTGTAGTCCTGTTTCAGCATGAGATACGCAATGACAATCGTGCTTGATCTAGAAATCCCTCCTAAGCAATGAACCAGAATGTTCTTTTTTGCCATTCTAGCAGTTTCTAAAAAAAAAAAACAATTCAATTCTGGAAACTCCAGTGGCAAAAGAAGCAGCAATTCGAATAGCTTTCACAAAAGCAAGTATTCCATTTCAGAATAACTTCAACAAAGAGATACAAGCGAGATACAAATGCGTGTTTCTTTTATAAACAAACTTTGGTCTGTGTTGAGGCTGGAGTTCCTTAATTTTTCAACAAAATGAGCTTAAATTTTGTAAAGTTGATAATAATTGTAGCAGTAGTTTGAAACAGTTTTGAAAGTTTTAATACTTTAAAAGTTTCAATATAATTTCAATGATGCTATACAGTATTGTAACTTTCCAGGAAAATCAATAATCTATCATGAAAGGAACAGGAAAAAATATTGCAGCATGATTTGCCTTGGCCTAAATCACAGTAGTCCTTAATGTCGGAAAACCACGCCTGTTTGCGGTGGTTGTGAGATGTACATGATTTTGAACAGGCCTTTTCCGAGAAACGAAAAGCAGGAAAGACAAAACGGTAATCGAGATCAGTAACTTATGATGCAGAGATTAAATATATCCGCAGACTTAGAAATAGAAGATAGAGCGGTCAGCCGAAGGAAGGAAAGGTTGGCTTGACGATACCATTATGGTTTAACCTCCTAACAAGCTCAATATATCAATATTTGAAAATTCAGCAACTAAAACAAGTAGAATAACTTTGGAATTAAAGAGGGATCACTGCCATTTTCAATCCACATTCGTTTGGCCTAGTCTTAAGACTGACGATCAATTCGTGTCCATGGGCCTAGGCAGCTGACTCAGCCTAAGGCCTATAGGGCCTAAGGCGCAGTCATGGGAGCCAAAAACCGGCCTAATTTGAACACGTCTCTCAAATACAGGGTTTGCGTTAGCAAAGAAATGTCTTAGTTATCTAGCGACTTTACTGAGTACAGTAATTTAGTAATTCGTTCGCCTTTTGTTAAAACCATTAAACTGAAATTTTTTCTCATTTCTTGAAACAAGAAATATATTGCGAAGGAAATACGCCATTTTTTTCGAGTTTTTTCTTGAAGGTTTTTGTTTTTGTTTTCGACAAATCGAGCGGTTTTCATTGAAACAGAACAACACAACAACTGAAAATACGAGTCGAAAAGTTAACAAAAAAATAGGTTTTCAGGTTTCCGGGGGCCTAGGTAAAACGAAAACAAGGAAATATGTGAAAAAATCAATTGATAAAAGGACTAAAGATCGCCAAAGGTAAGTATATCTATCTTGTTTAAAGACTTAAACGTTACCGAAATAGCAGGCTATATTTCCGATGATTATGTGTATTTAGAAAATAACAGGAAACATAAAAAATATGAAAGGAGCTTTAAAAATATTAAGATTATAATGATCATGGGAATCATTGAAAACGGAAATAACAGGAATAGAATAAAACTGAAATCAAGCTAGGAAAGGAAGATGGAAGAACAGTTGTTTTCCGCAAATACAGCGTATAAATCTATCAAAACGAAACGCTACCCTAGTGAAAATGCCGAATAACGAAAATTGCACACTAAAAAAGTTCTTCGACGCTGTAAACACAATTTTTTTAAATCTCAAGATACATAAGCAGAATTAGGCCCATTTAACTCTTTATTTTCATAAGAACCAGGAAATTTTGATCGAGGCTGGCTGTTCTTAAGTTCTTGCCTTTTTGAGCCTGAAATGTTCTTAAGCTGGTCTTAATTCCTTGGAATAGGCATTTATATTTTTAGTGAATGTCAGGAGTGGTACTAGGCTTGTGTAGGAACGCAGCATGCTTGTCCATTTCTTTGTTTTCTTGTTTTGTACGTTTAGTCTGACTGTATTACTTTCCGCTGCTATTCTTAGGGCTTATGAAAAGGCCAGCCTCAGCTTGTTCTTAATTTGTTCTTAAAATCTGAGCAAAATCCACGCTCGTGTCGTGTTCTTATAAAATTGTTCTTATAAAAGAAAAGAGTGTACACCGCCATTTTATTAATGTTACCACGGAAAGCCAACGAGAAAGACGAAGAAATGCAACCCAGGGTAAAGAAATGCAAGCCTAAAAATTTTTTCCGTTCGCTTGAGAGCCGTATTTTTTGAGCGTCCATCAATTCAATTCAATAAAGTTGTAGAAACAACTCAGCTTAGAAACGTCCACAATTCCTTTAAACCTCCTAATGTTGTGTTTTATTTTTAGAGTTACTAATCCCTGTTTAGCAAATAAATTTGTTTTATAAAATCATTTTAATCTGCCTTCTGTTATTGCAATCCACATACAAACGACTCTTTAGCGTTCCTCAGATGGAATGAATTATGACTTCACAATGTCATTACACATTTTTTAAACGAAATATTCGCGATACATCTTACAATCTTACTAGTATTTCAAATGCAGAACAACCAGAAAGAGACGTCTTACTATAACTGCCGTGCGCCGCAGTTGATTTCCTTGTCGAATCGAGTAGATAGGCCCACTGTCCAGGGGACATGCCTAACATCTCACTCAACACCAAGAGCAAAATGAGATACAAAGCAACTAGGGCTGAACTGACCTTACCATTAAGCAACTTGAGGGCTCAATTGAATTACTGTAAGCAATATTCTGTTTCTTGTGTTAGGAAATTGTTCTTCGTTCTTCATGTTTTGCATGTTGAAGTTCGTTAGCTAACGTTTTTCCACTTACTGTCTCCCAAAAGACATGTTGTGGGCCTACCAGATCAGATGACGATTTTGACCCGCGAAGTCAGGGGTGGTTAGTAGGTACAAAAAATGTTAAGCAACGGTTAAACAACTTTGAGGGCTGAAATGTCTAAAATTTAAGCAACTTTGAGGGCTGGACGAAAGTCAAGTTGCTTATTAAAAAAAGTGTACGCTTGCACAGCAATGGGGTATCCAGTCACCTGTCAACGCGGTTCAAGACAGGCCCATGTTCGTCTCTCCAACAAGTACTAACAAAATGTAGAAACTGGCCATACACCAAGGACGCCTGCGGTGGGGGGGCAAGGGGGGCGATCGCCCCTCCTGCCCTTATCCAAGGGGGGCAAGGAGGGGCAAGATGTGCCCTCAGCGACAACAATTATTTTTAAAATAGCTTTAAAATTGTCTGATAAATATTGTAGAATTGTAGAATAGAAGAAAGGCAAGAAAGGACCATAATATACTGATTTCATTATTTCTTTCTGGGTCGAGGGAAATCAATGTCAAACGTGTCGCCAATAATTTTTCAAAAAATAATGAACAGAGAAAATCATTTTTCGGAAACCACTACTTATTGCTAAACTTTTAGACTTTAAATGCATAAGAATTGCAAAATCGAGTAAATCTTAAACAGTTTTGTTGCCAATGAAAACATTTAGAGGGCGTTTCCCACGTTTTCCAGGCTTCTGAAGGGCGTGGTAACTTAAATTTTCTTGGGGGCTACGCCCCAAAACCCCCTCAGTTGCCCTTCTTCAAACCTTTGCCCCCCTTGCCCTCCATATGTGCAGGCGTCCCTGCCATACACATTTTTTTATAAGAACACTTGGCTTCGATGTCAGCCTGCCTGTTTCTTATTTTTGAAGTGATTTATCATTTACTTGTCACCCCCTACCCTTTTCGAAAACATGTTTGAAATGCGTTTCCGGACAAGGGCTTTACGTTGGTGAGCTATGCTTGTATCTATCTCAAATACAGTAGTATCGGAGATGGCAAAAACGTTTGACCAAAATTTCAGCCTGGTGTTTCTTATACACTCTTTTTTTATAAGAACACGAGCCTTGATTTTGCCCAGATTTAAGAACAAAATAAGACCAAGCTGAGGCTGGCCTTTTCGTAAGCCCTAAGAATATCAGCTAAATAGGACAGTAAGACAGTCAGACTGAACGTAAAAAGCAAGCAAACAAAGAAATAGACAAGAATGCTGCATTTTCACACAACCCTAGTACACTCATTTTTTTTATAAGAAACCGTTTATAAGAAACCGTAGGGCCAGATTTTCAAAACTTAAGAAACTTTGGTAGGAGATTTTGTGTGAACCAAAAAAGTTAAGAAACTTTTTAGATTTTTCTTAAGGAGAAAAACAATTAAGAGTTTTCTATGACGATGATACAGATGATTACATAACATTTGAAGACATTGACGGTGTAGAGATTATGCTATTGTAAGAGAAAATTAGCTTCTAACGTGTTTCGTTTTGTTCCTAGTTCAGTTTGGTTATATTTAATAAGATATTTTAGCTGTTTGCAATGAAATTTGCATTTATTCTTGCTTCTCTATATCCAATTCATGTTTGGCAGTGATAGAAAATAAAGAAACGACGGTATATGAAGGAAAATTAGGTTTTTATGTTAAGAAACTCGCTAAGAAACTTTTCGTACCATAATTGGCGTGAAAGCTAAGAAACTCTGGTACGAAGATTTAGCATAGTTTCTTATAAAAAAATGAGTGTACCACGCAAGGCAATCATTGAAAAGTATAGATGTCTTACTAACCAGGGAGTTAAGAACAGATTAAGAACATTTCAGGCTCAAAAACGGCAAAAATTTAAGAACAGCCAGCCTCGATCAAAATTTCCTGGTTCTTATAAAAAAAGAGTGTGAAGGTTGTTCTTATAAAAAACGTTAAGAAACCTTGAAGTACTGAAGTACTGGGCATGTCAAGGAAATAGAAAAGAAAATTGGGACCCCATGAAACCCAACTCTAAACTATAACGTTCTTCTTGTCGAAACTGTATGTATTTTTCGCTCATTTTAGAAGGTCTGGTCGCAAAAGTTATTTCAGCGGAAAGAAACCCTTCAAGAATTTTTAACCGAACCCCTGCAAATCAGCTGTTCTATCGCCAAGTGTGCTTTGTGGCACACATCAGGTCAGAATTAGAAAACAAAACTTCAGTAACTTTTAAAAGGTTATTAAGCTCCTTGCTGGAAAACTGTGAGTGGAATTCTAAGAATGACATCTGTGCATAAAAATCAATGAATTCTTCACTGTTATTTTTATCCTACAAACAGTTACAATTTGCCACAGCTGATTCAAAACCGCAGTTAACGGTAGTTGGAGCAAAGTCTTTTTAATATATAAATGAGAGATTTTAGAGCAAATTTACAACCAAGAAACAAAACATTGACGCAAGAAAATTTAAAAATCCATTGAATTTGAATTCATAATTTATTAAATCATAAACTTTTAGACCCGTCAAAATGGTCGAACATTTTTTGCCACGTTTCAATAATGCAACACCTGAGTTAAACCAATCCTTCTCAACGCAAAAAACATTTTCGAAACAATTTTCCTGAAGAAGTCTGCCGTCATGAAACCTCATTGTTGCCTTACTGAAACTAAATTGAATTGAATTGAATTCAATTCAATTCAATAGCAACGGAAAAAATTTACAAAAAATTTATCACGACAAGGAACAGTATAACAAACTTTCAACCTCAATTTGTTGCAAAATTAAGGAAATTCAGCCTCAACTCAGACCAAAGCTTTTAAACAATGTGTATACAGAAAAGGGAGTACAGTACAGTACAATTAAAAAAGAGTAAAGTCGCTGTAATACATATAAAAAGATTTCAAACTTACCTATAAAATCGAAGGCTTTTGGGAAAAGATCAAACAAATTTCCATCCCAGTTATCTTCAACAGGTAATTTCAAATAACTGAATTTTCTATCATGTTCAAATTCGTTTGGTAAATCGTGAGTAACGTTCAAAATATGGCTGATTTTGTAATTCTCCAAACTTGACCTGTCAGAGGAATCCTTTTTGCTTCCAAGGAAAAGATGAGGAATGATTTCAACAGGGCCGGCAGTTTCAGGCCGGTAGAGACAAGCCTCCTTTTTCATTTCTGTGTATTTGGGTAATGGGTTCTCAGGTTGGACGTTGTTGTTGTTGTCTGATATTTTGAGAGAAGATAGACTGAACATTGTTTTTCCAACTTCTTTGCCTTCACCACATTGACACAAATGAGGATAAGACTCTTCAAACCTTGTGAAGCCACCTAGAAAAGAATTTCGAGTTTAGAGCAAGCAGGAAGAAACTTTCGCGGGAAGAAACTTTCGCGGGAAGAACTTTCACGGGAAGAAACTTTCGCAGGAAGAAACTTTTGCGGGAAGAAACTTTCGCAGGAATAATTTTTCGCGTGAAGAAACTTTCGCGGGAAGAAACTTTCGCGAAAAGAAACTTTCGCGAGAAGAAATTTTTGCGTGAAGAAACTTTCGCAGGAATAAACTTTCGCGTGAAGAAACTTTCGCAGGAATAATTTTTCGCGTGAAGAAACTTTCGCGGGAGAAAACTTTCGAAGGAAGAAACTCTCGAAAGAAGAAACTTTCGCGGGGAGAAATTTTCGCGGGAAGAAACTTTCGCGGGAAGAAACTTTCGTGAGAAGAAACTCGATTTTTCACGTTCTTTATCCAACCTCGCAAAAATTCATTCACGCAAAACTTCTATAAACAAAAAATTCATGAAACTTAGAATTTTTTAATTTTATTCAATTCATTTCTTCAAATAAAATTAATCGAGGTCAGGATCATATAACAATAAAATTATATTTTTTAGTGTGCAAAAATCGCAAAATTTAATCTTGAAAGTATTATATTGACCGTGTCAAATACTTAAAAGCAATTACTCACTATAAATTACAAATGATCTGCTAAAAGGTTGCCGATTTCAAAGAGATAAAATTATGATAGAAATTTCACACCAATGTAAGGAAATCATAAAGCACGTCATAACACATTATAAATTTAATGTGTTACTTTGAAATGATGCCAAATTTGTGACGAAAATCATTCATTTTCAACAATGTTTAAAGTTTTTGTTTTTATAGTATCTTTGGGGACAAAATCAAAGAAAATGACCCGCAAACACATTAAAAATTTATTGGGAAATTTGAATGATGTAGGGTACCTAATGATGGCATTTAAATGAGCAAGGAATAATGTTGTTAGGATGAAAATCTGAAAAATTGGATGGAAAAATTTAGAAGATTTGAGAAAATTATGAGGTTATTTCTAATTTTAAACTTTTTCAGACTTTACTTAGTTTAAAATTGCTGAGTAAACGAAGTTGAGATCGAAGATTCACTTCGACCTACTACAAACAAAATTAGAATGCACTGTTCTCAAATTTCAGGCAAAATAAGACAAGTCCAAAAAAATAAATGAACAAATTTTCAATTTACCTTCTAATAGACAAACTCTGTTATCCTCGGAAAGAGTTGAGAGTAGAAATAACACCACGGAATTATTCAGACTTTCTTTTCGACTGAACGAGTCGCACACAACGATTCTTTCGACCTCTGATCTTCTGGAAAACTTCTTCTTTGCAGCATCGGAATTTAATAGATTCGACAGTGGCATGTTTCCCTTTTTCAAACGTCTCAACATCAAATCTGATATTGCTAAATTTATCGCGCCTTCAATATGAGCTTGACAGTATTCTGAAAATGGCCTACAATCTATCAACAACAAATTGGAGTCCTGTTCCATCTGATAGAACAACCATGACGGTTCTTCTGATACAAAGTTTATCGGCCTATTTTCAAATTCTCGTGGAGAGAATTTCTTCGGAGTTTGGTCTAATGCTGGCATCCTCCAACAGAATTATTTATCAATTTAATAAATAGATTCTTCACTTCTATTCAACTTCACTAAACTTTCGTACTTAGTATCTCAGTTTTGTAAGCAGTCAGTCAATTTCTAATTACTTCTCAATGAATTTTCTATTTGAAGCCACTCCGAGATCATTGTGATGGTTTCCTTCTGTTCAATCTAACCAATCACTGACGAGAAAAAACAATGGGATATCCTCGTGGCAGCTCATTGACCAATCAGATTCGACGAATGATAATTTGATAGCCCACATGGGGCTTTGAACTGGAATGCCTTCACACTAGCAAAAACAATTAGATTAGCAAAGGTTTCTTGTTTTTCCGGATGTGGATGACAATTATCATTCATTTTTCAAGACGGGGGTGTAATATTTGCGCACCATTTAATTGGAGAGGGGTGTGTGTAAAAGAAAGTGATACCAATTGAAGCAATCGTACAATAACAGTTTTTTTTATTCTAAATTTCTGTCAAATTTCAAATCAATTTTTAAATTTAGCAGGCGCAGATATTATTATTTTCTAGTTTAGCATTATAAAAGAGTTACACGTTTTTTTTATAAGAAACCTGGCTCGGGGCCTAGTTCTAAAAGTTTCTTCATTTTTGGCCCAATTTTAGTTCTAAAAGTTTCTTAACAGTTTCTTGATTTAATGGAAATAAATTTCAGTAAAAACAATAAAAGACGTGCATATAGCAAGCAAATTATTAATATTATTGTATTACAAAGAATTAGCCATGCTGGTGCGAGAAATTGAACGGAAATGCTTGAGAATTGATTACTACGTCCACAAATGTGAAATCAGTACAGTATGTTGGAAAACTGACACAAAAATTTCTTAAGTTTCTTAACTCCTTCCTCCTAGTTCTAAAAGTTTCTTAACTTTTGGGGTGTCGAGTTCTAGGTTTCTTATAAACCGGTTTCTTATAAAAAAACGTGTACTGGTATTCTCCAAAAATTAAGCAACTTTTGCTAGTGGAAAAAATCTTAGTTTCTTATAAAATAAAGAGAGAGTAGTTTTATTCAAGAGCCCGAGAGACAAGACAGATTTTCTGGGTCTTAAAAAATGCTTCTTGGGGTTTTTTTTAAATAAAATCATTTAGAAGAAACATTGTTCGTACCACCCAAGAATAAGGCCTTGTATTAAGAAACTTAATTAGAGCCAACAGATATCGGAAATGCGGGTTTATATATTTCCTCATTACTAATTAGTCAATAAAGGAATCTTTACCGAAATGATATGTTTAATATTCGTCATAATGGCATTCAGGACTCATAACACGCATTTTTGCGTGAAAAGTTTCACCTTAGCTAAAAATGTCAAACTTTTTCTCGACCACTCCTTTCCGCAAATCGTAAGATATTAGCCATTTCCACTTTTCCCTAGATCAAAACCCTCTTGTTGCTTGGGAGGGAACCGAATCCCTTCCTCTTGACCGCCATTTACGTCAAAGACGGGAGTGGATAGTCGGCTGTTGACCGTAAAATTTCCGAGAAGTTTCCTTGACGTCATTGGTAAACAAATGTGACAATTGGTTTTATTTATTTTAGGATGTGGGTGTCGCAATTTTAGAAAATTCCTTCCAGGTTTTTGTGATAATTATCTGAGGAATTCGATTAGAATTTCGAGGGCAAAATTTCTTCCTACAAATCGTACGAGGTGGGTCTGGGCTGATCGTCATAGCTCCAAATGAAATGATCAAACAATCTTCATCATCAGCATCATCACCATTTTGATGCAGGTCGTTGAGTGATCAAGTGTCTCGAAATTTTAGCTATTACCAATTTTGAAATAGTAGGAAAATATGTCCTAAATCTTAACCTGACGTTTCTTAGGGCGTGTTCTTCTGTCAGTCAATTTTCGCGCCAAAATTCTTGCTTGCCTCGTCCCCAGACCCATTCGTCGGATGACTCCTGGGAACTATAGTTAAATGGAAGTCTCTTTCGAATTTCAAAACTAGAATCTCTCGAAGTTTCGGAAACCTAAACCTTTTGCTTTTGATGGGAGGTTTTGGAGAGCTCCAAAATCTGCCGTTTTTTCAGAAGAATGGCTTCGAAAAACACACGTTCTGAAAAAAGATGACTACCGAAAAAAGAATTGGTTTTGAAGAACAAGCCCTTAAAAACGTTGTTCTGATAAAAAAATATGCAAATACTGTAATCTATTGATGCACGAAAAATGCGTTTTGAGAAAACGGAAAGGCGCTGGAAAAGAGCATTCATTTTCCCGCCTTTTCCTATTTACTTTGCAATCAACAAAAAAGTTTCTGATGAATTCTGACTTCCGATATTATTTCTTTGTTTTGTTACCTTAGTCCTTAAATCAAGCAAAAAGTGGTTCAGATACGTTCTATTTTGTACATCCTGTTTTCCGGACCAACTTTAAAAGCAAATTTCTTTACTTGCCGGTAAAACTGTTGATAAAGTTCTTCAATGTTCCGGAGTAGGTGTGGTCTTGTACGCTTTTGCTATTTTGAATGTTTTCCTGTCACGAAAAGCACGAATAATCCCAATTTCACGATATAATTAACGTTGCTTTTCGCACATTTATTAGCACGTTTGCACTTGAATTTCCTAATGTACCATCTAATTCTTGATTATTTGCAACGATAAAAGCATTAAACATTGAAAAGTTCCTTTATGATTTTCTCTTTAGTAGTACAAGTTCTTTAAATTTTCGGGCCCTCTACATGTAGGTTCCTTTTAAAGTGGTTCTTTATAAAAAAAGCATGTAAGGTAGCTACTGTAGCCCCCTGAATCGCTTATTCAATGATTGATACAGACACACCCTTATTAACCTTTCCTTGTTCTTTTCCTAGATTCTCGAGTGAATTATACAGAGATTATAGTTTATCAGATAATCTTATCTTAACCATTTCTTACATTGAGACGAAGTAACAAAACAATAATGACCGGATTGGTTTGTTGAAAAAAACCCTACGTATTGTTTTGGAGAAAATTTGCTTCTGAAAAATGAGGGCACTCAACAGAAATACATGAGTCTTACAAAACAGATTTGTCATGGGTCGAATGCCAAAAAATGGTTTACATATAAATTAGTACTCCACTCCACTCTTGAAAAGACTGATAAAGGATACACGCCTCTTTTTTATAAGAATATATAAATTTTTCCAGCCTCAATACACGTTTTTTTTTAAGAAAGTGGTTTATAAGAAAGTAGTGCTCAACATCTTAAAAACTTAAGAAAGTTCAATACTGGATTCTTGAAACTTAATAAAATTCTGTTTCATACTTTCACTCCTAATATTCTGTGTGTTAGTTTTGCTCTTCTGTTCAGTCGCTTATCTTGCTATTAAACGTGGTATTTGTGCAGTGTATACAGTGCCTTAAACTGTGCATTCTTAGAAATACTGTATTCCAAAATTTTTGCTAAGAAAGTCACAAGAAAGTTTTGGTACTGAAAACATGAAATACACACTTTTTTTTATAAGAATACCTTATTTTTTTCCGAGCCTCGATTATTCTTAAGCTTATTCGATTTTGAGCCTGAAAATATTCTTAAATTATTCTTAATCATCAATGTTGTAAATTGGCCTGAAGATCAAGAGAAATAAGTCAAATCTTTGTCATTTGTTATTTTACGTTCAAAAAGAACATGAACAGAACAAAACAATAAAAAGAGTTACTGTATCAAAGAGTCAGACAGGGTGTGCATTTCAAAATAAATACAGTAGCCTGAAAATCTTACTTATTGTACAGTGTAAAAAACGCAGAGAAATAAAAATGATCCTCGTCAAGCTTGAGCCTCAGATCATTCTTAAATAATTCTTAAATTTCAGTAATTTTGAGCCTGAATATTCTTATAGACTGTATTCTTATAAAAAAAAAGTGTGTATCTAAGAAAGTTTCAATACTGGCCCAAAAAAACTTTCTTATAAAAAAAACGTCTATTTTTAAGAAATGTTCGTTTCGAGTCTGTTTATATTCTTAAAGTATTCTCATTTTTTCAAACCTGATATGGTTTCCAGGGAACATAGTTAACAGAAAAATTATCCCATCACGAGGAAATGGTTGAGCGAAAGAAAAATTTAACTATTAGAACAATACGAATGTTGTACAATCATCAAATTTCGTTCTGACACAGCAAAAAGGCATCTGCTGAAAAATGAGACACAAATATCAGAGCTGAGGCTGCGCGATATTCTTACAATATTCTTAAAAATAGGATGATTCTGAGCCTGAATATTCTTATAAACAATATTCCTATAAAAAAAAGAGTGTAGTGGGAAGATAGACATGCATTTTCCGTTATTTTTCTCACAAAGCTAAACAGCCATTTTAGATTTTATGTTTAAAAAAGTTAACAAATCAAGTCATTTTTTAAAACAGAGTTCAATGTGTCTGAGCGTCCAAACTCTGAAAACAGTTTCCCACCTCTTTCCGCAAAAATTACCTTACTTTCAAGCAGTCTTAACTATGAGTTTCTTTTTTAGCTTTGATTTTGAAAAAAACGAACCGGAATTGGTGAATTGGTTTTAGCACATAGAAATAGATTAGTAACGGGGATGATAACAAATAAGCACAAATATAGCTAAATATCTTTACATTTCACTCTTAATACTTTATATATAATCTCAGTTCATTCCTAGCCATTTTCTTATAAATTTAAGTACCCAATTGTCATATTTCTGATTCAAGTCATCTCCGATGTTAGCTAGAGATCTTCCGATAATTGTCAAAAGTTGTTTGTCACTGGAAGAGTTTTTGTAGATTTCAACTTTAGAGAAATCTGTCCCATCTTGAGCTAATGTTTGTTCTTCAGTGTTTCTTTCTTCTGAGCTGATCTCCATATTTTGGCTGGTCGTTGATAGCTTTCACCAAAAAACAACTCTACAGGGCCTAAATTGCATCTTCAAAATAACGTCTTCTTCTCTTAGACTACAATTTCGTCTACATGGTTACATTTATTTCAGCTAAAAAGCATCAATATGTAAATTTTCTGACTACATTTCCTCTACATCCAAGTAGTATTGCTAAGAATCTTCTGTTGCAAACTAGATCCTTCGAATTTGTTTAAGTTTCAGTCGAATCTCAGCTTCTTCTTTCTTGATCTAATTCTGTTAATTTTCAGTCTTCCAGCGAATGTTTACCTTGGTTTGAATCTTAAATGAAAGCTGAAATTCTGGTCAGTGATAAAAATTTCGGGTCAAATTGCTAAAGTCTTCCAATTCTCGAAGCCTTCAAGCCCAAATTTTCCTTGATTAAGTTCTGAAAACTAAAATTTTCTTAAAGCTTCCAAACAGCTGTAGGAATTCGAGTCTGAAATGTACGCAAAACTCTTCCAAGCTCGAAATCGTGAATCTCGGTTCTTCCAGCTCAAAAAATTCCAGTCTGTCAACTCAGTTCTTCTTTAAATAAAATTCAAACCTTCAGAACAGATAATAGAGTCCAGTCTGACTCTTCCTCAGCTGAAGTTAATCATTTCAAAGCTTCTTGCAGTGTTAAACTCTTCCAGCTTGTTATCTCAAAATCTTTCGAAAAGCTAGGTTCTTCTTTGATCAGATTCCAAGCAATCAAGTCTTCCAAACAACTAAAATCCAGTTTTACTCTGCCTCAACTCAAATCAATTGTTCCAAAATTTCCTTTTTTTGATTCTTCCAGCTTGCTACTTCAAAATCTTCTAAACAGCAAGAAGAATTCAGTCTTAAATATATATTACTCTTCCTCAACTAGAGCTTTTTTATGCTCAATCTTTTCGGCTTTAATCTTGCTTTCACAACTCTTCGCACCCTCTCAAAAAATCAGGCTTAAAGTTAAGTTCTTCGTTTTTCTTGAAACTTCAGCAGTCTTCCTGTTATTGTCTGAAATTACAAATCTTGAAAAAGGTAGTTCTTCCAGTAGCTTGCTCTAGAATACTTTGATTACAAAATCACATCTTCTTCCAGAAGTTGCTGGCACAATTTCGATGCTTCTTCCTTTACGCAATGTCTTGAACTTTCACTCGTTAACTTCTTCCAAGATTTAACTTTGCTGTTCTCTCCAACTGTAATTCATAGATTACAAATCAACTTTTCTTTCAAAAGATAGTACTGCTACAATTTCAAGCTTTCTTCCTTTGTACACGTTTTTCTATAAAGAACCTAGCTCAAGGCCTGCCTCTTAAAGTTCCTTATTTCTTGGTCTCTTTTGAGACGATTGTAGTGCCAAAAGTTCCTTGGTAGTACCTTAATCTTAACTGCCCATTCAGTGTCATAACTATTATTCATTATACAGAGACACTTGCATTGCATGGAAGCAAAGCTCGAGACTACTCAGGAAACATCTGATACACAAGTAACATACAATTTATGTAATTTCGACTGCAAATAAATGGAACCGACTTTCTAATTCTTTATTGTTTGCAGTGATAAAAGTATTAAAAACTGATAAGTTCCTTAGTGATTTCCTCTTTAGTAGTATATGTTCTTTAAATTTTTGGGCCTTCTACATGTTGGCCCATGTTGGTTCCTTATAACGCGGTTCTTTATAAAAAATTTTGCGTGTATAATTATTTTGTTACCTATGTAATACAAAGGGCCTTAGGGTTACATTGCATAACGTAAAGGCAACTTGCAAAACAAACAAAGAAAAACAGTTCAAAGTTGTTTTAATTCTATCATTCCAACTGGAAGCTGAAAAAGAAACCTTCCATCTTTCTGCACGCAGCGCTCCTTAACCAGATCATAAATATCATCCTGGATATCTTTTGGCATCTTGTTGAATCTCGTTTGCGTAAAAAACGAGATGACATCATTTGCTGTATCTGTTTCTTGCTTCTGTATAAATTCAGTAACATCTGCATGTGTCATTTCTTTGGTCAGCTTATGGCTCTGGCCAAGTTTATCCAAATTCTCAGAAAGATCTTCAATTGTTAATTCTTCGGGAAGACCAAGTCTTTGAGCTGAAGCCTCGGAATTGGATTTCAATTTGCTCAGAAGTTCAGGCCATCCTTTCCTCGTGTGAAGAAATATAATTAATTTTCCATTGCTTGCAAGGAAACTTTTCGCTTTGAGAATTGCTTCTATAGGCTGTCTAACATGATACAGCACATGGGCAATTATGATCAAATCAAATTTCTTATCTGTTTCAAAGTTCTCATCAAAGTACCGTTCATCAATGAAGTGCTCTGTGTTCCATGTTGAGACGATGTCTTGTAGAGTTGGCCTACGATGTCCATCAGGTTCTATCCCATGGAAATATTTCAGCATCAAACTTTGTTGTTTTATGAGAGAATCTTCAAATGAGCCATCTCCAGCGCCAATGCTCATAACGTCAATATGCTTGCCTTGGAATTCATTCAGAACGGGGCCTATTAAAACTTTCATTTTTTCATGCTCAGAGGAGGCTTTCAAGTAGGTTGAGAATGTTTGTGCATAGTCAGCTTCACTTAAACGCAAGCAAACAAATTTCTGTTTTTCCAATGCCTCTGGCATGTCTCTACTTTGACTATCCACCGCCGTTACCGCTGTGGAAAACGTCTGTAGGGTTCAGAATGGTGAACTTGTCAACGTCATGTTACGTGCCTCTGCACATGATATTAATGCTGATAAAATGCAATTTTATCACAGTTAATTGCACGAGGAGCGTGTGTTGCTTTTCCCGTAAGAATTTGACGGGATTCAAGCGAATTCTTATGGGATTGTTTAAGGATTGCATTATTGATGAATTAAGTGTGTTTGTAGGAGATGCTGGAATTCAAGTGTGGCTTGTATAGATTCTGTATTCTCTAATGCCTACTGGGGGTTTGTGGTATGTCTTTGAATGTGCAGTTTATCATGTCTCGATGCTGGGTTTGGGCATCATTTGAGTTTCCTCAAAGCCGAAAGTGGTTGAAAGCTTTTTTCGGGGAATGGGGGGCCTCTTCGAGCTCTATGGCGGGAAAAGATGGACTTTCCTGTTCATTCCCTGTCCCGATTTCCCAATAATAGGATTTAGGGGTTTGGTTTCGCTACAAACCTAATAATCATTGGAATTAGGATTAGGTTAAGCGAATTTGGGCTGATGCACCAAAAGCCCAAAATAGCTCCCTATGATGTGAGAACATAGCCTCATGCCTGATATTTACATAAATGATGAATGAGCTATATGTCTGAGGGTGCTTTATTTTCTAATGAAAATAAAGAAGCATTTTGTTACACTGTTTTGCTTCTAGTGCAGCAATTAACTTGTAAAATTCACGGCGAAGCCGTGAATTTGAGTTATTTATTCTGACACCAAGTACCTACCTCCCATGCGTATTTAAATTTTATTCAAAAGACCTCCCATGCGCATTGTTGCTGTGGTGAAAACATGGGCCCATGGTGAAAAGTCAAAACGTCAATCTCCTTTCTCTCGTTGTCGAAATAAAACGAAATAGAGGAAACAGGCAAAAAACAAGAGGAAATTAGTAGAGTAAACGAAAGATCAGACAACACAGTGCATGTTTCTAGTAGAAAAGCATAGAATGAAAATTTTCACCTCTTCATATAATAAGTATTCTTTGCCGGAATGCTCTACATCAACAAGAAAGCAAGTGTTTCCAACAAACAGGTGAGGTGAGATGTCTTCAGATTCGGACAACTAAGTCTGGGACGCAATATCCAAGCAAAAAATTATCCATTCCATGCAATTTTAGAGGTTAAAAAATGAAATTTTTTCCGGGGGAGAATATCCCCGGACCCCCTAGATTTGTGTGTCTCCCATTAATGAGTTTGAGACTTTTATTTCCATGTTTTCATACTTAAAATCGCTTTGTAACAAATTTTGTGTTTACAACGTAGATATTTGGTAGCTTTCATGAATTTCAGTGGTCTAATAGCAAATTTGTCGCTGGCATAGCAACGACGGTGCACGAAGATTGTAGGACTATTCTCATTAAATTATAGTGAAAAGCAAGAAAGAATTATGCAGCATATCTTCTCCGTTCGAAAGCTCGTCAAATCTCTTTTCTAAGGGGCCGTTTTTCGACTTGTAGAAGGGCATGGTCCCAAAAATTTTTCCGGGGGCAAGCCCCCTGACCCCATATTTTTTTGCTTTGCAACCCCCCAACCAAAGCCAAAACCCTAGCTACGCCACTGTCCTTGATGTGGTGGGTTACTATGCTTGCTGTGGTGGTAGTTTTGCGTACTGTGGTGGACATACACTATACTGTGGTTGGCTATTATGCTTGATGTGGTGGGTTACTATGCTTGCTGTGGTGGTAGTTTTTGCGTACTGTGGTGAATAATCACTACTGTGGTGGGTTATTATGCTTGGTGTGGTGGGTTACTACCTCGTTACTATGCTTGCTGTGATGATAGTTTTTGCGTGCTGTGGTGGACACACACTATACAGTGACGGGTTTTCGCTTGGGTTTTTTAATTCTTCATGTTCATGTTGTACGGCTCATGTTTTTGTCGTCACACCCAATTTTGATGAACCGTAAATGCGATCAAAAGGTTTGCTTTGAACAAATCTAAAAAATTTTTTCCTTTAACATCTAAATTCGAAAATGCAGTAAAGTAAGAGGTTAATGACAGTCCTGTGCCAAAAAGCATATAAATTGTCAATAAGCCGATTCAACATGCTGCTTTAAAAGTTTGCGTGTAAGAAAGGCAGATGACATTTACGAGACACACGCTAGCGAATCTATAATCACTACTGTGGTGGTACTATTTGCATACTGTGGTGGCAGTTTTGGCGTACTGTGGTGGATAATCACTACTTGTGGTGGCTTACTGTGCTTGCGGTGGTGGCAGTTTTGGCGTACTGTGGTGGATTTTGTGGTTTTTTCTTGCTTGATCTATAGAGTTTTGCTATGATTTCGTATTCACCACATAAAGCATTATAACCCACCACAAGTAGTGATTATCCACCACAGTACGCAAAACCTACCACCACAGTACGCAAATAGTACCACCACAGTAGTGATTATCCACCACAGTACTCCAAAACTGCCACCACCGCAAGCATAGTGAACCACCACAAGTAGTGATTATCCGCCACAGTACGCCAAAACTGCCACCACCGCAAGCATAGTAAACCACCACAAGTAGTGATTATCCACCACAGTACGCCAAAACTGCCACCACCGCAAGCATAGTAAACCACCACAAGTAGTGATTATCCACCACAGTACGCCAAAACTGCCACCACCGCAAGCATAGTAAACCACCACAAGTAGTGATTATCCACCACAGTACGCCAAAACTGCCACCACCGCAAGCATAGTAAACCACCACAAGTAGTGATTATCCACCACAGTACGCCAAAACTGCCACCACCGCAAGCATAGTAAACCACCACAAGTAGTGATTATCCACCACAGTACTCCAAAACTGCCACCACCGCAAGCATAGTAAACCACCACAAGTAGTGATTATCCACCACAGTACACCAAAACTGCCACCACCGCAAGCATGTAAACCACCACAAGTAGTGATTATCCACCACAGTACGCCAAAACTGCCACCACCGCAAGCATAGTAAACCACCACAAGTAGTGATTATCCACCACAGTACGCCAAAACTGCCACCACCGCAAGCATAGTAAACCACCACAAGTAGTGATTATCCACCACAGTACGCCAAAACTGCCACCACCGCAAGCATAGTAAACCACCACAAGTAGTGATTATCCACCACAGTACGCCAAAACTACCACCACAGTATGCAAATAGTACCACCACAGTAGTGATTATCCACCACAGTAGTGATTATAGATTCGCTAGCGTGAGACAAATGTTTTGAATGTCAAGATCTAGGAAAGTAAAAACTTATGCAAGTGATATAGGCCGGTAAAAACTCAAGAAGTGCTGCAAAGTCGGAGTTATAAAGAATGAGCGCATTTTGGTTTTCAAAATACAAGCAAATCAAAACAACGTCTGAAGGATGCTTGAAAACTCGATAAACAACAACCAGTTAAAAAAGCACCGCTTCTGAACATGGCGCATGACTTTCAAGACATACCTAATGAGTGACCTTGTACCAGACACACGAGGGTTTGAACATTTAAGCGTCGGGGTTTTTACGTTCGAAATGGTTTTTACCGGCCTAGAACAACTGGATAAATAAAGCATAGAAGAAAGTCGAGGCCGCAAGCTTGAGTTCTATAGATCACTGCAAAAACTATAATAATCGATTATGGATAGCTTGGCCTTCGGATCGGCTTAAGGCTTGCTTGAAGCAAGATTCCACGGGGCTAATTTCGAATTTTAAGAGCCTCATTCTTCTAGTAGCTATAATCAAAACATATCTAGGCGCCGAACGCATCTGGCGCTACTTAACTTAACTGCTTTAACCATGGAATTCTACGGGTGAAACTGCAACGCATAACTTATATGGTATTTATTATATCACTTGACATTCCATTAGAGGCAAGGCTTTAGCAAAGCTCTCCACGCTAGCGAATCTATATGCACTACTGTGATGGTGTATTTTGCGTACTGTGGTGGGGTTTTTGGCGTACTGTGGTGGATAAGCACTACTGTGGTGGGTTATTATGCTTGATGTGGTGGGTTATTATGCTTGTTGTGGTTGAGTTTTTTGCTCTCAGTGTGCGCGGGCAATAATTTTTGCTGAGAGGTATTTGTGCCTGTAACGAAATATCTATAGCGTCAGTCAAATATAAACTTGTTCACCGTGTTTACTGGTCGTGAGCATTTTCCTCCAGGTTTCGGAAACATCAATCAAACACAACCTCAGGATGGCTATAGGTTCCCTTGCTTGGAGCATCAACAACAAGCTATGAGAGGAAACTGGTCGTCTTCTGGAGCAACGGAACATTCAAAAGTTTGCCATGGACAGTTTAATTGGTTGTCGGCAGCAACTTTAAGTATAGAAAGCGATTTTTATACAAGAAAGGTTAGAGAGTCCCTTGAAATACAATGCATGAAAGTTGGTGCACTTGATGCCGATGGTGTAAATCGAGATGCCGGGAATTTTGTGAAATCTAATTCGTGGAGATCATTTTTCTATGACTGGAGAAGGAAAGAGCCGAAAAACAATAGATGGGATAATTTTTGGAACGGTCAATCAAATTCAATAGAAAGCCGTTACGACGAATATGACGAACGCGAAGCATCGATCGAACTTTTAACGAATGAAGAAAACCGAATCCTTCACTCTGATGATGCTCCCCGTTAATGGCGGAGTGAAATATTAGTTACTAAAAATGAGGTTAGTTTGCCATTTTGATGTCTATAATATTAAGGTTCCCTTGATTCGTTTTAAAAGCTAATCAATAAAAAAATCACCACGCATTAAGCTGAACAGCTAGTCGAAGTTTCAGCATAGATTTAAGTTAAGTGTATTGTATTGTAGTGTGTTGTAGTGTCTTTTAGTGTAGTGTACTGTACTGTACTGTAGTGTATTGTCGTGTATTGTCGTGTAGTTTAGTGCAGATTAGTTCACTGCAAGGTGATGTAGTACAGTTTAGTGTAGTGTAGTCTATTGTAGTATAATGAACTGTATTATAGTGCAGTGTAGTGTATCGTAGTGTAATGCAGTGCATTGTAATGAAGTGTATTGTAGTGTAAATAAGTGTATTGTAGTGTAGTGAACTGAACTGCAGTGTCATAATGGGTAGCTAGTCGCTATCCGTCGCTATACGCCCAAAAAAAGTTGCAGGTCTGGGGAAAAAAAAAAGAACAAAAACGACAGGCCCCAGTCGACTGAAAGTTTCTTGGGGGTACTCTCTGACCGAGCGGTCTATCACTTCATAAATCTCTTACACCTTGATGATAAATCTTTATAAATCCAAAAAATCCTTTGATTTTCATATAAATTTCCTAAAAATATCTCGTTCTGGCAATTGGAATTGTGCAATTGGAAATGAAAAAGTCTCAGCAAAAGGGTTATCATACGCCAATGAAGAACGCATCAAAATTGCTTGGCTGACCAAAAAAATAGCAAAAAAGCAAGCATCTGACCTCCCCCAGTCGACCGAACGTTTCTTGGGGGTACCCTCTAACAGTCTTAGTACTATAAGATGCCTGTAATCTTGTTCCTTGACAAAAAAGAGTCCTATGAACGAAACCAACCACACCTTAAACCAAAGCTAATACAATCAGCAAATGGATGAATATGGCTACACGTTTTTTATTATAAGAAACCCTCTATAAGAAATCATCAGGACCACCACCACCACTACCCCTACCACCACCAACACAACCACCCTACCACTATAACGACAACCACCCTACCAGCAGCACCACAACCCAGGCCTACCACTATCACTACAACCACCAGAACCTCCTCTACCACCATCACCACCACAACCAGCGTCATGATCATCGTGGTCATCATCATCATTCAACATTATCGCCATAATCGCTATTGTCATCGTTGCGCATAGCGACAAACATCTTTCATCATTTGACTGAAATAGCTGCATTCATCCAGAGTGGTTCCACTGAAACCAGAAAAATATGATAGCAAAAACCACCATTATAAATCACGAATAATTCTTTTTATTATACCTATGTAATGCAAAGGGTCTTAGGGTTACATTGCATAACGTAAAGGCAACTTGCAAAACAAACAAAAAAACAGTTTAATGCTGTTTTAATTCTATCATTCCAACTGGAAGCTGAAAAAGAAACCTTCCATCTTTCTGCACGCAGCGCTCCTCAACCATATCATAGATGTCTTTCTGGAGATCTTTTGGCATCTTGTCGAATCTCGTTTGCGTCAAAAAGGAGATGACATCATTTGCTGTATCTGTTTCTTGCTTCTGTATAAATTCAGTAACATCTGCATGTGTCATTTCTTTAGTCAGCTTATGGCTCTGGCCAAGTTTATCCAAATTTTCAGAAAGATCTTCAATTGTTAATGACCATGGATGACCAAGCCTTTGAACTGAAGCCTCGAAATTCGGTTTTAATTTGCTCACAAGTTCAATCGATCCTTTCCTTGTGTCCAGAAATATAATTAATTTTCCATTGCTTGCTAGGAAACTTTTCGCTTTGAGAATTGCTTCTATAGGCTGTCTAACATGATAAAGCACATGGGCAATTATGATCAAATCGAATTTCTTTTCTGTTTCAAAGTTCTCATCAAAGTATCGTTCATCAATGAAGTGCTCTGTGTTCCATGTTGAAGCGATGTCTTGTAGAGTTGGCCTTCGATGTCCATCAGGTTCTATTCCGTGGAAATATTTCAGCATCAAACTTTGTTGCTTTATGAGAGCATCTTCAAATGAGCCATCTCCAGCGCCTATGCTCATAACGTCAATAGGCTTGCCTTGGTATTCATTCAGAACGGGGCCTATTAAATCTTTCATTTTTTCACGCTCAGATGAGGCTTTCAAGTAGGTTGAGAATGTTTGTGCATAGTCAGCTTCACTTAATAGCAAGCAAACAAAGTTAAGCTTTTCCAATGCCTCTGCCATGTCTCTACTTTGACAATATCCAACGCCGTTACGGCTGTGGAAAACGTCTGTAAGGTTCTGAATGATAAACTTGTCAAAGTCGTCTTCCATAAAACGAATGAGACGACTTGCCCAAACCACAGTCATAAGAAAAGAGAGTTCACTTAATCCGGTTTTTCTTGTTGGACAATGGACTTTGGGACCATATACACTAGCAACTTTATTACATTCTTCTACAGATTATGCGAATTAACAACTTTGTGCGCAGTGTACATGGTCGATGTTAGGAAATTTTCCTTACTTTTTTCACAACAAGCAAGGAACAAAGGGCCGACCAATCAAGTTAGGGACGTTCTTTTAACTGGACTCCACGACCTCACGACCCCAGACCACACGACCCTACGACCTAACGACCGTACGACCCTATCCCTATTTTTATTAATGATTTTTTATATTAGAAAATAGTTGAATTCATAGTTGATTAGCATTAAAAGTTCAAGATGACTTTGGCGAAAAAAAAGAACAAAAACGGCAGGCCCCAGTCGACTGAATATTTCTTGGGGTACTCTATGACCGAGCGGTCTATCATATAAATCTCGTACACCTTGATGATAAATCTTCATAAATCCTAAAAATCCTTTGAATTTTATATAAAGTTTCTAAAAAAGACCAAAAAAGAACAAAAAAGCAAGCATCTGAGCCCCCCCTCCCAGTCGACCGAACGTTTCTTGGGGGTACCCTCTAACAGTCTTAGTACTTTAAGATGCCTGTAATCTAGTTCCTTGACAAAAAAGAGTCCTATGAACGATACCAACCACACCTTACACCAAAGCTAACACAATCAGCAAATGGATGAATATATGACTACAGGAATCCTAAATAATAACACAAAAAATTAAGATGTTGCATGAAATTTATCGCGATATCATACTTTAAGTGTGAATTGTCTTTGATTCATTTGAAAACACCATGACATCTTACATGTGTCAGAGGCTAAGCTTCTCTGTCAGTTCTCGTTAGACAGCCGAAGTTAAGCTTGGTCGTGTGAGGTCACAATTTGGATGGGTGACTTTCCAGATGGATGAAGAAACAACTTACTCTGCTGTCCTTCTGAAGGGACGTTAAACTAGGGGTCCCATGCCTGGACGCGGCATGCATAGTAGGCTTAAATTAGCTGGAAAAGCAAGAAATAACAGCCTACTCTGAATAAAGTAACAACATATCAAGAATGATTGCTTGCATGTAAACTCACCTTTTCAAACTAAGAGCTCTTTGATTTATTCTTGACTTGTACGTTTGTTTATTTACGTGTTTGTTTGTTTGTTTATTACCAGAGAACCGTCTCCCAGCCCAGCGTTACGAATTCTGAATCGTTGTTTACGTGACAGTGATTTTTACTATCATGTCAAGAAGAGTCGGCATTTTAAAAGGATTTCATATCGCGTAGAAAGAGAATGCGTTTTTTGCGGCGTGCGACAGCCGCAAACGAAAATTAGCAGCAGATTTTCTACCAATTTCAATTCTTATAGAAAATTACGAAGTTTTTTTAAACTTAGATCTCGTTAGCATGAATAGAAATCTTTTGGCGCACTTTCGACTTTCGGAGGACTAGACATTGGGAGCCAATGCATATCTTAACATCAAGAAGAATACAGCATTTTATAGACAGATTTACAGTCGGCTAAAAACACACACAACCATTTTAGTTCTGCGGTGCGTCGAACACTCGAACAAACAAATCTTTATTGTCATACAATGTAGGTTTCTATGGAAACGCGTACACTCTTTTATAAGAAACTCGTTTATAAGAAACTCAGTACTGAGATCAATATTGGTTAAGAAATTTTCAGTACTCGACCCAAAATGTTAAGAAATTCGCAGGTATCAACAATCTTTAGAATTAGAAATTTAGCCTCGAGAACGAACTTTTGTTACACGTTAAGACACCTTAACACTTTTTTTAAACAAGCAACTGGACTTTTGGTCCAGCCCTCAAAGTTGCTTAAAATATCTAGTATTTCAGCCCTCACACCATGACTGGCCTCACCCAAAACTCTTTTTTGCTCTTTTCTTGCTTTTCAATGTAATTGACAAGTTTGCGTTGATGTACTGTGTAAAGAAAGCAATCTTAAGCAAACAGTTTTAATAACAAAATCTCAGCCCCAGTTTTTATTGATCAGTTGCTTATCAAAAAAATGTATTTGTCAATTACCTGTTTTGGCATTAATAAAATTTAAGTACAAAAATTCTCCAAAAATTACGAATCTTGGGTACTGAAAAAATCTTAGTTTCTTGTAACAAAAAGACTCTACGTATTCCTGAATAGCAACATAAAACAACGAAGCGACGAATGCTTTGAGTGTCCCATCACGCCCTGTTGAGACAAAGTTGGCCAACTGTATGGAGCAACGGGGGGGGGGGGGTCAAAATAATCCGTCGTCGGAGCTGCTGCTTGCCATCGGAGGTACTGTTGGCCGTCGGAAGGCCAACAGCACCTCCGATGATGGATTATTTTACCCCCTGCCGCACCATAGAACTGTTTCGAAGAGACGCAACCTCGTCCCGATGGGCAAATAGGACCCCCCCCTCCAAAACTACACTTACAATCAATTTAGATCAGTATTTTTTAAATAGTTGGCGTAAATTAGCTATAACTTTTAATTAATGTATTCAGCTATGTAAAGCCAACTTAAAATAAATTTATTATTATTATTATTATTATTACAAAGTGTTTTTAGGCTAAGGCCTTGCCCAAACGATCAAACGTTGTTTGTCAAAGATTTAAAATTTGCAACCATGTACCGAAAAAAATAACAGTCCGCCGGCAGAATGTGGTCCGATTTGGTCAACCAAAGTGCCAGTTAGGAAATAAACTAAATTGAAAGAAACAGGGCTATTCAGTAAACACGCTGCCTGCAGACGGTTTAAATAGTCAAAAAGGAATAACAAACTGCATAGCTACCTCGCAAATATATCGGAAATCAACTTTGGAAAAAGCTTGCATCAGCTGTCTCAGCTTAGAAAGTTTTTGAAAAATGACGTTTCGGGCCATGTAGCTTAGCTTTTACGCGATAAAGGCCCTTTTGATGACACATAAACTTGGAACTTGAAGTACAGTAGCTAGTATTCCTTTAAATATCAAACCGAATAAGCATTTAATTAACGATGTTTGCTGCGGCAACGTCCGGCACTTGAATCTGTGTAACATGCGGCGAAATTTAAAGTGATGTACGACCACTAAATGATGGAAAAACCTTAAAGCTTAGGCCATAAAAGGGTCAGCTGGGTAAACAAGGCAAAACGAATTTTGCCATGAAGAATTAAGATTTTCGTTTGACAATACAACTTTAATTTGCCCGGTTAGTTTAGTAACATTTATGATCTACCGCAACAGTTAAGATGTTTGAGCCTGCCGTGCCGAACCAGTTAAAGAGGGACCGCTATTTCGCCTCTTAAACGCATGCAAAGTTAATTTTGTCTTTGGCTGATATTATCGAAAGGCGTTGAGAATGTGAAGTTAAAAACAGTGAAATACAACCCTGTACAATATACGTTATTACTGCTAGCCTGGGGCCACTTACACTTTTTTATTTAATAAGCAATCGCTCAATAAGCAACTAGGGCTGAACTGACCTTGACATTAAGCAACTGGAGGGCTCGATTGAATTTATATCTTTTCCTTAAAATGCAATTATCTATATCAAACATACGATCAAAATTAAACACAACGAAAGTTGAATTGTTCAGTGTTGTTCAAAGTTTCTCAGCTCCCTTTCACTGTTTATCTCAAACAAAGAAAAAGATTGTTCAAAGTTTCTCAGCTCCCTTTCACTGTGTATCTCAAACAAAGAAAATGGAAAAAATACACTCACCAACATGCTGCCATCGATGGGCTTGGGTCGCTCTTGTGACTAGGCCTATCTTGTCGTGACCAGTTGAACGCGTTCTTTCACTCTCTGAGCACTCTTGCGTCTGTGCTCTCATCAACAAATAACAACAAATAACAACAAATACTTGTCTTGCGAGGTGTTTTATATGAGCTCCTTAGGGAACTGAATTAAGCGCAAACTGCCAACACACAGGGGAAAAAGCAAATAACGACTGAAAGGACTAACTGACTGTCTTAAGGGACATATCTTTCAGGAGATCTCCTCAGTCTTGTTGACCTTGTTTTAGCTTTGCCAAAAACACCTGGGAAGAGAGGCAAATTTGTGTTAACAACTTGCTCAGGGGCGCCGGAAGCACGGAGGCAGCACCCCCTGCCCTCGGAAAAATTGCCAAATTCTTTTATTTTCCTATTGTTTTGCCCCAAAATTGTTGCTTCTGACCCCGCCGCCCTGCATTGCTTCCGGCGCC
>JACTAT010000064.1:535259-549307 GCA_014526335.1 Chrysaora quinquecirrha | reverse complement strand
GGGATAAGTGGATAAGGGGATAAGTGGATAAGGGGATAAGTGGATAAGGGGATAAGTGGATAAGTGGATAAGGGGATAAGTGGATAAGTGGATAAGGGGATAAGTGGATAAGGGGATAAGTGGATAAGGGGATAAGTGGATAAGTGGATAAGTGGATAAGGGGATAAGATAAGGGGATAAGTGGATAAGGGGATAAGTGGATAAGGGGATAAGGGGATAAGTGGATAAGGGGATAAGTGGATAAGTGGATAAGGGGATAAGTGGATAAGGGGATAAGTGGATAAGGGGATAAGTGGATAAGGGGATAAGTGGATAAGGGGATAAGTGGATAAGGGATAAGTGGATAAGGGGATAAGTGGATAAGGGGATAAGTGGATAAGGGGATAAGTGGATAAGGGATAAGTGGATAAGGGGATAAGTGGATAAGTGGATAAGTGGATAAGTGGATAAGGGGATAAGTAGATAAGGGATAAGTGGATAAGGGGATAAGTGGATAAGGGGATAAGTGGATAAGGGGATAAGTGGATAAGGGGATAAGGGGATAAGGGGATAAGTGGATAAGGGGATAAGTGGATAAGGGGATAAGTGGATAAGGGGATAAGTGGATAAGGGATAAGTGGATAAGGGGATAAGTGGATAAGGGGATAAGTGGATAAGGGGATAAGTGGATAAGGGGATAAGTGGATAAGGGGATAAGTGGATAAGGGGATAAGTGGATAAGTGGATAAGTAAGATAAGGGATAAGTGGATAAGGGGATAAGTGGGATAAGTGGATATAATAAGTGGATAAGGGGATAAGTGGATAAGGGGATAAGTGGATAAGGGGATAAGTGGATAAGGGGATAAGTGGATAAGGGGATAAGTGGATAAGGGGATAAGTGGATAAGGGGATAAGTGGATAAGGGGATAAGTGGATAAGTGGATAAGGGGATAAGTGGATAAGGGGATAAGTGGATAAGGGGATAAGTGGATAAGGGGATAAGTGGATAAGGGATAAGGGGATAAGTGGATAAGGGGATAAGTGGATAAGTGGATAAGGGGATAAGTGGATAAGGGGATAAGTGGATAAGGGGATAAGTGGATAAGGGGATAAGTGGATAAGGGGATAAGTGGATAAGGGGATAAGTGGATAAGGGGATAAGTGGATAAGGGATAAGTGGATAAGGGGATAAGTGGATAAGTGGATAAGGGGATAAGTGGATAAGTGGATAAGGGGATAAGGGGATAAGTGGATAAGTGGATAAGTGGATAAGATAAGTGGATAAGGGGATAAGTGGATAAGGGGATAAGTGGATAAGTGGATAAGTGGATAAGGGGATAAGTGGATAAGGGGATAAGTGGATAAGGGGATAAGTGGATAAGGGGATAAGTGGATAAGGGGATAAGTGGATAAGTGGATAAGTGGATAAGGGGATAAGTGGATAAGTGGATAAGGGGATAAGTGGATAAGGGGATAAGTGGATAAGGGGATAAGTGGATAAGGGGATAAGTGGATAAGGGGATAAGTGGATAAGGGGATAAGTGGATAAGGGGATAAGTGGATAAGTGGATAAGGGGATAAGTGGATAAGTGGATAAGTGGATAAGGGGATAAGTGGATAAGGGGATAAGTGGATAAGTGGATAAGGGGATAAGTGGATAAGTGGATAAGTGGATAAGTGGATAAGGGGATAAGTGGATAAGGGGATAAGTGGATAAGGGGATAAGTGGATAAGGGGATAAGTGGATAAGGGGATAAGTGGATAAGGGGATAAGTGGATAAGGGGATAAGTGGATAAGGGATAAGTGGATAAGGGGATAAGTGGATAAGGGGATAAGTGGATAAGGGGATAAGTGGATAAGGGGATAAGTGGATAAGGGGATAAGTGGGTAAGGGAATCAGTGGATAAGGGAATAAGTGGATAAGTGGATAAGGGGATAAGTGGATAAGGGATAAGTGGATAAGGGGATAAGTGGATAAGTGGATAAGGGGATAAGTGGATAAGGGGATAAGTGGATAAGTGGATAAGTGGATAAGTGGATAGTGGATAAGGGGATAAGTGGATAAGTGGATAAGTGGATAAGGGGATAAGGGGATAAGTGGATAAGGGGATAAGTGGATAAGGGATAAGTGGATAAGTGGATAAGTGGATAAGGGGATAAGTGATAAGTGGATAAGGGGATAAGTGGATAAGGGATAAGTGGATAAGTGGATAAGGGGATAAGTGGATAAGTGGATAAGGGGATAAGTGGATAAGGGGATAAGTGGATAAGGGGATAAGTGGATAAGTGGATAAGTGGATAAGTGGATAAGTGGATAAGTGGATAAGTGGATAAGTGGATAAGTGGATAAGTGGATAAGATAAGTGGATAAGGGGATAAGTGGATAAGTGGATAAGTGGATAAGGGATAAGTGGATAAGGGGATAAGTGGATAAGGGGATAAGTGGATAAGGGGATAAGTGGATAAGTGGATAAGGGGATAAGTGGATAAGGGGATAAGTGGATAAGGGGATAAGATAAGGGGATAAGTGGATATAGTGGATAAGTGGATAAGTGGATAAGGGATAAGTGGATAAGGGGATAAGTGGATAAGGGGATAAGTGGATAAGTGGATAAGTGGGATAAGTGGATAAGTAAGTGGATAAGGGGATAAGTGGATAAGGGATAAGTGGATAAGGGGATAAGTGGATAAGGGGATAAGTGGATAAGTGGATAAGTGGATAAGTGGATAAGTGGATAAGGGGATAAGGGATAAGTGGATAAGGGGATAAGTGGATAAGGGATAAGTGGATAAGTGGATAAGTGGATAAGTGGATAAGTGGATAAGTGGATAAGTGGATAAGTGGATAAGGGGATAAGTGGATAAGTGGATATAGTGGATAAGTGGATAAGTGGATAAGGGGATAAGTGGATAAGGGGATAAGTGGATAAGGGGATAAGTGGATAAGGGATAAGTGGATAAGGGGATAAGTGGATAAGTGGATAAGTGGATAAGTGGATAAGGGATAAGTGGATAAGGGGATAAGTGGATAAGTGGATAAGTGGATAAGTGGATAAGTGGATAAGTGGATAAGTGGATAAGTGGATAAGGTGGATAAGGGGATAAGTGGATAAGGGGATAAGTGGATAAGTGGATAAGTGGATAAGTGGATAAGGGGATAAGTGGATAAGTGGATAAGGGGATAAGTGGATAAGGGGATAAGTGGATAAGGGGATAAGTGGATAAGGGGATAAGTGGATAAGGGGATAAGTGGATAAGTGGATAAGTGGATAAGTGGATAAGTGGATAAGGGGATAAGTGGATAAGTGGATAAGGGGATAAGTGGATAAGTGGATAAGTGGATAAGTGGATAAGGGGATAAGTGGATAAGTGGATAAGTGGATAAGTGGATAAGTGGATAAGGGATAAGGGATAAGTGGATAAGTGGATAAGTGGATAAGTGGATAAGTGGATAAGTGGATAAGTGGATAAGTGGATAAGTGGATAAGTGGATAAGTGGATAAGTGGATAAGTGGATAAGTGGATAAGTGGATAAGTGGATAAGTGGATAAGTGGATAAGTGGATAAGTGGATAAGCGGATAAGTGGATAAGTGGATAAGGGGATAAGTGGATAAGTGGATAAGTGGATAAGTGGATAAGTGGATAAGGGGATAAGGGATAAGGGATAAGGGATAAGGGATAAGTGGATAAGGGGATAAGTGGATAAGTGGATAAGGGATAAGTGGATAAGGGGATAAGTGGATAAGGGGATAAGTGGATAAGGGATAAGTGGATAAGTGGATAAGTGGATAAGGGATAAGTGGATAAGTGGATAAGTGGATAAGTGGATAAGTGGATAAGTGGATAAGGGGATAAGTGGATAAGTGGATAAGGGATAAGGGATAAGATAAGTGGATAAGTGGATAAGTGGATAAGTGGATAAGTGGATAAGGGGATAAGTGGATAAGTGGATAAGGGGATAAGTGGATAAGTGGATAAGTGGATAAGGGATAAGTGGATAAGTGGATAAGTGGATAAGTGGATAAGTGGATAAGTGGATAAGTGGATAAGGGGATAAGTGGATAAGGGGATAAGTGGATAAGGGGATAAGTGGATAAGGGATAAGTGGATAAGTGGATAAGTGGATAAGTGGATAAGTGGATAAGTGGATAAGGGGATAAGTGGATAAGGGGATAAGTGGATAAGGGATAAGTGGATAAGGGGATAAGTGGATAAGGGATAAGTGGATAAGGGATAAGTGGATAAGGGGATAAGTGGATAAGGGGATAAGTGGATAAGTGGATAAGTGGATAAGGGGATAAGTGGATAAGTGGATAAGGGGATAAGTGGATAAGGGGATAAGTGGATAAGGGGATAAGTGGATAAGGGGATAAGTGGATAAGGGGATAAGTGGATAAGGGGATAAGTGGATAAGGGATAAGATAAGTGGATAAGGGATAAGGATAAGTGGATAAGTGGATAAGATAAGTGGATAAGTGGATAAGGGGATAAGTGGATAAGTGGATAAGTGGATAAGGGGATAAGTGGATAAGGGGATAAGTGGATAAGGGGATAAGTGGATAAGTGGATAAGTGGATAAGTGGATAAGTGGATAAGGGATAAGTGGATAAGTGGATAAGTGGATAAGTGGATAAGTGGATAAGTGGATAAGTGGATAAGTAAGGGATAAGGGGATAAGTGGATAAGTGGATAAGTGGATAAGTGGATAAGGGGATAAGTGGATAAGTGGATAAGGGATAAGTGGATAAGTGGATAAGGGGATAAGTGGATAAGGGGATAAGTGGATAAGTGGATAAGTGGATAAGTGGATAAGGGATAAGTGGATAAGTGGATAAGGGGATAAGTGGATAAGGGGATAAGTGGATAAGGGGATAAGTGGATAAGTGGGATAAGTGGATAAGTGGATAAGTGGATAAGTGGATAAGGGATAAGTGGATAAGTGGATAAGTGGATAAGTGGATAAGGGGATAAGTGGATAAGGGGATAAGTGGATAAGGGGATAAGTGGATAAGTGGATAAGTGGATAAGTGGATAAGGGGATAAGTGGATAAGTGGATAAGTGGATAAGGGGATAAGTGGATAAGGGGATAAGTGGATATAGTGGATAAGTGGATAAGGGGATAAGTGGATAAGTGGATAAGTGGATAAGGGGATAAGGGGATAAGTGGATAAGGGATAAGTGGATAAGTGGATATAGGGGATAAGTGGATAAGTGGATAAGTGGATAAGTGGATAAGGGGATAAGTGGATAAGGGATAAGTGGATAAGGGGATAAGTGGATAAGGGGATAAGTGGATAAGGGATAAGTGGATAAGGGATAAGTGGATAAGGGGATAAGTAAGATATAAGGGGATAAGTGGATAAGGGGATAAGTGGATAAGGGGGATAAGTGGATAAGGGGATAAGTGGATAAGGGATAAGTGGATAAGGGGATAAGTGGATAAGGGATAAGTGGATAAGGGGGATAAGTGGATAAGTGGATAAGTGGATAAGGGGATAAGTGGATAAGGGATAAGTGGATAAGTGGATAAGGGGATAAGTGGATAAGGGGATAAGTGGATAAGTGGATAAGTGGATAAGGGGATAAGTGGATAAGGGGATAAGTGGATAAGGGGATAAGTGGATAAGGGATAAGTGGATAAGGGGATAAGGGATAATAATAAGTGGATAAGTGGATAAGGGGATAAGTGGATAAGGGGATAAGTGGATAAGGGGATAAGTGGATAAGGGGATAAGTGGATAAGGGGATAAGTGGGATAAGGGGATAAGTGGATAAGGGGATAAGTGGATAAGGGATAAGTGGATAAGGGGATAAGTGGATAAGGGGATAAGTGGATAAGGGATAAGATAAGTGGATAAGGGGATAAGTGGATAAGGGGATAAGTGGATAAGGGATAAGTGGATAAGTGGATAAGTGGATAAGTGGATAAGTGGATAAGTGGATAAGTGGATAAGTGGATAAGGGATAAGGGGATAAGTGGATAAGGGGATAAGTGGATAAGTGGATAATAAGTGGATAAGTGGATAAGTGGATAAGTGGATAAGTGGATAAGTGGATAAGTGGATAAGGGGATAAGTGGATAAGGGATAAGTGGATAAGTGGATAAGGGGATAAGTGGATAAGGGGATAAGTGGATAAGGGGATAAGTGGATAAGTGGATAAGTGGATAAGTGGATAAGTGGATAAGTAAGGGATAAGTGGATAAGTGGATAAGGGGATAAGTGGATAAGGGATAAGTGGATAAGTGGATAAGTGGATAAGTGGATAAGTGGATAAGGGGATAAGTGGATAAGGGGATAAGGGATAAGGGATAAGTGGATAAGTGGATAAGGGGATAAGTGGATAAGGGGATAAGTGGATAAGGGGATAAGTGGATAAGGGGATAAGGGATAAGTGGATAAGTGGATAAGGGGATAAGTGGATAAGGGGATAAGTGGATAAGTGGATAAGTGGATAAGGGGATAAGTGGATAAGTGGATAAGTGGATAAGTGGATAAGGGGATAAGTGGATAAGTGGATAAGGGGATAAGTGGATAAGGGGATAAGTGGATAAGGGGATAAGTGGATAAGTGGATAAGGGATAAGGGGATAAGTGGATAAGGGATAGTGGATAAGGGATAAGTGGATAAGTGGATAAGGGATAAGGGGATAAGTGGATAAGGGATAAGGGGATAAGTGGATAAGGGATAAGTGGATAAGGGATAAGTGGATAAGGGGATAAGTGGATAAGGGGATAAGTGGATAAGGGGATAAGTGGATAAGTGGATAAGTGGATAAGTGGATAAGTGGATAAGTGGATAAGTGGATAAGTGGATAGGGATAAGTGGATAAGTGGATAAGGGGATAAGTGGATAAGGGATAAGGGATAAGTGGATAAGGGGATAAGGGGGATAAGTGGATAAGTGGATAAGTGGATAAGTGGATAAGGGATAAGTGGATAAAGTGGATAAGGGGATAAGTGGATAAGGGGATAAGTGGATAAGGGGATAAGTGGATAAGGGGATAAGTGGATAAGTGGATAAGTGGATAAGGGATAAGGGATAAGGGGATAAGTGGATAAGTGGATAAGTGGATAAGGATAAGGGATAAGGGGATAAGTGGATAAGGGGATAAGTGGATAAGGGATAAGGATAAGTGGATAAGTGGATAAGGGATAAGTGGATAAGGGGATAAGTGGATAAGGGATAAGTGGATAAGGGGATAAGTGGATAAGGGGATAAGTGGATAAGGGGATAAGTGGATAAGTGGATAAGTGGATAAGGGGATAAGTGGATAAGTGGATAAGTGGATAAGGGGATAAGTGGATAAGTGGATAAGTGGATAAGTGGATAAGTGGATAAGGGATAAGTGGATAAGTGGATAAGTGGATAAGTGGATAAGGGATAAGTGGATAAGGGATAAGATAAGTGGATAAGGGATAAGGGATGGAGGGATAAGTGGATAAGGGGATAAGTGGATAAGGGATAAGATATAAGGGATAAGTGGATAAGGGGATAAGTGGATAAGGGGATAAGTGGATAAGTAAGTGGATAAGGGGATAAGTGGATAAGTGGATAAGGGGATAAGTGGATAAGTGGATAAGTGGATAAGTGGATAAGTGGATAAGGGATAAGTGGATAAGGGGATAAGTGGATAAGTGGATAAGGGGATAAGTGGATAAGTGGATAAGTGGATAAGGGGATAAGTGGATAAGGGGATAAGTGGATAAGTGGATAAGGGATAAGTGGATAAGTGGATAAGGGGATAAGTGGATAAGTGGATAAGGGATAAGTGGATAAGTGGATAAGTGGATAAGGGGATAAGTGGATAAGTGGATAAGTGGATAAGGGGATAAGTGGATAAGTGGATAAGGGATAAGGGGATAAGTGGATAAGGGGATAAGTGGATAAGGGGATAAGTGGATAAGGGGATAAGTGGATAAGTGGATAAGTGGATAAGGGATAAGTGGATAAGGGGATAAGTGGATAAGGGGATAAGTGGATAAGTGGATAAGTGGGATAAGGGGATAAGTAAGGGATAAGTGGATAAGGGGATAAGTGGATAAGGGGATAAGTGGATAAGTGGATAAGGGGATAAGTGGATAAGTATAGTGGATAAGGGGATAAGTGGATAAGGGGATAAGTGGATAAGGGGATAAGTGGATAAGGGGATAAGGGGATAAGTGGATAAGGGGATAAGGGATAAGTGGATAAGGGGATAAGTGGATAAGTGGATAAGGGATAAGGGGATAAGTGGATAAGGGGATAAGTGGATAAGGGGATAAGTGGGATAAGGGATAAGGGGATAAGTGGATAAGGGGATAAGTGGATAAGGGATAAGTGGATAAGTGGATAAGTGGATAAGTGGATAAGGGGGGATAAGTGGATAAGGGGATAAGTGGATAAGGGGATAAGTGGATAAGGGATAAGTGGATAAGTGGATAAGGGGATAAGTGGATAAGGGGATAAGTGGATAAGTGGATAAGGGGATAAGTGGATAAGTGGATAAGGGATAAGTGGATAAGGGGATAAGTGGATAAGGGGATAAGTGGATAAGGGATAAGGGATAAGTGGATAAGTGGATAAGTGGATAAGTGGATAAGTGGATAAGGGATAAGTGGATAAGTGGATAAGTGGATAAGTGGATAAGTGGATAAGGGGATAAGTAAGGATAAGGGGATAAGTGGATAAGGGGATAAGTGGATAAGGGGATAAGTGGATAAGGGATAAGTGGATAAGGGGATAAGTGGATAAGGGGATAAGTGGATAAGGGGATAAGTGGATAAGGGGATAAGTGGATAAGGGGATAAGTGGATAAGGGATAAGTGGATAAGGGGATAAGTGGATAAGGGGATAAGTGGATAAGGGATAAGTGGATAAGGGGATAAGTGGATAAGGGGATAAGTGGATAAGGGGATAAGTGGATAAGGGGATAAGTGGATAAGGGGATAAGTGGATAAGTGGATAAGGAGATAAGTGGATAAGTGGATAAGGGGATAAGTGGATAAGGGGATAAGTGGATAAGGGGATAAGTGGATAAGAGGATAAGTAAATAAGGGGATAAGTGGATAAGGGGATAAGTGGATAAGGGGATAAGTGGATAAGGGGATAAGTGGATAAGTGGATAAGTGGATAAGGGGATAAGTGGATAAGGGGATAAGGGGATAAGTGGATAAGGGGATAAGTGGATAAGGGGATAAGTGGATAAGGGGATAAGTGGATAAGGGGATAAGGGATAAGGGGATAAGTGGATAAGGGGATAAGTGGATAAGGGGCCCAGGAGGAGGAGGGGGGTACTTAGTATAATTTTGGTACGGGTATGTGCCACCCATATGGGTGGGTTTTGGGCACTGAAATTCTCTAAACATGGGTATGATTTTAACCAAAACCCCATAAAAGTGGGTGGCAAATTGAAGAAAATTCGAAAGTTTAACTTTAATTCGGTCAGAATAGTGGCAAAATCGCGTCAAAGATGTTTGTAGTACAAAATCAAGCAATAAATAGGTCTAGAAAGTCTTATTATTCTCATATTCCACTTATTTCTACTCATAAAATAGGGTCTGTTTCTGCAAAGGTTTACATTATGAGTGGGTGGGTTTCCAAAATCTGGGCAGCACATTCCTGTCTATTCAAAAGTGAAGTACCCCCCCCCCCCGGTTGTTGGCATGGTTTGCACCTGCCTTATCTGCCTTAAGCATGGTTACGGTTAAAACAGTGGATAAAAAATGGTTATCTCACTTTCTTACCATTTGGGTGAAACATTTTGGATATGAATTTAACAATTGGTGGTTTATTTGGGTACTCTTCAGAAAATTCCATTGTTAGCCTGAATGTTCCTGTGAATTGAAAAGAACTGAAGTTAGAAGAATATTCTTTCAAGACAAAAGACAGGTTAGGGCAAGATAAGATGATCAATTTTCATAAAGTCTCAATAACTGCCACATAAATTTCAGCTGTATAATTCCAAAAAAATATGTTTGGGTAATTTTATTTATTATATTCACATTCATTTGTAAACTTTATGGTTTACTTTTTACAATTTTCATAAATTTTGGGGTCAAATTTTTATTATAAAAGGGCCCACCCCCATCACTGATCTATTGAACTTACCCCCCCCCTGGCATTGTGGACCTTCACAGCTCCATGGTTAAGGCTTTTATTCAGGCACCAGAAACAAACAATTTGTGCAACTAAAGATTAACTCTGAACTTATAAACATACAGTAAACACCCTAGGGGGTACTTGATCAAGGTTCAAGGTACTTTGATACAGTTTAGGTGTTCCAAAACCAAAATTAGCAATACAATTATTTTCACGATTTTATCTTAGCTTGGAGAAAAAGTGCCTTAATTCGGTCCTGCAATCACACTCCTGTGGAGCTGGTAGACTGAAAGGGATGACTCTTTGGTCAAATCTCTAAACCGCAATGTGAAACACAGACAAAATATAGCCAATTTTCTCTTCGAGCTGAGCCAAAATCATGAAAATCATAGCGATTCTGATTTACGCTTTTGTATGTTTTGTATCGAAGGTGGCTCGTTTCCCTTTGGACCTGGTTAATTACGGTTTTTGTTGTATAGATTTTAAGAGATAAATCTGCAAACATGTCTTCTTTTCATGACGGGCCCACAATATAACAGGCATATCCGCATTGTCCATTACAAAGACAGAGCTCTGTACATTCCAAATAAAATTGTCTAAATTTGCATCAATTGGAGCACTGTGTCTTGCAGCCGCATTTTATCAATTCTTTGCAAGCTTTCGATGCCTCAGGTATCGTCATCCAGAGAGGTAATATTTTATCTTCGCGGCAAACCCAACCCAACGAAAGAACGAACGAACGAAACTACGATCAGCAACACGACAAATATCATCATGATCATAATCATTGACATCATCACCATCAGATTCAGCATGTTATTATCATTATTGTTGTCGTTATTGTCATGGTTATGATGCTAATTCAGCTTTAATTTTTTGTATTGTTCTGTTGTTAATGTAGACCATGTACCCTAGGATATTGTGTCGAATTATAAAAAATCATGGTCATCATCATCATCATTGTCATGGTCATGATCATTGTGATAATGATGGTCATCATCATAATCGTCATGGTCATGATGATTTTGATAATCATGATCATCATGATCATAATCAGTTTTGCTGCAGCTATTGTACTGCTGGACATGGATTCATTTGTTAAATGAGGATCGAGATGGGGGTATAATGTTAAGTGTTATTGAACAAATTTCTGAACTGTTAAGTGTTTTAGAAGGAAAAATTTTACAGTTAACTGTTATATTAAATTTTATAGAGATTTTAGAGTTACACAGTATGTTTCATCATTTTCTTCTTTATTATCGTAATCATCATCAATGATGGTAAAATCATAATCATCATTATTATTATCACTATCATCATCAATCACCAACACTACCACCATCATCATCATCATCATTTTCATCGTTTCGTCATCATCATTATCATCATCATCATCATCATCATAATCATCATCATCATCATCATCATCATCATCATCATAATCATCAATATCATCATTAATATGAAGGTAATTCATCAAAACTATCATCACGATCATGACCATCATTATACATCGGTGGACTAAATCATGAAAAAGTTAGTTAGCAACCTTTAAAAGAAAAAAATGTGGCAGGATTTTGTAAAACCATCTGCTGTATGCATCACTATCTGCTGCACAAATAATTTAACTGTTAGCTGTTTTTCGGCTTAACTTTAAGTTTTAAATGTTATTTCATGAAATTTTTTGAAGTTAACTGTTTTGTTGACCCCCCATCTGGACCCTCTTAAATCATTGTTGTATTGTTGCAAATTCTTGCAAACACTCTTTGGTAAGGGTTGTACCGCCATCCTTCGCACATTGCAAAAGCATTGCTATGTTTTATATCTTATTTTATGTTCTGTCTTAACAAATTGTGGTCGCGCTGGAATCGGCTTCTGAAAATGTGCCATCAATCTTTATTTTTTTTGCAATTTTTGAAAATTCTATGACGTCATCAAAAACATGACGTCATAGCTAATTTTTGTAGAAGGCCGACAATAAAAATATTTTTGTTGACATAAACTAAATTGATGACGGTGATCGCAAATCTGTTGTTTTTAGGAAGCTGGCATGCTTAATAATGTGTATATCGATAGTTTTCTCATTGAGAACTGGGTCCGAGTATTTAGGTCTAAAAATAGCTTTAGGGGCAAACTTCAATTGGGGTTCCGACCCTATTTTTTTCAGCATGTTCAACTCTATATGTGTGCCAAGTTTCATGTTGGTATCATAAAATGCACGATTGTCATGATAAATGACTCTAAGCTCCCCCACTAGATAGGGATGTGCCACCCGAGCAACAAAATGCCTACCCATAGTTATGCCAAATTCCTGAAAATATATACCCGAATTTATATAAAAACATTAAATTGTGCACTAATTTATATGCTGTACAACAATATGTCAGTTTAAATCAAAATTCACCAGGAAAAGTGAAAACAAACGAAAATAAGACCATTTTTATTAACCTGATACTTATTTTGGGGAAATTGATACCCTTATTTATACTTACTTTACTAATTAAGACCCATGTTTATACCAAAATCATGAAAAACGAAACCTTTAGGGGTGGCACATCCCCATTACCCAAAAATATATTAAGTACCCCCCTGGAGTAAACAGCCTCCTGTTGATAAGACATTGTATTCTGATTAATAATACATACTGCCAAGGACACCATTTTTGCCAAGGACACTCCAGGAAATGCTGAGGGGATCTTGAGCTATAAGCATACATATATACAATAAATTTAATACATACCTTCTTCAAAAGGGGTATCTTCTGGCCTTAAAAAAAGCAAAGCTTCTGTGAACGCAAATTGTATAAAGTGGAAATGAACTACCATTAAGTCATGCTAAAAGTTTGTTCTGATGTTCTACAAATCATGGTTGGGGCTCTTGTGCAGTTTCAGGTTTACTCATCACACTGCACACATTTCAGGTCAAGTCCCTAATTTTTTCTGGTTGATTTGTCACACCTCTAGTCAACTTGCTTCAGTTGGATAATCACTTTTTGAAAATCGAACAAGTTTTTTCGTCATAAAAATCCAATCAAACCTTTCTAGACAGCTTGTAAGTGATTTATTAACAAATACTAGGGGCAGGGACCCAAACCATCGTTTATCATGCTGATAGATTTGCTTTTCTGGTTAAGTGTGGGGATTTGTTTTGACCAGGTGTGCGGTGAATTGACTGTAGTGAGTTGACAATGCGGCAAGTTGACCTGTTGCCATTTGTGCAATTTTTATTCTTTGCTGTGCTTTGCAATTGGGTGACGGTGAAATGGTGTTTTAGCACCCATCACTAGGCTCTCAGTAGCAGGTTAACTAATCGAAACCTCAACCCTGACTATCATGCTACCGGCTGTTATCGAATCCTGACAACACTGAGCTCCTGACACCCCTAGCTGGATTACACCATGATGCCAGAGCAATTTTAAAGAATTGAAGAACGTTAGATCCGATTGCCTCACTTGATATTTTGCCCTGCCAAATTCAGTGTTTTAGTCACAACTGGCCCACATAAAGCCTTGTTTTTCGGAAAGCATTTCCAAAAGAGTGTTTTTCTTAAGACTTTTCCCAGCAGATTTTTCTCCTAGAACACCAATATTTTTTTAACTGTCCATACTTCTTTACCAGTTGGTGCTATTAAATCAGGAACATTGGAATGACTTTAAAGTTCCAGGGAATGGAAATTAAGAGCCACTGAAACAGAGGAAATATTAAGGCAGGTTCTTAGAGAAACATTTTTTCAATTTTATTCTAAATCATGGGGATGAAAGCCCCCTGTTTCAGCACTTACATTCAGACATTCAGATGATTACATTTTTGCTGTTTTCACAGATTTTGGTCATTTCTGCAAAAAATTAGTTCCAGCGAAAACATCTGAATTCACTTCATCTGTGAAAATTGGTTACCGCCAAATTCCCAAAATATGCTTGTCCACGAAAATAAATTCTAAATTAAATTCCGCTAAAATAAGGCTTTTGCCAAATCCCGGGAAATATT
>JACTAT010000064.1:489748-514339 GCA_014526335.1 Chrysaora quinquecirrha | reverse complement strand
TAATAGTGACCAGTACGCTTACATAAAAAGGTACACCGGCCCGGGGGGGGCACCATTTATAATTTGGGTTCTGGGGATGTGCCACCCGGAACGGTGTAGACTTTCACGATTTTGATCAAGGAACGGTCTCCATATATCACGGTTTTTTATGTTTGAAGAATGGAAAATAGGTATGGTATGGTATAAGGCCGGGTATACATTTTTTCCAAAAACTCGGTATTAGGTCGGGTATGCTTTTTATGCTTGGGCGCCACGCCCCTTACAAAATTTGATCAAATGCACCCACCCCGGGTACACTGGTACATTGATCATAGCTGTCACCCACCAATCATAGCTTTCACCCACCGAGCGCCGTGTGCGGCTGCACCCCGCTACATGCTATATGCATCCAGACCAGGGGTGAAGTGTGAAGTCGAATACACTTTTTTTTAAAAAGCAACTTGCCTTTCGTCCAGCCCTCAAAGTTGCTTAAAATTTTAGACATTTCAGCCCTCAAAGTTGCTTACACGTTGCTTAACATTTTTTGTACCTACTAACCACCCCTGACTTCGCGGGTCAAAATCGTCATCTGTTAGGCCTACAACATGACTTTTGGGAGACAGTAAGTGGAAAAACGTTAGCTAATGAACTTCAACATGCAAAGCATAAGAACGAAGAACAATTTTCTAACACAAGAAAGAGAATAAACTTGGTTGTTTGACTTCTTAGTTGCTTACAGTAATTCAATCGAGCCCTCCAGTTGCTTAATGTCAAGGTCAGTTCAGCCCTAGTTGCTTATTGAGCGATTGCTTATTAAATAAAAAAGTGTAAGTGGCCCCAGGCTAGCAGTAATAACATATATTGTACAGGGTTGTATTTCACTGTTTTTAACTTCACATTCTCAACGCCTTTCGATAACATCAGCCAAAGCCAAAGCCAAAATTAACTTTGCATGCGTTTAAGAGGCGAAATAGCGGTTCGGCAAATACTGGTTCGGCACGGCAGGCTCAAACATTTTAACTGTTGCGGTAGATCATAAATGTTACTAAACTAACCGGGCAAATTAAGTTGTATTGTCAAACGAAAATCTTAATTCTTCATGGCAAAATTCGTTTTGCCTTGTTTACCCAGCTGACCCTTTTATGGCCTAAACTTTAAGGTTTTTCCATCATTTAGCGGTCGTACATCACTTTAAAATTCGCCGCATGTTACACAGATTCAAGTGCCGGACGTTGCCGCAGCAAACATCGTTAATTAAATGCTCATTCGGTTTGATATTTAAAGGAATACTAGCTACTGTACTTCAAATTCCAAGTTTATGTGTCATCAAAAGGCTGTTATCGCGTAAAAGCTAAGCTACATGGCCCGAAACGTCATTTTTCAAAAACTTTCTAAGCTGAGACAGCTGATACAAGCTTTTCCCGAAGTTGATTTCCGATATATTTGCGAGGTAGCTATGTAGTTTGTTATTCCTTTTTGCCTATTTAAACCTTCTGCAGGCAGCGTGTTTATTGAGTAGCCCTTGTTTCTTTCAATTTAGTTTATTTCCTAGCTGGCAGTTCAGCTACACAGTTTTGTCACTTTGGTTGACGAAATCGGACAGCATTCAGCCGGCGGACTGTTATTATTTTCGGTACATGGCTGCAAATTTTAAATCTTTGACAAACAAGAGGGGGGCTTTGGGATTTCACGGGTTGCGGGTTCGGCCTCGGGTTTTCGGGTTTTTCCAAAAAATCGTGCGGGTTTTTGGGGCAAGCATATTTAACGGGCAACGGGTTTTGCCATTTTTCTAGCCCGTTTTTCGGATATTGTAGTAAAAATTTGCGGGTTTTCGGGTTTTCAACCTGACAAAGGATGTCAATGTGTAAACTTTTAGAAACAGTTGTCGAAACTAAGGTCATCCGGGTTTTCGGGTTTGTCCCAATTTTCTTCCGGGTTTTCGGGTTTTGATACCCCCCCCCCCCAAAGCCCCCCTCAAACAATATTTGATCGTTTGGGCAAGGCCTCAGCCTAAATACACTTTGTAAGTGTAGTTTTGGAGGGTTTTTTAATAAGTAACTGGTCAATAAGCAACTAGGGCTGAAGTTTTGTTAACATTTTGGGTCAAGACAGCTTTCTTCACACAGTTCATCTCATCATTGCAAACTTTTCAATTGCATTGAAAAGCAAGAAAAGAGCAAAAAAGAGTTTTATAGGGGTTATCAGTCACTCTGTTAGGGCTCAAATACTAGATATTTTAAGCAACTCTGAGGGCTGGACAAAAGGTCCAGTTGCTTGTTTAAAAAGTGGTTTTAGCCGACTGTAAATCTGTCTATAAAATGCTGTATTCTTCTTGATGTTAAGATATGCATTGGCTCCTGATGTCTAGTCCATCCAAAGTCGAAAGTGCGCCAAAAGATTTCTATTCATGCTAACGAGATCTAAGTTTAAAAAAACTTTGTAATTTTCTATAAGAATTGAAATTGGTAGAAAATCTGCTGCTAATTTTCGTTTGCGGCTGTCGCACGCCGCAAAAAACGCATTCTCTTTCTACGCGATATGAAATCCTTTTAAAATGCCGACTCTTTCTGACATGATAGTAAAAATCACCGTCACGTAAACAAGAATTCAGAATTCGTAACGTTGAGCTGAGAGATGGTTCTCTGATAATAAACAAACAAACAAACACGTAAATAAACAAACGTACAAGTCAAAAATAAATCAAAGAGCTCTGAGATTGAAAAGGTGAGTTTACATGCAAGCAGTAATTCTTGATATGTATTATATTACATTGTAATGAATTAAAGGCGATTGACACTTAAAGTATGATAAGACGATAAATTTCTTGGCACATATATTTTTTTGTGTTGTTATTTAGGAATTTTTTCTGTATACACTTTTTTTATATAAGAAACCTAGCGTAAGCCTCACTAGTTAAAGTTTCTTAAATTTTCTATTGCTTTCTATTGTTTTAAGAAACAAAAGAACAAAATAATCTATTGTAATTTGCCAAAAATTTTACTACACTTTTTTTTAATAAGCAACTTGACTTTCGTCTAGCCCTTAAAGTTGCTTGAAATTTTGGTCATTTCAGCCCTCAAAGTTGCTTAAACGTTGCTTAACATTTTTGTGCCTGCTAACCACCTCTGACTTCGCTGGTCAAAATCGTCATCTGTTAGGCCTACAACATGACTGTTGGGAGACAGTAAGCGGAAAAACGTTAGCTAACGAACTTCAACATGCAAAACATAAGAACGAAGAACAATTTCCTAACACAAGAAAGAGAATAAGCTTGGTTGTTTGAGTTCTTGGTTGCTTACAGTAATTCAATTGAGCCCTCAAGTTGCTTAATGTTAAGGTCAGTTCAGCCCTAGCTGCTTATTGAGCGGTTGCTTATTAAAAAATAGTGTAGTGAGTTTCTTATAAAGCGGTTTGCTATAAAAAGTACGTGTAGTCATATATTCATCCATTTGCTGATTGTGTTCGAGGGGCAAATCACTTCGAAAAAAGTGTACGAGACTTTCAGACTTTCAAAAGTCCGGAGATTTTCTTGTCGGACTTTTGGGACTTTTCATGATTTTTGTCGGACTTTTCGGACTTGCACGTAGGCAAAAATATGCATTTTTGGATTGTTTTTCATGCCCTAGACAAATTCAAAAAGGCACAAATGTCTCTTGGATAGGAGTCCCAAGTTTTCAATGCATAGATAAGCTTGAAAAATAATAATTTGGCTAAATATCTAATGTCTAGTGTTAGCTTTGTCTTAGTCTGCAAACGAGGAAGACTTTTATTTACCCATTTGGACCCCACTTCGTTGAGCATCTTCAGAGCGGAAAATGGGAGGGGGGAAAGGTAACATTTCCCCAAAATATTATTGTAATCATATTGTTTGGAACTGCAAGGTTTGTTGACATCCAATGTATTATGACGTCATAATGACGTAATAATACATTTTTTCACTTTTGCCATTTGTGCCGTTCACTTAAAATGTTTGACTGATAATCATAACTAAACCAGCTGAAACCCCTTTTTGACTGAATTAATCAAATTTAAAACACATTAAATATATTTTTGAAGAATTTTCTATTTTAGTGCAGAAAATCTGCGCATGCGCAGTGGACAATTGTCATTATTTTTGCCCACATGGGATTTTTTGCAATAGTATCTGATCGCAAAGTATAACTAAGTCAACATTATACTGATAGTTGCAAAGGAAATTAAATTAAAATGTCCAGAGGGTCAGAAATGAAAAATTATGCTTATATGTAGATATCAGCAAACTTCTAAAAATATAATCCAAATGCATTTGACAATAACAGGATCCATTTTCTGGTGTCATCTGATATGGGTTTGGTATTGCAAAAGTTTCGTAAAGATATACAGTATTTTTTATCAAAGAAGTTAGACCGAATTTTGTTAGGTGAATAGTGACAATTTTCAACATGGTTGCTATGGTAACGTCATTAGTAACCTTGAAACTACCACATCGGAAGGTCCGCAGATAATTTTTAGAAAAAGTCATTAAACATTCATCCACCTTCGTTCATGCCTTTTAAGTAGTGATGTACAATAGATGGGGGCAATTTTTTGCAGAAAGGCGATGAATCGTCGTATGTTGTGTGTTAGTGTTCCAGGGGGAAGTAATCTGAGGTGAAGATTTCTATTCATAGGGATCTGGAGCACAGACTACAGTGTTTAGGCAGTCGAGGTGGAAAAACTGCGACTTTTGACATAGTCTGTGAGAGATTTTTATGGATTGTCGCCAATTTTCTAGAATTGTCAAAGAGTTTTCTAGGACTTCCTGGACTTTTTTGAAATCCTACCGGACTTTTTGGACTTCTGAAATCTCCGCGGACTTTTCGGACTTTCTACGGACTTTTTGCGAAAGTGTACGAGACTTTTACAGGCATCTTAAGTGATTTGCAAGAAACCGGTCGACTAAGGGAGAGTTCTTTTTTTGGTCAGCCAAGCAATTTTGATGCGTTCTTCATTGGCGTATGATTAGCCTTTTGCTGAGACTTTTTCATTTCCAATTGCCAGAACGCGATAATTTTAGGAAATTTATAGGATTTATATTATGTTAAAATTATAAAATTCAAAAGATTTTTAGGATTTATGAAGATTTATCGTCAAGGTGTACGAGATTTATGAAGTGATAGACCGCTTGGTCAGAGAGTACCCCAAGAAATATTCAGTCGACTGGGGCCTGCCGTTTTTGCTCTTTTTTTCGCCAAAGTCATCTTGAACTTTTAATGCTAATCAACTATGAATTCAACTATTTTCGCAAATAGAAAATCATTAATAAAAATAGGGACAGGGTCGTACGGTCGTTAGGTCGTAGGGTCGTATGGTCTGGGGTCGTGAGGTCGTGGAGTCCAGTTAAAAGAACATCCCTAACTTGATTGGTCGGCCCTTTGTTCCTTGCTTGTTGTGAGAAAAGTAAGGAAAATTTCCTAACATCGACCATGTACAATGCGCACAAAGTTGTTAATTCGCATAATCTGTAGAAGAATGTAATAAAGTTGCTAGTGTATATGGTCCCAAAGTCCATTGTCCAACAAGAAAAACCGGATTAAGTGAACTCTCTTTTCTTATGACTGTGGTTTGGGCAAGTCGTCTCATTCATTTTATGGAAGACGACATTGACAAGTTTATCATTCAGAACCTTACAGACGTTTTCCACAACGGTAACGGCGTTGGATATTGTCAAAGTAGAGACATGGCAGAGGCACTGGAAAAGCTTAACTTTGTTTGCTTGCTATTAAGTGAAGCTGACTATGCACAAACATTCTCAACCTACTTGAAAGCCTCCTCTGAGCGTGAAAAAATGAAAGATTTAATAGGCCCCGTTCTGAATGAATTCCAAGGCAAGCATATTAACGTAATGAGCATTGGCGCTGGAGATGGCTCATTTGAAGATGCTCTCATAAAGCAACAAAGTTTAATGGTGAAATATTTCCATGGAATAGAACCTGATGGATATCGTAGGCCAACTCTACAAGACATCGTCTCAACATGGAACACAGAGTACTTCATTGATGAACGATACTTTGATGAGAACTTTGAAACAGAAAAGAAATTTGATTTGATCATAATTGCCCATGTGCTTTATCATGTTAGACAGCCTATAGAAGCAATTCTCAAAGCGAAAAGTTTCCTAGCAAGCAATGGAAAATTAATTATATTTCTGGACACAAGGAAAGGATCGATTGAACTTGTGAGCAAATTGAAACCGAATTTCGAAGCTTCAGTTCAAAGGCGTGGTCATCCATGGTCATTAACAATTGAAGATCTTTCTGAAAATTTGGATAAACTTGGCCAGAGCCATAAGCTGACTAAAGGAATGACACATGCAGATGTTACTGAATTTATACAGAAGCAAGAAACAGATACAGCAAATGATGTCATCTCCTTTTTGACGCAAACGAGATTCGACAAGATGCCAAAAGATCTCCAGAAAGACATCTATGATCTGGTTAAGGAGCGCTGTGTGCAGAAAGATGGAAGGTTTCTTTTTCAGCTTCCAGTTGGAATGATAGAATTAAAACAACATTAAACTGTTTTTTTGTTTGTTTTGCAAGTTGCCTTTACGTTATGCAATGTAACCCTAAGGCCCTTTGTATTACATAGGTAACAAAAAGAATTATTCTTGATTTATAATTGTGGTTTTTGCGATCTTATTTTTCTGGTTTCAGTGGAACCACTCTGGATGAATGCAGCTATTTCAGTCAAATGATGAAAGAAGTTCGTCGCTATGCACAACGATGACAATAGCGATTATGGCGATAACGGTGGTGGTTGAATGATGATGATGATGACCACGATGATCATGACGCTGGTTGTGGTGGTAGGGGAGGTTCTGGTGGTTGTAGTGATAGTGGTAGGCCTGGGTTGTGGTGCTGGTGTCAGGGGTGTTTGTGGTGCTAGTGGCAGGGTGATTGTCGTTATAGTGGTAGGGTGGTTGTGTTGGTGGTGGTAGGGGTAGTGGTGGTGGTGGTCCTGATGATTTCTTATAGAGCGGTTTCTTATAATAAAAAACGTGTAGCCATATTCATCCATTTGCTGATTGTATTAGCTTTGGTTTAAGGTGTGGTTGGTTTCGTTCATAGGACTCTTTTTTGTCAAGATTACAGGCATCTTATAGTACTAAGACTGTTAGAGGGTACCCCCAAGAAACGTTCGGTCGACTGGGGGAGGTCAGATGCTTGCTTTTTTGCTATTTTTTTAGTCAGCCAAGCAATTTTGATGCGTTCTTCATTGGCGTATGATAACCCTTTTGCTGAGACTTTTTCATTTCCAATTGCACAATTCCAATTGCCAGAACGAGATATTTTTAGGAAATTTATATAAAAATCAAAGGATTTTTTGGATTTATAAAGATTTATCATCAAGGTGTAAGAGATTTATGAAGTGATAGACCGCTCGGTCAGAGAGTACCCCCAAGAAACATTCAGTCGACTGGGGCTTGCGTTTTTGCTCTTTTTTTCGCCAGACCTGCAACGGCTTTTTCTGGGCGTATAGCGATGGGTAGCGACTAGTTATCCATTATGACACTGCAGTTCAGTTCACTACACTACATTACACTACAATACACTTATTTACACTACAATACACTGCATTACAATGCGCTACATTACACTACGATACACGACATTGCACTATAATACAGTTCATTATACTACAATAGACTGCACTACACTAAACTGTACTACATCACCTTGCAGTGAACTACTCTGCACTAAACTACACGACAATACACTATAATAAACTACACTACACTACAGTACAGTACAATGAAAGACACTACAACACACTACAATACAATACACTAAACTTAAATCTATGCTGAAACTTCGACTAGCTGTTCAGCTTAATGCGTGGTGATTTTTTTATTGATTAGCCCAACAACGAATGAAGGGAACCTTAATATTATAGACATCAAAATGGCAAACTAACCTCATTTTTAGTAACTAATATTTCACTCCGCCATTAACGGGGAGCATCATCAGAGTGAAGGATTCGGTTTTCTTCATTCGTTAAAAGTTCGATCGATGCTTCGCGTTCGTCATATTCGTCGTAACGGCTTTCTATTGAATTTGATTGACCGTTCCAAAAATTATTCCATCTATTGTTTTTCGGCTCTTTCCTTCTCCAGTCATAGAAAAATGATCTCCACGAATTAGATTTCACAAAATTCCCGGCATCTCGATTTACACCATCGGCATCAAGTGGACCAACTTTCATGCATTGTATTTCAAGGGACTCTCTAACCTTTCTTGTATTAAAATCGCTTTCTGTACTTAAAATTGCTGCCGACAACCAATTAAACTGTCCATGGCAGACTTTTGAATTTTCCGTTGCTCCAGAAGACGACTAGTTTCCTCTCATAGCTTGTTGTTGATGCTCCAAGCAAGGGAACCTATAGCCACCCTGAGGTTGTTTTTGATTGATGTTTCCGAAACCTGGAGGAAAATGCTCACGACCAGTAAACACGGTAAACAAGTTTATATTTGACTGACGCTATAGATATCTTGTTACAGTCACAAATACCTCTCAGCAAAAATTATTGCCTGCGCACACTGAGAGCTTTGCGAAAGCCTTGCCTCGAATGGAATGTCAAGTGATATAATAAATAGCATATAAGTTATACGTTGCAGTTTCACCCGTAGAATTCCATGGTTAAAGCAGTTAAGTTTAGTAGCGGCAGATGCCAGTTTCGCGCTTAGATATGTTTTGATTGTAGCTACTAGAAGAATGAGGCTCCTAAAATTCGAAATTAGCCCCGTGGAATCTCGCTTCAAGCAAGCCCTAAGCCGATCCGAAGGCAAAGCTATCCAAAATCAATTATTATAGTTTTTGCAGTGATCTCTAAAACTCAAGCTTGCGGCCTCGACTTTCTTCCATGCTTTATTTATCTAGCTGTTCTAGGCCGGTAAAAACCATTTCGAACGTAAAAACCCCGACGCTTAAAAGATGAAACCCTCATGTGTCTGGTACAAGGTCATTCATTCGGTATGTCTTCAAAGTCATGCGCCATGTTCAGAAGCGGTGCTTTTTTAACTGGTTGTTGTTTATCGAGTTTTCAAGCATCCTTCAGACGTTGTTTTGATTTGCTTGTATTTTGAAAACCAAATGCTCTCATTCTTTATAACTTCAACTTTGCAGCACTTCTTGAGTTTTTACCGGCCTATATCACTTGCATAAGTTTTTACTTTCCTAGATCTTGACATTCAAAACATTTGTCTCACGCTAGCGAATCTATAATCACTACTGTGGTGGATAATCACTACTGTGGTGGTACTATTTGCATACTGTGGTGGCAGTTTTGGCGTACTGTGGTGGATAATCACTACTTGTGGTGGTTTACTATGCTTGCGGTGGTGGCAGTTTTGGCGTACTGTGGTGGATAATCATTACTTGTGGTGGTTTACTATGCTTGCGGTGGTGGCAGTTTTGGCGTACTGTGGTGGATAATCACTACTTGTGGTGGTTTACTATGCTTGCGGTGGTGGCAGTTTTGGTGTACTGTGGTGGATAATCACTACTTGTGGTGGTTTACATGCTTGCGGTGGTGGCAGTTTTGGCGTACTATGGGGGATAATCATTACTTGTGGTGGTTTACTATGCTTGCGGTGGTGGCAGTTTTGGCGTACTGTGGCGGATAATCACTACTTGTGGTGGTTTACTATGCTTGCGGTGGTGGCAGTTTTGGAGTACTGTGGTGGATAATCACTACTGTGGTGGTACTATTTGCGTACTGTGGTGGTAGGTTTTGCGTACTGTGGTGGATAATCACTACTTGTGGTGGGTTATAATGCTTTATGTGGTGAATACGAAATCATAGCAAAACTCTATAGATCAAGCAAGAAAAAACCACAAAATCCACCACAGTACGCCAAAACTGCCACCACCGCAAGCATAGTAAACCACCACAAGTATTGATTATCCACCACAGGACGCCAAAACTGCCACCACAGTATGCAAATAGTACCACCACAGTAGTGATTATCCACCATAGTAGTGATTATAGATTCGCTAGCGTGTGTCTCGTAAATGTCATCTGCCTTTCTTACACGCAAACTTTTAAAGCAGCATGTTGAATCTGCTTATTGGCAATTTATATGCTTTTTGGCACAGGACTGGCATTAACCTCTTACTTTACTGCATTTTCAAATTTCAAGGCAAAATTGTTTAGATTTCTTCAAAACAAACCTTTTGATCTCATTTACGGTTCATCAAAATTGGGTGTGACGACAAAAACATGAGCCGTACAACATGAACATGAAGAATTAAAAAACCCAAGCGAAAACCCACCACAGTATAGTGTGTGTCCACCACAGTACGCAAAAACTACCATCACAGCAAGCATAGTAACCCACCACACCAAGCATAATAACCCACCACAATAGTGATTATTCAACACAGTACGCAAAAACTACCACCACAGCAAGCATAGTAACCCACCACATCAAGCATAATAGCCAACCACAGTATAGTGTATGTCCACCACAGTACGCAAAAACTACCACCACAGCAAGCATAGTAACCCACCACATCAAGGGCAGTGGCGTAGCCAGGGTTTTGGCTTTGGTTAGGGGGTTGCAAAACGAAAAATATGGGGTCAGGTGGCTTGCCCCTGGAAAAATTTTTGGGACCATGCCCTTCTAAAAGTCGAAAAACGGCCCCTTAGAAAAGAGATTTGACGAGCTTTCGAACGGAGAAGATATGCTGCATAATTCTTTCTTGCTTTTCACTATAAGTTAATGACAACAGACCTACAATCTTCATGCACCGTCATTGCTATGCCAGCGAAAAATTGTTATTAGACCATTGAAATTCATGAAGCTACCAAATATCTACGTTGTAAACACAAAATTTGTTACAAAGCGATTTTAAGTATATGAAAACATGGAAATAAAAGTCTCAAACTCATTAATGGGAGACACACAAATCTAGGGGGTCGGGGGGTATTCTCCCCCGGAAAAAATTTCATTTTTAACCTCTAAAATTGCATGGAATGGATAATTTTTTGCTTGGATATTGCGTTCCAGACTTAGTTGTCCGAATCTGAAGACATCTCACCTCACCTGTTTGTTGGAAACACTTGCTTTCTTGTTGATATAGAACATTCCGGCAAAGGAATACTTATTATATGAAGAGGTGAAAATTTTCATTCTATGCTTTTCTACTAGAAACATGCACTGTGTTGTCTGATCTTTCGTTTACTCTACTAGGGTAATTTCCTCTTGTTTTTTGCCTGTTCGCTCTACTGTATTTCGTTTTATTTCGACAACGAGAGAAAGGAGATTGACGTTTTGACTTTTCACCATGGGCCCATGTTTTCACCACAGCAACAATGCGCATGGGAGGTCTTTTGAATAAAATTTAAATACGCATGGGAGGTAGGTACTTGGTGTCAGAATAAATAACTCAAATTCACGGCTTCGCCGTGAATTTTACAAGTTATTTGCTGCACTAGAAGCAAAACAATGTAACAAAATGCTTCTTTATTTTCATTAGAAAATAAAGCACCCTCAGACATATAGCTCATTCATCATTTATGTAAATATCAGGCATGAGGCTATGTTCTCACATCATAGGGAGCTATTTTGGGCTTTTGGTGCATCAGCCCAAACTCGCTTAACCTAATCCTAATTCCAATGATTATTAGGTTTGTAGCGAAACCAAACCCCTAAATCCTATTATTGGGAAATCGGGACAGGGAATGAACAGGAAAGTCCATCTTTTCCCGCCATAGAGCTCGAAGAGGTCCCCCATTCCCCGAAAAAAGCTTTCAACCACTTTCGGCTTTGAGGAAACTCAAATGATGCCCAAACCCAGCATCGAGACATGATAAACTGCACATTCAAAGACATACCACAAGCCCCCAGTAGGCATTAGAGAATAAAGAATCTATACAAGCCACACTTGAATTCCAGCATCTCCTACAAACACACTAAATTCATCAATAATGCAATCCTTAAACAACCCCATAAGAATTCGCTTGAATCCCGTCAAATTCTTACGGGAAAAGCAACACACGCTCCTCGTGCAATTAACTGTGATAAAATTGCATTTTATCAGCATTAATATCATGTGCAGAGGCACGTAACATGACTTTGACAAGTTCACCATTCTGAACCCTACAGACGTTTTCCACAGCGGTAACGGCGGTGGATAGTCAAAGTAGAGACATGCCAGAGGCATTGGAAAAACAGACATTTGTTTGCTTCGGATTAAGTGAAGCTGACTATGCACAAACATTCTCAACCTACTTGAAAGCCTCCTCTGAGCATGAAAAAATGAAAGATTTAATAGGCCCCGTTCTGAATGAATTCCAAGGCAAGCATATTGACGTTATGAGCATTGGCGCTGGAGATGGCTCATTTGAAGATGCTCTCATAAAGCAACAAAGTTTGATGCTGAAATATTTCCATGGAATAGAACCCGATGGACATCGTAGGCCAACTCTAAAAGACATCGTCTCAACATGGAACACAGAGCACTTCATTGATGAACGGTACTTTGATGAGAACTTTGAAACAGATAAGAAATTTGATTTGATCATAATTGCTCATGTGCTGTATCATGTTAGACAGCCTATAAAAGCAATTCTCAAAGCGAAAAGTTTCCTTGCAAGCAATGGAAAATTAATTATATTTCTTCACACGAGGAAAGGATGGCCTGAACTTTTGAGCAAATTGAAATCGAATTTCGAGGCTTCAGCTCAAAGACTTGGTCTTCCCGAAGAATTAACAATTGAAGATCTTTCTGAGAATTTGGATAAACTTGGCCAGAGCCATAAGCTGACTAAAGAAATGACACATGCAGATGTTACTGAATTTATACAGAAGCAAGAAACAGATACAGCAAATGATGTCATCTCGTTTTTTACGCAAACGAGATTCAACAAGATGCCAAAAGATATCCAGGATGATATTTACGATCTGGTTAAGGAGCGCTGCGTGCAGAAAGATGGAAGGTTTCTTTTTCAGCTTCCAGTTGGAATGATAGAATTAAAACAACTTTAAACTGTTTTTTTGTTTGTTTTGCAAGTTGCCTTTACGTTATGCAATGTAACCCTAAGGCCCTTTGTATTACATAGGTAACAAAAAGAATTATTCGTGATTTATATTTGTGGTTTTTGCGATCTTGTTTCTCTGGTTTCAGTGGGGGCTAAACAACATATCCCGGACGGAACCTGGAACAGTTTCTTGAATTTTAGGAGAAGGGCATATGAACATCACATGTAATGTCTGTGCAGTACGGTGGCGGATGTGCAGTACGGTGGCGGATATTCAGTACGGTAGTTGAAGCGAGGTAGTGAGGGTGTGGAGCAACGTAGACTACGACGAATGTAATAAGTCTAACGGACGATACCAACAAGGTTTCATAAAATTGGCAATCGCTTTCCGAAATAGCTATTGTACAACCTTATGAGATATTCAAACAATTTGGCTTATTTCATTAGGTTTTATCATACATATTTCCTCTCCTCAAATTTTCAGAGAAACTCTTTATGCCTCAAGCAGCTCTGCAGGAACCGTCATCGTCTTCGCTGAAATACACGCTTTTTTTATCAAGAACCACTTTATAAAAAACCTACATGTAGAAGGCCCGAAAATTTAAAGAACTTATACTACTAAAATGAAATCATTAAGCAACTTTTACATGTTGAATGCTTTTGTCACTGCAAATAATCAAGAATTAGAAAGTCGGTTCCATTTATTTGCAGTCGAAAATCACATAAATTGTACGTTAAGCATGTATCCAATGTTTCCTTGAGTAGTCTTGAGCTTTGCTTACATGCTAATGTCTCTCTATTATTGTTATGACACTGAATGTGCAGTTAAAAGTAAGGAACTATCAAGGAACTTTTGAACCACAATTGCCTCAAAGGAGGTCCAAAATAAGGAACTTTAAGAACTAGGCCTTTGGGTAGGTTCCTTACAAATAAAAAAGCGTGTAATTTCCACATACAGCAAACTTAGAAATCGCACTATATGTGCTTTAGAGCAGTTTCTTATCAGTGAATCGACTGTAACTATAAAGTCCTTCCATGTTGGTTTCAAATTTACGACACATATTTGAAAAAACCAATAAGCAAAATTAGCTTCACTACCTCGCCTGATAAGACTGCAGTAATGGTCATTACATGCGGAGAGGATTCCCCTTCTCAAGATGTCCTCCATCTTCCAGAATAATGTCACGCCGCGCAGACCTCTTTTAAAGAGTCTGTTCATGACAAAATATCCTCTAGTAGTAGAAAGTCACCCTCGGTGCGTTACTTGTATGTCGAAGCGGTCTCTTTATAACTGGTTTCTGTTTTTAAATTCAAGCGCAAAACATAAACATCATTCGTCTGTCACATGATTCAGAACCTTAGTGACGCGCCGGTTTGCTTAGACTTCGAGTTAACTGCTTGTACAAGAAGAGTATTAACGCTTGAGTTGCATGTGCATGTTCAAAGAGGCGGGCTGGTTTATCGTTGAAGTAAAACTTACAGAATTGCACATTTTTGAGGAATGTCTCTTCGTCCTTCAACAAATATTCTTCACGGTTGACATTGCTTTTTGCACCGGTGTGACTAGTTCTAAAATGGTTAAACCATAACTTCTAAATATTAGAAGTGCCTTTCAACCACCATCAGATGATCATCCTACACAGCCGATGATTTAGATATTTGGTTATACCAATTACAATAATCAATTGTACCAAAAGGAGAGTCAGCCTCTCATTACGTAGTAGACAAATAAAACGTAGAACAGGCAGGCTCGGTACGCTGGGCCTAGTCATTTCATGTTCATGTCAATATGGCTTCTAGCAATGGCAAAACGTACGAAAAAGTCTCGCAAGCGCAAAGGGAGATTCTTGAAAATTTCTACAATGGTAAATTCGTTGTTGATGATAATGGTACTCTTTGCATGGCAATGCAAAGCACAAGAGCCCACATGAAGGACACGATCCAAGCAGCAGCCAGGGAAACGGGTCTTTCTAAAGAGAAGATCGAGGTACGTATGGGCTCGCATTTTCACTGAATCTAGCTAAAGCACAGCATTTTTGCTAGATTTTCGGATACTCTATTTATATTAGCAAATAAAAAGTTAGGCCTATACAAAATTAAAGTGACTTGTACCTAGGTCCCCATTATGAGAAGAGAAGAACAAAGATACCGTACTAGGCCTATCTTTCTTTCATCTCACTTCAAGAACTTTTGTTTCACAATTTTATCTTACTAACCTTCTATTCGTTTTATATTATGTTATCTTTATTTTCGAATTTCGGAACTGACTTTTTAAACGTAACGTTTCTACATAAAACTTTTAAAACTTTTAAAAACATATGGGTGTTTTAGATAGATCTATATCTAAAACACCCATAGATAGATCTATAGGATATCAATATTTGTATTCTAAGATGTAGATTTAATCATCATTCGTGAAAACAAAACAGTTCCACATCTTCCTTTAACTGCCTACAAACTGTCTTAGTGTCCTGCTTTCAAATACTGACTTATTTTCTAGAAATGGATTGGAAATGAAAATTTAAAGAGAAGGAAGGTTGCTTCTGATACTAGCAGTAGCAATGCATCAATGGACCTGAAAAAGCCACAAACACATGGTAATCGAAAGAATTGTGGCTACAATCTTTTTTGCAAAGATTTCTTCATGTCAGGTAATGTTTAATATCTGCAAATGGTTAAGTTGCTATGAAAAATTCACAATTATTAGAATCAATGCACCGAAACTCTGAATACAATATGTGTGTCCCATGTGCACAAGTTGCCATAAAGCCATTATGGTGATAGCCAGAGGGTACATTTTATCAAGACTATACTCTTATATTATGCTCTTCTTGCTCTGTCTTGATTTGAACATTGTGTGGGTCTTAAATCACATTGACCATGAATCTAATGCTCATTGCTGTTGTAGTAGTTTGAGGACCATTTGCCTCTTGAATGTCAACAATGTGTAACCGTGCATTCGTGTGTCCCAAGTGCACGAGTTGCCATAAAGCCATTATGGTGATAGCCGGGAGGGCACATTGTATTACTCATATATTATGCTTATCTTGCTCTTTCGTAATCTCAGCACTCAGTGCCTGTATGAAAACATTTTCTGCTGTAAAAATGATACAAATATTTAATCGCTAAATATTTAATTATTTACTCACTTTTTTGTACTGAAATTTGTGTCAAAAAAAATTTTGACTTTGATGTCCAATTAAAGTAACAGCAAGGAGCAATGAATATGCAGTTTTAAAATTCCAAAATGACAATGTTAAAATTTGTGCCTTTAAAGGACTAGAACTTTTTGGCACACAGCTCAAAGGCTATTTATTGTAATTTCAATAGATTTTCAAACTGTCTGCAACTTGTTTTCAGATGAAGCAAAGACATTAGATCAAGGGTATAGACTTCGTAAGGCTGGAGAAAAGTGGAGGGCAATATCTGACAAGAGTAGAGAATACTGGAATAATGAGGCAAAGAAGCTAAAAGTTAGTACTGATTTATCAGAGTCCGAAAAGGCTAAGCTTGTTGCAAAGCATAAACGGCGTTTATGTGAAGAGGTCAGTGTTTTATTTTGATTTAGCAAGGAATTCTTTCATTTAAAGTTGCGAAAAACAGCAGAAACATTTTCGAGCATACTATTAGGATGCCCGAAAATGTTTCTGCTGTTTTTTGCAATTCTAAAGTTTTGTACAACTCAAAAATTATTCTTTTATTTAGTTCTAAGCCTGGTCCACACTAAGGAGTTTGGACTTTTAGCATTATTTGCATTAGCATTAGAACCAGATGATTTTCTCTTTTATTGCATCATGAAGTATACAACTTGATATTGCCTGGCAAACTGCCAAACAAGCAGCAAAAAATCGAAAAACCAATTTCAAGGCAAGAACCATTTTAAGGAAATCACTTCGAGTGAGGATGATACAGTTTTGGGCAAAATCATTGTGCAAATATTTTTTGACTCTTCTTCATAAATACAATCTAACCCAGTATTTACATTGTGTTTTTATTGCTTTATTTTGATAACTTTGGAATAAAATTTTCCATAGACTTTGATAGAATTACCTACCGTAACCTCTGCTTAGAATTGTAACAATTAAAGGACAAATCACTCCAAAGAATCTGTTTCCATTGTTGATGAAACACTTTGTATTTGCACTTACACTTGAAATAAGACTCCCAGGAGACTTCCTTAAGAAAAACTTCCATCCATTCTGCATTTCCATTCTAGCACATACTGCCTTTTGATCTCCATTGTTGTAAGGCTTTGTTAATGGCTCTCTGCAGTATAAAAGTGAAGCAATGTGGAAACATGGACCAACACGCAAACAAACCAAATAGAAGTGATCTTGCATCTATAGTTTTCATTTTATATTTCTAGAGTGATATGCTTGAATATTTGGGGTGAGTCAGTCATTCTTCTGCTTGATGGCAAGGAAGTTATGACCTTTGGCTCTAAAAGGGGAGAGAAATTTCTTGCAGACAATTTTCATGTGACCAATTCATTTAGGGCATATTTTGGTAAGTATTCACATCTTTTTTCGATGAATTTGATTGAAATGTGTTCTAAATCAGAACACATTTCACGTTAGCATCAATGTTGTTGGAATGTCACTGGTTGTGGTCAAATGCTCTGCTTCAAATGCTTTTCACCACAGAGTGTTAAACCACATAGGATGACAGCAATTGTCACATATTGTTATCTTCACGTAAGACATAACATTCTTCCTCCACTCTGTATGTGCTATTGTCATCTGTGATGTGATGGCACTAAGGTCAGACCATTTTTCGAATGTTATTGTATCATGTCCTTTGCGGTCTTCTTCTCTATCATACTTCTTTGACTATGCCCTGTATGAGCACTTTGGAAACTTTCTCTGCCCTATATTGATGGCCATATAACTTTAGTTTGCCTTTTTGAAGCATCTGTGTATTAAACTGCATTTAAAACTGAGCTTATTTTTAGATGCAAAAGATGAAGGCCAACATGACTACAGCTACAAGGATGTTCAAGATCTTTTCAATAAAAAATACGGTAAATGTCTGAATGAAGTCAAATATAATGCAAAAGCTTTGTGTGTCAGATTGACAGTTAGGTAGGTCACATGTGCCTAGATCTGGCAAACAATATTAGAAACCGAGTAAACCGAAAAGCACATCTCCCCAATCATCAGATTATTACAGTATAGTTCATTACATTTCTGGTCTCATCTCCCAACAATGCCAAACTGCCTTTTGACCAAGGTGCCACACACATTGCTGGTGAAGTTGCTGCAATGTTTGTGTCAACATGCCTCATCCTGTTGGTCTACTCGACTCGGTTTGACAGTTACAAGTTTACAATCTCTTTGAACTTTGTCTTTATGGAAATGTCCTAACAATTTAAATCATGCTTTTTACGAACACTAACTGTTTCAAGTTGGCCGTGTAGCGAGTTGACCTGCTACTGCTCACAACCTACAACTGACTTTGTACCCACTCGGAACCAATTTCATGCATCATCGGGAAATCTGGTGCACCTCAGCATTCATAAGAGGCGAATGAACTCAGGAGGTACATGCGAATAGACAGGGGTGTGCTACATAGGAATTGCCGGATAGACACTTAGACCCTCAATCATGGGCAATGATAAGCAGAATGCGATGTGTTACAGCAGTTAGATTTTCTGGGTCTAATTATTGGCTACAAGGGTATAGTATCAAGAATACCAAATATTAAAAACGCTTAGCCTAGCCTTCTGAGGCGTTTTCCCCAACCTACCTTGGTTGTTTTGCCCAACCTAGCATCAAAGGGATATGATTTTTCATGGAGATGTCAATCATCTGCCTGCTAGCATTGGTGGCTCTTAACACGGGGAGAGGTACATTTGAACAATGCTCAAATGCCATATACACTGATATGCCAATACAGCGATTACTACACTAGTTACTGTAACAAAACACGAATTAGAAACAAGTAACGTAGTTGGGAAAAACGACCAAGAATGTTGTATGAAAGACTAGCCTCTAGGGCGAAAAGGAACTGGGATTCGAAGCCAAATAAACCGAACTTTTTGTGCTTTGGTGAACTTTTTTGGCTTTTTTGATGAACTTCTTTGGCGAGCTTGTTTGTTTTGCTGTCTCGTAGTCATGTTTTTGATAGTATGATTATCCATGTTTAAAGAATTTCATGGCCGAAACCCAACCATACAAGCAGCACATACATGTACAAAACTATGTGCACAGTGTTATGTAAAGTTCCTTCCCCTAAACGGAATTCTGTGATTCGGCAGCCTATGTTTTCTTTCCAGTTAAATTTCATTTATTTGTCAAAACATTTAATCGTTTATACTTCCAGCTGATGCAGTTAACCAGCCTGGTGCAAAAGTGCCCTATCTTCGCAAAGGCTTCATAGTAGAGGGTCTTCCAGAAGGAATCCCATTCAGAAAGCCATGTGACTACGGGCGCAAGCAAATTAACAGAATATTGGAGAGAAACGAAGATATAAGATTTGTGGTTCGAAGTGGAGTAGACAACAGGTCAGAAGAGAGGGCAGAGAATGATGCAACTGGAAATTCCGACGTAGGTCGATCAATAGAGGATAGTCTTGCTGCTGGCTTTTCCAGTGAGGGAAATTCAGGCCTGGATTTTGATTCTGTCGAATTCAGTCCCGGTCTAATGCGGCTTGTAGAGCTTGAACGAGCAAAAGATGCTCAGTTAAATGGCAATTTGATCCGAGAAGACGAGCTTGAGGTTCTTCACATACAACTGCGGCCAGTAGAGCTGGAAGAACTTCTTAGCTCCTGGTCTCATTTGTTTGATGATGATGCCCTTGCCAGTCTCAAAGGAAATGCTGAAGCCCTGCTTAACAAGAAAGGATTACTATTGCCCACCTATACAACTGCAAGATCAAACTTCTGGTTGTTCTATTTTGATGGCTGCTCTGTGGATGCAGAGAAGTTGCTTGAGACTGGACAGTCTGTACCGGGTCTCTGGCTTCACAAAGTTGGCAAGAAAGATTCTCGACGCTATAAACTTAAGAGTTGTGCCTCTGTCTCAACGGTAACAAAAGACAATATCATTAAAGACTCAAAAAGTCGAGAAATTTTAAAGTATGAAATTGACAAAGTAGAAGTCGGCTCTACACTAAAGATGCCAGAAAATTTCCACCAATCTATTTATTGCTCACTGGCGGCTGACGGATTTCTGATTGGCTGAGCTGTGACAGTTGCAATTAATTAATTACATTAAAGTTTGTTTTGTTATTTTTGTCTGTTTTGTTATGTTTTGTATATTGTCAAGAGACGAGAAAATGAGACTGTACCTGGCCCCGTGGCTAATTTCGTAGTTTCTTATGAAAGAATCACGAGCCAGACGAATAAAACAAGCCGAGGATATCCAAGTAAGTCACTGCAGAGTTGAAAAAGATTGAAAACTTCTAAACCTCGAAACAGGCGGAAGTTCACGTTTCACGAACAATCAGATTCTTTTAAAAAACGTGTGTTCATGTACATGCTTATTATTCCTGCATATGAAAAGTTTGTAAAGTTATTAGAAGTTTTTCACGAAAGTTTTTATATAACTTTAGATAATAGTTATATTCTTATAGCTTTATTTCAAGCTATAACTTGTAATTTTGCGCTGACAAAAGACGTTGTTGCGACTTAATTTTTCTGTTGCTGTCGCTAGTTATCATTTTTGCGCCGACTGAGAATTTTAATCTGAATTTCGTGTTTATTGTTGACGCTGCAGTTGATGTTTTTTGTGTAAGATTGGCAAATATTGATATTCTATACTTCGATAATGAAATGAATAATATATTCTATTAAATGAAGTGATTTAAATTGTTAGTGTGTCAAACTTTGCATGTATTGTATGTGCATAACTAAAAACTAAAAACAATACAATTTTTTAAATAAATGGTGCTAATAGTTGGAAGAAAGTGTCATGATAGTGGTTTTCTTTTGTGGCAAACTTGCGTGTAGAAAATTATGTGAACACAAATAGAAACAATACAATTACAAAACGATGTTCATAGTTAGTAGGAAGTGTTTCTTTCTGTTCTGACCATACCGTCTCACACTGGCCAATGAACTTAAAACAGAATTTTGAGTTCTGATTCGCCAAAATGTTTTTCAACTTTTCCAAAGTTATAAGTCAACTAGACAGGGAAATTACTGTAACCATCTAGCAAACTGGGTAACCGAAAATTTTATTGTTGCTATTACTTTACTATACCATTGCGGATATTTTGGCACTTGGGACATTTTTTGGTAATTACCGGAAGTCACGTGATCGATGACATATGCAGTTGCCGGTCAGTAAGAAATCAATGTCGAGATATTTTAAATTTCAGTATACTATATGACAGAGCGTCAAAAATGGAGCAAAATATAATAAGACATGCCTTGCGTTTGAGTTACGGATACAAAGTTATGGACTGTTCAAAATGTGCTCCTCCGCAGAGGCTCAATTTTTTTTAGCTTTGAAAGTTTATTCTGTAATCTGTCTGAAGCAAAAATACTGTCTTAAAAACTTTGTTGAGGTATCACGGATGTACAAGAGGGGCGAATCTTTCAGAAAAACTTAGATTCATTGTGATAGTTGTCAATCAGACGTTCTTCTTACCTACTGAACAAGAAGGAAAACTTGCGACTTTGAGTTCATGCGCTTTTCCGATGATACTTAGCTGATGCACTGTTCGCCTGCCCAATTTCAACGTCTTACCATTATTATTCCCATTAAAGGTACACAAATGGTAACAATTTGTGAGAAAAACTTATATTCATGGTTGTGAGAAGTCAATCAAAAGTTCTTATCCCTTGAGCAAGCCGACACTTTGCGAGATTGCATCGACTATGCGTTCATGTGTTGCCTTTAGATTCTTTTGTGCTCTATGTCTATCGTTTGTACTGTAGCTATGATTCTTTATGTACTTTACTTGCGACCATAATCGGCAAATATATTGTATATCATGCGTCTAGAGCTTGTAGCTCAATCCTGATTTATATCAAGCGCGGTATAAAACAACCAATTGTGCAAGTCTCCACTACAGCTGCGCTTCCAGAATCATTTCAAGGTGCAAAATATTTGCTGTTAAATCTTCGAAATTTTCTTGATCGCCATTGCGAGATCTTTTGCAAAGAAGAATAGCAGAATGAATGTGAATTGTTAGAAAACGCACTGCTGTCACTAAGTTACGTTCATGGATAATGTTCTTTCGCTGCTTCATTAGAAGCGTCATTGGCACCTTCTGCTCGTTTCTTTTATTGTGTCCCTTCCTTGTAGTTCTATTTTCTCATTTGCAATTTTCCTTCCATGTCAAATGCAACAAAGGCATCTTGAAATTGACTAAAGGCCGTGTCCCACTTCCTCAACATGGTAGCTTTTATTACCCAATCGGATTTACAAGGGTTACGAAAATGTCAGAAGAACTCAGATTCACACGATATCAAACGTTCTTTTTATCCAGAGATAATCTGCTTATAAGGATGAAACCAACTCAACGCGAAGCAATAGTCAAGAAATCAGCTCCTAAAAACCCTTTTTCTATTTTGAAAGAGACTATCAGTTATCCCATAAAGCTACTGTTCTTAAAATAGTTTTGGAGCCATTACTTAAGAATTTCTTCATTTCTTGAATGAAGCGTATACAGCCGAGCCCTTTCCGACATCGGCTACTTTCCATCTAGGCGCAGTGCACCGCTGATCTGAACTTCTTGGAAGAGCGCTAAAAGCTGAATCGATTGCGCACCGTTAGATCTTGGCACCGTGTCCGCGTTTTCGAAAATGCTGAAATGGAAAGCAGATATATTTCCAAAATTTCTCAGCAACAGAATATGAGATACGAATTTCAAAAAGAACGACAATGGATTTGAATTTGTAATACATGTTTCGGCTGATGATTCAGCGCAATTTTGGAATCTCCAAAATTTGTCGTCTCTGACAGATGAAAGTTTTAAGCTGGTAAAAAGAATGGCAAATGTATACACAGAGTACGATGACGAACCAATTCATAGCGAAGCAAATAGACAAAGGCTGATTAACCTGATTGCTATATATTCCAAGTAAAAAATGGTCTGGTCTAAGTCCGCTAGAAACCCTACACCATCATCGTAAGTAAAAACGCTTACAAAGCGAATCGGCAAAGAATCAGTTAGAGTTCATAACAGCAACCTCAGAAAAGCTGAAGGTAAAGTCAATCAATACAGTAAGCGGCGCTTAACGAAACTTAAAAATGGGCTTTTAATGTTTCACCATGAAGATAAAAAGTTGTTCGTTAAGTAAAAAGCTCTATTTTTTAAATGTATAGGAGATGGCGATTGCTGTTCGCCTGTTCAATATACCTCATCTGATTAAAAATATGCACAATATAGTTCTCCAAAGAGGAATGTCAACGTTCAAATTGGTAGTTATCTGCTCCACGATTCGCCCTGCTACGCTACGCTTGGTCTTCACCTTTGGGTATGTGGTTTTCTGTAGAAGCTCTATTGGGGCGAATTGTTTCCATATATGTCATCATTGAACGGGAAAGTCATCCTGTTTTCCGACTACGCTGTTTGATCGTCACCAGGTCTCTATTATCAGGGTCCACAGCGGTCCATTGGCTTCACCAGATTTAATAGTTCAAGCACATGAATCATTAGCTACCATGTTGAAGAAGTGGGACATGGCCTTTAGTCAATTTCAGTGATAGCAGTGCGTTTTCTAACAATTCACATTCATTCTGCTATTCTTCTTTGCAAAAGATCTCGCAATGGCGATCAAGAAAATTTCGAAGATTTAACAGCAAATATTTTGCACCTTGAAATGATTCTGGAAGCGCAGCTGTAGTGGAGACTTGCACAATTGGTTGTTTTATACCGCGCTTGATATAAATCAGGATTGAGCTACAAGCTCTAGACGCATGATATACAATATATTTGCCGATTATGGTCGCAAGTAAAGTACATAAAGAATCATAGCTACAGTACAAACGATAGACATAGAGCACAAAAAGAATCTAAAGGCAACACATGAACGCACAGTCGATGCAATCTCGCAAAGTGTCGGCTTGCTCAAGGGATAAGAACTTTTGATTGACTTCTCACAACCATGAATATAAGTTTTTCTCACAAATTGTTACCATTTGTGTACCTTTAATGGGAATAATAATGGTAAGACGTTGAAATTGGGCAGGCGAACAGTGCATCAGCTAAGTATCATCGGAAAAGCGCATGAACTCAAAGTCGCAAGTTTTCCTTCTTGTTCAGTAGGTAAGAAGAACGTCTGATTGACAACTATCACAATGAATCTAAGTTTTTCTGAAAGATTCGCCCCTCTTGTACATCCGTGATACCTCAACAAAGTTTTTAAGACAGTATTTTTGCTTCAGACAGATTACAGAATAAACTTTCAAAGCTAAACAGATTTGAGCCTCTGCGGAGGAGCACATTTTGAACTGTCCATAACTTTGTATCCGTAACTCAAACGCAAGGCATGTCTTATAATATTTTGCTCCATTTTCGACGCTCTTTCATATGGTATACTGAAATTTAAATTATCTCGACATTGATTTTTTACTGACCGGCAACTGCATACGTCATCGATCACGTGACTTCCGGTAATTACCAAAAAATGTCCCAAGTGCCAAAATATCCGCAATGGT
>JACTAT010000064.1:158969-486830 GCA_014526335.1 Chrysaora quinquecirrha | reverse complement strand
AATATTATACATCTCTCCCCACTTGCGATTTTCTGCCCTTCTTCTAGTTCATCACCTTGAATAAATGAGACACCATATCTCATTAGTTCACTGTTGGTGAGAAGGCGTCTGTCAAGGGTAGCAAATGCAGCAATTCCACGTGCTCTAGCATTAACAAAGCCATCAGACTGCTCTAGCACTTCCCTTGAGACAAGGCCACTATTGGCGTCATCCTTTAGTTTTAGCTTGCTTTTTGTGTATTCAGCATCTTTTAGTGCCTCTTGCATTAAATATAGCTCCCTGCACCTTTCATTATACCTTGCCATGTCTCCAGCTACAGAGCTCTTTCCTTTGCACTGGTTAGACTTTGGTTCTTCAACCTGACAAGACACAAGTTCAATATATATTTTGCAATCTTGGAAATAAATTCAAATCAGGATAAGAGAGTGGCACGAAAGGTTTCAAAAAGTTTCAACAACAAAGTGTTTTTCCAAAAGATTATTGCTGCATGTTTTTCTGTGACATGCATATATAGTAAAGGAACACATTTATTTTTTTGCTAGGAGCTGACTACAGCATACCATGTGTCCAGGCAAGATGAGTGAAAATGTGTTTGAGAGATAATTTTATGCAACATTACTCAATGGAGAGTGAAAGTACCTGTTCATTATGTTGGGTCTGCAACTGAGCTGATGTAGAAAGATTGTCAGCCTGTCCTGAACAACCTTCAACAGGGTCATTGGCATCTCTATCTACTGGACTTGCACCTTGATCCAGGTAATCAAACATGTGAACTGGGATGTAAACCTGTGATATATCAAGACAAATTTAAATAAGATTTGTTTCATTTTTGTAAAGAGGATGGAACATACAGCATAGACAATGGATTACCCATTGCACCAAGGAACATGCACAAATTATAATGCATTGCAGTTTTCTTGTACCAGAAAGAACTAAGTCAGACAGAAACACTAACTGGTAATGTCTTTTAGACATTGAAATCAGTTCAACTTACATCATATTTATCATTCAAGCTCTGAATCTTTTCCTTCATAGCTTCCTTCAATGATCTGCCTTGGTCATATTCCTGATTAATTTGTTTCTACAAAATTATGACACACAATGTTTTAAAAGATGCATCTTCATAGACATTATGACATTTAACGCTTTCTGGAAACTTTATATAAATTTGGAAGAATTTACAGGCAGCAAGAACTTGCTAGTAAAAGACCTGTGTAGGGAATTAAAAATATTGCTAACATTACCCGCAATGACTTTGAAAGCCTAGAAATCTGTTTCTTTCGTGATTCAGATGGCAATCGTTTGAATGGTTGCTGCTGCCTTACTACATTGATCAAGTCTTCAATCAAAGGATTTATGATTTCATCTGCCATGCCTAAAGAAGATAATCTAAATCTAAATCTACCAAGTACTGTCTGCCTTCTAAAAGTATTCTGACAGGGGTGACATCCAGAGTGGAAAGTAAGAAATACTTGAAAAATCAGGAAGTAAGATAGCCCTAGGCTAAATCAGCCAAATATGTTAGAGGAAGTGCCCATGAGCCTCAACTGTGAATAATAATAAAGACTAACAATGTTTTATGTGACAACAGATTGCTGGATTAAATAGTTTGATTTCTAAACCCTGTCTTAAATGTGTGGTCTTCACTGATCTTTTGTTAAGTAACCCACCATAGAAAACTCTATATATATTCTTTGTCCTAAAAATCAAATTATGTGCTTGTTATCCAAAACTTGTGTCTTATATATAACTACAATGCAACTATAAACTTAATGTAATCTAAGGAGGGTTGCAGAGGTTTAAAGAAATAGCTCATAAATTAATGAAATCAACTCTGTGTAAATCAGAGAAGGCTACATTCACAGATTTCATAATTTATAAGAATTCACACATGCCTCCTTCAGGAGGTGCGCCCCTAACCCTTGCTTGCTAGGATGCATGAAAACTAGACCCAGCCCTTTTGGGTGTATTTACTACAGATTAAAGCTGTGCATTATGAGCCATTTGTCAGGAACAGGGGATATTTGCAGAATCACTCCATCAGTAAGTCATATTTTACATTTTTTCTAATTTGATGCCCCCATAATTGATGGAACACTTGGAAAAATGGCACCTATGCATGATAAGTACCTATTTAGCGATTTGAGCAGAGTTGAGTGAACCAAAACACAGTGCAAGTGTCAATGAAACCAAGCAATCTAAACTGAACAGAACAGTAAAAATGAATAATGAATACACCTCGCTGTTCACACACAAACGCAGCTTGGACAAAAATAGCCTCGTTTTCAAATTTCATAGTCTTGCTTGGTCTGGTCTTCAGCGAATCACATCGTTTGTATGGTCAGAACAGAAAGAAACACTTCCTACTAACTATGAACATCGTTTTGTAATTGTATTGTTTCTATTTGTGTTCACATAATTTTCTACACGCAAGTTTGCCACAAAAGAAAACCACTATCATGACACTTTCTTCCAACTATGAGCACCATTTATTTCAAAAATTGTATTGTTTTTAGTTTTTAGTTATGCACATACAATACATGCAAAGTTTGACACACTAACAATTTAAATCACTTCATTTAATAGAATATATTATTCATTTCATTATCGAAGTATAGAATATCAATATTGCCAATCTTACACAAAAAACATCAACTGCAGCGTCAACAATAAACACGAAATTCAGATTAAAATTCTCAGTCGGCGCAAAAATGATAACTAGCGACAGCAACAGAAAAATTAAGTCGCAACAACGTCTTTTGTCAGCGCAAAATTACAAGTTATAGCTTGAAATAAAGCTATAAGATTATAACTATTATCTAAAGTTATATAAAAACTTTCGTGGAAAACTTCTAATAACTTTACAAACTTTTCATATGCAGGAATAATAAGCATGTACATGAACACACGTTTTTTAAAAGAATCTGATTGTTCGTGAAACGTGAACTTCCGCCTGTTTCGAGGTTTAGAAGTTTTCGATCTTTTTCAACTCTGCAGTGACTTACTTGGATATCCTCGGCTTGTTTTATTCGTCTGGCTCGTGTTTCTTTCATAAGAAACTACGAAATTAGCCACGGGGCCAGGTACAGTCTCATTTTCTCGTCTCTTGACAATATACAAAAGATAACAAAACAGACAAAAATAACAAAACAAACTTTAATGTAATTAATTAATTGCAACTGTCACAGCTCAGCCAATCAGAAATCCGTCAGCCGCCAGTGAGCAATAAATAGATTGGTGGAAATTTTCTGGCATCTTTAGTGTAGAGCCGACGTCAATTTCATACTTTAAAATTTCTCGACTTTTTGAGTCTTTAATGATATTGTCTTTTGTTACCGTTGAGACAGAGGCACAACTCTTAAGTTTATAGCGTCGAGAATCTTTCTTGCCAACTTTGTGAAGCCAGAGACCTGGTACAGACTGTCCAGTCTCAAGCAACTTCTCTGCATCCACAGAGCAGCCATCAAAATAGAACAACCAGAAGTTTGATCTTGCAGTTGTATAGGTGGGCAATAGTAATCCTTTCTTGTTAAGCAGGGCTTCAGCATTTCCTTTGAGACTGGCAAGGGCATCATCATCAAACAAATGAGACCAGGAGCTAAGAAGTTCTTCCAGCTCTACTGGCCGCAGTTGTATGTGAAGAACCTCAAGCTCGTCTTCTCGGATCAAATTGCCATTTAACTGAGCATCTTTTGCTCGTTCAAGCTCTACAAGCCGCATTAGACTGGGACTGAATTGACAGAATCAAAATCCAGGCCTGAATTTCCCTCACTGGAAAAGCCAGCAGCAAGACTATCCTCTATTGATCGACCTCCACGCCGGAATTTCCAGTTGCATCATTCTCTGCCCTCTCTTCTGACCTGTTGTCTACTCCACTTCGAACCACAAATCTTATATCTTCGTTTCTCTCCAATATTCTGTTAATTTGCTTGCGCCCGTAGTCACATGGCTTTCTGAATGGGATTCCTTCTGGAAGACCCTCTACTATGAAGCCTTTGCGAAGATAGGGCACTTTTGCACCAGGCTGGTTAACTGCATCAGCTGGAAGTATAAACGATTAAATGTTTTGACAAATAAATGAAATTTAACTGGAAAGAAAACATAGACTGCCGAATCACAGAATTCCGTTTAGGGGAAGGAACTTTACATAACACTGTGCACATAGTTTTGTACATGTATGTGCCGCTTGTATGGTTGGGTTTCGGCCATGAAATTCTTTAAACATGGATAATCATACTATCAAAAACATGACTACGAGACAGCAAAACAAACAAGCTCGCCAAAGAAGTTCATCAAAAAAGCCAAAAAAGTTCACCAAAGCACAAAAAGTTCGGTTTATTTGGCTTCGAGTCCCAGTTCCTTTTCGCCCTAGAGGCTAGTCTTTCATACAACATTCTTGGTCGTCTTTCCCAACTACGTTACTTGTTTCTAATTCGTGTTTTGTTACAGTAACTAGTGTAGTAATCGCTGTATTGGCATATCGGTGTATATGGCATTTGAGCATTGTTCAAATGTACCTCTCCCAGTGTTAAGAGCCACCAATGCTAGCAGGCAGATGATTGACATCTCCATGAAAAATCATATCCCTTTGATGCTAGGTTGGGCAAAACAACCAAGGTAGGTTGGGGAAAACGCCTCAGAAGGCTAGGCTAAGCGTTTTTAATATTTGGTATTCTTGATACTATACCCTTGTAGCCAATAATTAGACCCAGAAAATCTAACTGCTGTAACACATCGCATTCTGCTTATCATTGCCCATGATTGAGGGTCTAAGTGTCTATCCGGCAATTCCTATGTAGCACACCCCTGTCTATTCGCATGTACCTCCTGAGTTCATTCGCCTCTTATGAATGCTGAGGTGCACCAGATTTCCCGATGATGCATGAAATTGGTTCCGAGTGGGTACAAAGTCAGTTGTAGGTTGTGAGCAGTAGCAGGTCAACTCGCTACACGGCCAACTTGAAACAGTTAGTGTTCGTAAAAAGCATGATTTAAATTGTTAGGACATTTCCATAAAGACAAAGTTCAAAGAGATTGTAAACTTGTAACTGTCAAACCGAGTCGAGTAGACCAACAGGATGAGGCATGTTGACACAAACATTGCAGCAACTTCACCAACAATGTGTGGCACCTTGGTCAAAAGGCAGTTTGGCATTGTTGGGAGATGAGACCAGAAATGTAATGAACTATACTGTAATAATCTGATGATTGGGGAGATGTGCTTTTCGGTTTACTCGGTTTCTAATATTGTTTGCCAGATCTAGGCACATGTGACCTACCTAACTGTCAATCTGACACACAAAGCTTTTGCATTATATTTGACTTCATTCAGACATTTACCGTATTTTTTATTGAAAAGATCTTGAACATCCTTGTAGCTGTAGTCATGTTGGCCTTCATCTTTTGCATCTAAAAATAAGCTCAGTTTTAAATGCAGTTTAATACACAGATGCTTCAAAAAGGCAAACTAAAGTTATATGGCCATCAATATAGGGCAGAGAAAGTTTCAAAAGTGCTCATACAGGGCATAGTCAAAGAAGTATGATAGAGAAGAAGACCGCAAAGGACATGATACAATAACATTCGAAAAATGGTCTGACCTTAGTGCCATCACATCACAGATGACAATAGCACATACAGAGTGGAGGAAGAATGTTATGTCTTACGTGAAGATAACAATATGTGACAATTGCTGTCATCCTATGTGGTTTAACACTCTGTGGTGAAAAGCATTTGAAGCAGAGCATGTGACCACAACCAGTGACATTCCAACAACATTGATGCTAACGTGAAATGTGTTCTGATTTAGAACACATTTCAATCAAATTCATCGAAAAAAAGATGTGAATACTTACCAAAATATGCCCTAAATGAATTGGTCACATGAAAATTGTCTGCAAGAAATTTCTCTCCCCTTTTAGAGCCAAAGGTCATAACTTCCTTGCCATCAAGCAGAAGAATGACTGACTCGCACCCCAAATATTCAAGCATATCACTCTAGAAATATAAAAATGAAAAACTATAGATGCAAGATCACTTCTATTTGGTTTGTTTGCGTGTTGGTCCATGTTTCCACATTGCTTCACTTTTATACTGCAGAGAGCCATTAACAAAGCCTTACAACAATGGAGATCAAAAGGCAGTATGTGCTAGAATGGAAATGCAGAATGGATGGAAGTTTTTCTTAAGGAAGTCTCCTGGGAGTCTTATTTCAAGTGTAAGTGCAAATACAAAGTGTTTCATCAACAATGGAAACAGATTCTTTGGAGTGATTTGTCCTTTAATTGTTACAATTCTAAGCAGAGGTTACGGTAGGTAATTCTATCAAAGTCTATGGAAAATTTTATTCCAAAGTTATCAAAATAAAGCAATAAAACACAATGTAAATACTGGGTTAGATTGTATTTATGAAGAAGAGTCAAAAAATATTTGCACAATGATTTTGCCCAAAACTGTATCATCCTCACTCGAAGTGATTTCCTTAAAATGGTTCTTGCCTTGAAATTGGTTTTTCGATTTTTTGCTGCTTGTTTGGCAGTTTGCCAGGCAATATCAAGTTGTATACTTCATGATGCAATAAAAGAGAAAATCATCTGGTTCTAATGCTAATGCAAATAATGCTAAAAGTCCAAAGTCCTTAGTGTGGACCAGGCTTGAAAGAACTAAATAAAAGAATAATTTTTGAGTTGTACAAAACTTTAAAATTGCAAAAAACAGCAGAAACATTTTCGGGCATCCTAATAGTATGCTCGAAAATGTTTCTGCTGTTTTTCGCAACTTTAAATGAAAGAATTCCTTGCTAAATCAAAATAAAACACTGACCTCTTCACATAAACGCCGTTTATGCTTTGCAACAAGCTTAGCCTTTTCGGACTCTGATAAATCAGTACTAACTTTTAGCTTCTTTGCCTCATTATTCCAGTATTCTCTACTCTTGTCAGATATTGCCCTCCACTTTTCTCCAGCCTTACGAAGTCTATACCCTTGATCTAATGTCTTTGCTTCATCTGAAAACAAGTTGCAGACAGTTTGAAAATCTATTGAAATAACAATAAATAGCCTTTGAGCTGTGTGCCAAAAAGTTCTAGTCCTTTAAAGGCACAAATTTTAACATTGTCATTTTGGAATTTTAAAACTGCATATTCATTGCTCCTTGCTGTTACTTTAATTGGACATCAAAGTCAAAATTTTTTTTGACACAAATTTCAGTACAAAAAAGTGAGTAAATAATTAAATATTTAGCGATTAAATATTTGTATCATTTTTACAGCAGAAAATGTTTTCATACAGGCACTGAGTGCTGAGATTACGAAAGAGCAAGATAAGCATAATATATGAGTAATACAATGTGCCCTCCCGGCTATCACCATAATGGCTTTATGGCAACTCGTGCACTTGGGACACACGAAGTACGGTTACACATTGTTGACATTCAAGAGGCAAATGGTCCTCAAGCTACTACAACAGCAATGAGCATTAGATTCATGGTCAATGTGATTTAAGACCCACACAATGTTCAAATCAAGACAGAGCAAGAAGAGCATAATATAAGAGTATAGTCTTGATAAAATGTACCCTCTGGCTATCACCATAATGGCTTTATGGCAACTTGTGCACATGGGACACACATATTGTATTCAGAGTTTCGGTGCATTGATTCTAATAATTGTGAATTTTTCATAGCAACTTAACCATTTGCAGATATAAAACATTACCTGACATGAAGAAATCTTTGCAAAAAAGATTGTAGCCACAATTCTTTCGATTACCATGTGTGTGTGGCTTTTTCAGGTCCATTGATGCATTGCTACTGCTAGTATCAGAAGCAACCTTCCTTCTCTTTAAATTTTCATTTCCAATCCATTTCTAGAAAATAAGTCAGTATTTGAAAGCAGGACACTAAGACAGTTTGTAGGCAGTTAAAGGAAGATGTGGAACTGTTTTGTTTTCACGAATGATGATTAAATCTACATCTTAGAATACAAATATTGATATCCTATAGATCTATCTATGGGTGTTTTAGATATAGATCTATCTAAAACACCCATATGTTTTTAAAAGTTTTAAAAGTTTTATGTAGAAACGTTAAGTTTAAAAAGTCAGTTCCGAAATTCGAAAATAAAGATAACATAATATAAAACGAATAGAAGGTTAGTAAGATAAAATTGTGAAACAAAAGTTCTTGAAGTGAGATGAAAGAAAGATAGGCCTAGTACGGTATCTTTGTTCTTCTCTTCTCATAATGGGGACCTACAAGTCACTTTAATTTTGTATAGGCCTAACTTTTTATTTGCTAATATAAATAGAGTATCCGAAAATCTAGCAAAAATGCTGTGCTTTAGCTAGATTCAGTGAAAATCTTGAGCCCATACGTACCTCGATCTTCTCTTTAGAAAGACCCGTTTCCCTGGCTGCTGCTTGGATCGTGTCCTTCATGTGGGCTCTTGTGCTTTGCATTGCCATGCAAAGAGTACCATTATCATCAACAACGAATTTACCATTGTAGAAATTTTCAAGAATCTCCTTTGCGCTTGAGACTTTTCATATGTTTTGCCATTGCTAGAAGCCATATTGACATGAACATGAAATGACTAGGCCCAGCGTACCGAGCCTGCCTGTTCTACGTTTTATTTGTCTACTACGTAATGAGAGGCTGACTCTCCTTTTGGTACAATTGATTATTGTAATTGGTATAACCAAATATCTAAATCATCGGCTGTGTAGGATGATCATCTGATGGTGGTTGAAAGGCACTTCTAATATTTAGAAGTTATGGTTTAACCATTTTAGAACTAGTCACACGGGTGTGTCAAATGGTATAGTGAGTGTGTCGTTCTTTGTTTCCCAGACTAACAGCTTTACCTTTACCTCTGTATCCTTTTCTTTGTCCTCGCTTTGTTTTTTAGCAGATGAATAGTCAGAAACCAAACCTGTGTTATTTTCTTTCACTAACTCTACTTGATTTGAATGCCATTTGTGTAGGGTGAAGGTTGCCTTGTCAAATATTTCTACTGCGGTTCTCTTGAGGTGCTTTACTTTCTTGACTGACTCTGCATCTAAGATAATGTAATCCACATACAGGCTTCTCTTTATTGCAGCAACTTAGTTTGGAATGCCATCTCGACTTCATCTAAATGAGCCTTTAGAACTCCACCCAACAGGAAAGGTGACTGACTGAGTCCAAATAATACCCGAGTAAGTTTCAAGCTGTTCCATTTCTCTATCTTTTGGCCAATGAAAATCTCCCTTGAGTGTTCCTTTGGTCAGTTTGTCTCCCCTTGAGTGTTATAGGTTGAAATCTATTACGTTTCAAGATATCCCAGATTTGTTTTGCAGTGGTGGCCCTGTCTCTAGACAATCATTAAGTGATGCTGATTCTTGGTCTTTTCTGGCTGAGGCATAAAACACAATTCTGACTTTCGTACTCTCTGCTGATTCCCTGACCACAGGCCTAGGTTGCAAATAAAACTCTCTGCTTGAATGACTCACTTTTGACATTTTCTCTATGATACCTTGCTTCTCTTGATCCATCAAAATCTCTTCATATTTTCTTGTAAAGTTCTTGTCTCTCTAATCTTCCAACAAGCTTGTGTAATCTTGCTTTGCTTCAATTTTTATTATTTTGTAGTTCTGGTAAATCTGATTTCCAAATTAAGCCTGTCTGATACCAGCCTTCTTCATTGCGCTCAATTTGATCCCTAAATTCTTGGTGTACTTGTTGACTTTCATCTTTACTCTCTAAGTCAAGAACATGTAAGGAGACTAGCTTCTCATAATCAGCAGTTGATGACTTTGCAAAAAACATATTGCTGAGATCAGCTTCATGGCCAGGTGACATTATGACCCCTCCAAATGAGGTAAGTTCATCAATTGGGTCACCAGGTTTTCCAATTCTTGGTTTGGTAGGGGTTTTGATTTTGGAGTAATCACTTGCCCTTATGATTGATTATATGTACTGGCAATTCATCTTTGTCACTACTGTCATTCATCTGTACTCCATAAAGATGACCATATTTATTGATGATTTCTTGATATTCCCCCCTGTCCATCTTTCCGACCTCTGTCTCAATACTGAAATGATATCTGATACTCTGTAGCTCAACTTTGAATAACTCCACTTTCTCGGTCGTTTGTCCAACCATTGTGTCAATTTTTCTGTGTTCTGTTCTGGTTGGTTTCTTCTGTAATAAATCTGCTAGCTTAGATGAGATATAAGAAATACCAGAGCCAGTGTGTATTAATGCTCAACATGTAAACCCATTGACTTTTACTAGGACAACAGGATAGGTGACTCCCTGCTCTCCAGTTGACAATAAAAGCTGTCTTTATCACATAAGGAAGTATGATGCTTTGCTTTGCTAGTTCTGCAGCTTCCTTTGCTTGTACAATCTGAGGCTTTGTGCCCACTCCCTGTACAGTTGAAACAAAGACGTTTTGTACAGAGTATATCTCTTCTTTCATCCTCTTTCTTTACCTTTTTGAACACAACAGATTTATGATTTGTCCCCTCACAATAAACACAAGATGCTGTGCAGATACAAGTTGCATTAGTGGCAAATACCTTATCTCTTACTGCATCTGGCATTGGGTTTCTTTCTGTCCATTCTTTCAAAGCTTCAACAAGGTTTGGGAAATCCCAAGCTTGCCAGTCATTATCCAATCTCACAAGATCTGCATGAATTCCTTCCAATTTGTCTAAAGTTGCCCTTGTGTATCCAGATATTTATGTCAACTTGCCCATGGACTCTACAACTTGGACGCTAGGGAGAAACTTTTGATAGAACTCATGAATCTTTGCTGGATGAGTTCTCCTTACTTGAGGTAAATTTAGGATACTTTGAATGTGTGCATTTATTATCTCACTTCCTGTCCCATATTTTGCTTGCAAGATTTTCTTAGCTTGCTCATGTCCCTCTGCATCATGATTTGGATTTTCTATCAATGGTGTTACTTTAGGCTGAATGAATTCTTTTAGGTAGTTGAATTTTGTTACCTGATCAATATTTTGCTTGTCAACTTCTTTTTTGAATTGATTCCAGAATCAGAACCAATCAATATGTGTTCCCTTGAATTTTGTGATCTCTATTGTGGTCACTTTTACTGTGACTGGTCTGCTCACTACTTCAATTTTTGGTTTTCCTCTGGCAGCAATTGGTTGTTTTTCCATCTCAAATCTCTGTTCGAGTTTCATTTTTTCCAAGGATATTTCTCTCTCGAATTCTGTTCTTTTTCTTGTTGTTTATTTTTATCGTTTTCTTGAAATCCTCTCATGGCTGTTTCTAATCTTTCCAGCAATGGATCGAATTGCTTTTGTTTTTCGCTTATAAATTTCCGCCAGTTTCTAACTTCCTGTGGTTTTCCTTTACTTATTTTTCAATTCTTGAATATTTAATTTTAGTTCTAAATCTCCTCAAGTTTTCATTCCTTTTTTTTAATTTGTCTTGTAATTGATTTTCATTCATTTTTCTCGATGATTTCTTCAGTTTCTTCTGCTAGAAACTCTAAAAAACGGAGCTTACCGTTGATGTTTTTTAACTCCATTTGTTAACTCTGCCATACTTGGCGAAACAAAACGAGGGCCTAAATTGATACAAATTCACTTGCTGAAATATTTGAAATCTTGATACTCATAAATTTTCCCATCTGTCGGGTGCCATTTTGTCGAGATCTTCAAAATGACAAAAAATAAATGACAACAAATGAATGACAACAAAGAAATGACAACATGACAACAAAGAAATAACAACAAAGAAATGACAGCAAATAAAGAACACACGGATGTACGATTTTAAATCTAACATAACGAATATAACAAATTTGATCAACAACACTCTCAAGATTGCCAAACTCACTCATAGTCAGCTTATTCCCAAAAATAAAAAAAAGATTAAGTTACGTAATCAGCAAGTTCGGGGAGTCAATTTTTCCAGAGACTGTTTCTTGACATTATTAGCTATTTTTCAATTATTAAGCATTTTTCAATCATTATACTGTAAGATCTAGTTTCAAATGTTCCTCATTTTTCGACCTCTTTTGATGCAATTATTCAATTGTACTCCCAAAAGTTCCTTAAGTAGTTGCTTTATTTTAACTGCAAATTCGAGTTTTATACAGAGATCCTTGCATTCAAGAAAAGCTCCAGACAATTCAAGGCAACATTACACAACATACAATTTTTGTGATTTTTTACTGCAATTGAATTGAACTGGCTTCCCACTTTGACTGTTTGCAGTGATCAAAATATTAAAAACCAAAATACCTAGTGACTTTATCTTAAACATGCAGGTTCCTTATACTCTTAGGTGCTAAACTGCTTGGGGGGTCAGAATAGGCACAGGGGTTGGAGCTACTATCAGGATATAATTGGCAGGGGGCTAAATCGGGGGTCAGACTTTGTTTTCCTTTAGTTGAGTTCCTTTGGTTATTAGAAAGACGACAGTATCACATCAAACCAAACTAATACGAGGTGAACTCTTGGGTTCCCTATCAGCAGCGACTGAAACTTATAGCCACCAAGCTACAAACAAAGTCCTACCTCATCTAATTGATTTTGGAAAGATTTTTGTCTTACCTGATCGATCAGCAATCAATCTGGCATCACCACCTGGCATGCTTGGAAACAATGAGGTGCAAATTAGACAACTACAAAAGGTATGGTTGAAGATTTTATCTTCTTATTAAGATACAAAAGATCAGATTGATTTGTTTCATAATAAAATTTAGTTTATTATCCAATTCCTTTTAAATTCTTAAAGAGGAACAGAAATGAAAGATGAAACAATAAAAGTAAAACAAATGCAACGATGCAGCATTTCAGAAATGCAAACTGGATATGAAAAAGTCCAATAGATTGTTTATGATAACCAACAATGCAAACAAAGAGTCTTTGAATACAAAGAGATTGTTAGGTAATTTGTGCTCATCAATAACTGGACACAATTTTTTGTGTAATGCAGCATAAAATAGTCTGAGATTGCGATAGTCCAGACACGTAGGGTTGAACAGTTAGTTATTGCTACAATCCTTGCCAAAATAGTTGGATCGCTACCTTAATTTTCGATACTTTCTCCGCTCCAACTACCCCTCCCCCTGATACAATGTTGCTTTACTCTAAAACTCTGTTGCTGCTGGCAAAAACGTGGCTGCAATATCATAGCTCACTGTCTTGTCTTCAAAAATCAACATTGTACAGGGGGAAGGGGGGAAGACAGGAGACACAGGTCCGTGAAATTGAGCATTTATAATTCAGTTTCTTATGCTGTAATTATGAAATTTTGCCCCGTTCCAACTATTTTTGGCAGGGATTGTCTGAGGCGATTGGAAACAGGAGAACGGAATGAATGGGGGACGTAGATGGAGCTTGTGGTTATATGAATAAAGTGATGTCAGTGATAAGAAATGTTGCATTTGCAGTTACTTTACGAATCTATTTTAAGATACATGACGTCATACATAAAACCTTGGCACTCGTAGTGGTTCCAAGCCAGTGTTAAGCTTATGGGTTAGCCACAGGTGTCTGTCAGTAGTACAGAAAACCTCGCCGACAGCTGGGAAATTGATGTCAATCGTTGTTATATAGTTTCTTCAATATTTAACACTTCAAAGTAATCGTGGGGCACCCCTAAAGTGACTGAGTATATTGTTGCGAGAAAGAGGCTGCGACTGCGAAAGTATTATCCTCACGATGTCCACGGTTACCGTGTCACTGAAGACTTTTGTGCAGTAAACTCTCTTAGCTGCAACTAACAAAATTATCTGTATCAATTGATTGGAATTATTCCGACAAGGAAAACTATAACTTTTGATACATGATATCTTGTAAATGTTCTGTGGTTTTTGAATTATAACAGATTATTCTAACCGTGTCTACTTGTTATTGAAAGATGTTTTATGACTCTTGCTTATCTTTCATATCTTTTTGGTCACCGTGGAGGTTTACGCATGAGCTACGCATTTTCTGATATATTCATAAGGATAGGGTAATGGAAAAGCTCCTTTGAAGGACTTCGAAACCTTGCAACTCATTTAGAGAATTCTAACTTTCATGTAGTGGAGGAAATGTACGAAAAATTTGGCCAGGAATATGTGGTTACTGATGTGGCCACCGTTGGCTGTCGTTAAACTAGCGATGCTGATCACATTGCTCTTGTAAAAGGCATTCAATTTGTCGCTAGGTATTTCTGCATTAACCCATGGAGACAAAGCATAACAATGGGAAGGTAATTGAGGCATCAAATACTTTAATGGAGCTGTCTTGAAAGTAAGAGCAAAGCTTTTAAATATCCTAGTAACAATACATTCATAATTCAACTAGAAAATTAGGAAACAAAATTGTAAACAAAGATTAAGAATGCATACTATTAGTCTGTACATTACATTAATATCTCGTTCTATTGCCGTCTGATGCAACAATGCATTTGAGTCTTTTTGGCATAGTAGCGATTGTTCTTTTAATAAGTTGACCGTCAAAAGAAAACAGCGTCTCCATTATTCTACAAGAAAATTCCACGTATGATTCTTTGGCAATCCTCCTTTCCATGGCTTGCTTGTGTAACGTTTGTTTAACGTTATGAAAAACGTTCTCTATAGGGTTCAGGTCAGGAGACCTTGCTGGTATATTAACAACAGTCGCACCAATTTCTTGAAGTGCCTCCCTAGCAGCTTTACTATTCTGACACGGGTCATTGTCCATCACAAACATCTTTGCCATCCTACTTCTTCTCGAAGTCACTGGTGCATCAGCAAAAGCATGTGGCAGCTTATTTCTTATAAATGTCCTGAAAAAGTTGCCACTCATTTTCTCGTACGGTTCAGCAAGTACAACACCTCTATTATAGGATATCGCCACAATAATATGAACGCGTCTACCACCTGGAAGATCTTTTGATCCAGATGTTGTATATGTCAGCCCCTTGCTTGGTTTTCGATAAACTCTTCCTTTGGGTTTTGATGCCTCTCGAAAAGGGTTGTACTTATGCACAAATGATACAGCGTCCAGATAGAAAGCCACATCATGTGTCCAAAATGTATCATCTCGTTCCTTCAGTTCTTTGCTCTTGTCTGCGATTTGAAATAGGAAAGAGTTGCTCATGTAGCGGTAAAAAACACTCTTCCCTTAGTATGGCCCTGCACCGTTTGCCCTTACCTTTAACAAATGGTTTGGCAAAGACCAAACATGTTAGCTGGTCCTTTCTTGATTCCTTGCACAGCAGCCATCCCATCAATAAAACACATGTTCTTTCTATTTGCATCTGCTTCTTTTGATTCCAACTCAGCAATTTCAACATCAGATATTTCTTGTATTAAGAAATCTTCGATTGTCTTCATAAATGGGACTTTGTCACTGGGAAAATAAAGCATTCCATCTTAAGATAACAACAAGCGTGGAACAGCAGACAATTCGTATTATCCAGTTGCTTCTTTTTAAGTCGCTCCAAGCCAAGGACAACATTGATGGATGACAAGAGACCTTGTCAGTAGTGTTCTGTCTTCTTTCTGCTTTAACACTCATTTGACCTTTTGTTGCATGTACTGAATGTTTTCAGTTTCATTTTTACCATTTGATTCCCAATCGAGACCTCAGCTTTTTCTTTGACCAATCTCCTCTAGACAAACTTATCAAAGCACTCTGGCCCTTTTCATCTTGGTTTAGAATATCATCTCTGCCAGAGGATGGTACTTCCATTGTAGATACAATGTTCATCAATGGAGATTGGTTTAGAAATGGATTTCCCCTCAATGCTGTGATATGGATGTCTTAATCTTCGAAGCATTTTGGAATATCCTCATGGCCATGGAGCCTGTGAGTTAATGATGTTTTTTCAAATAAGATGAATTCTGTTTGTAACCGAACAAGGATTCAAACTCGTCTGTCAGCCTTGATAGCTCTGGTGCAATATATAAATACTGCTCAAATGCTTCTTTATTCTGGATGATTCCTGTTTTCCTCCTACCAGTTTGAGTTGTTGTATCTTCTGCTCTAGAGTATCATCCATTAATAAATCTGTGAATAAAATTCCAGTTCTTGCAATGGCAAAATCTCCACTCTCTAAATGCCATGTCTCTGGGTTGTTCTGTTTAACGTCAGTCATTTGGGAAGATGCAGCGGTAAATACTTTGCATACTTGTATAGATCATGCACGAAGTAGAATTTTACTTGTACTTGAAGGGCTGATTAAAATAGTGACCTATTATCTTGTGGCGTTGCTCTGACAAGATGAAGCAAGGCGTGAACCTCTGTCACATAATTCTTTAGAAAATTCCCAAGCTCACCAGAGGTATTAATTGCTTTGCTTTTCTCAAATACTTTCAGATATAGCAAAAAATCTGGACCCAAATTTTGGCCTTGTGTTTCCTATAAAGGTTGTTCTTAAAAGAAAACGTGTTTGAAATGTTTCATTAGGAAGTTTACAGCTCTCCTTCTGTAGAAGCTTCTCTGTATAATAGTAATGACAATAAATGTGTAGTTATTGTGAATGAACTTTTAACAACTATAAGCAACTCAACTTAAGGAACTAGGATCTATATAAAAAAAGCATTTAACACCTTAGAAATTTGAAATTTAAATTTGAAAGTCATTAGAGTCATTAATCTGAAAGAAAATAAATTGTGTGATTTCATAGTAATTTATATTTGTTGATCAGGTATTCAAATATCCTCCTTGTTTTCTGAGCTAAAATTTGTTTGCGTGAAGCACTCTGAACTGTTATTTGGTGTTTCTTGTCTAAATTGTGGCTGCTTTGGTATTGAAGAATAAAATCTTGAAATTTCAATAAGTGTGGCCTTTTGTCATGAAGGTCTATCTAATCCAATGGAAAAGCAAGTTTAAGCAATTATAATTAGTCAGCAGACTTTATGCACTTGCAATAACAGTAATGGTATAATGTATACCCTTGAGGGGCTCTACTTTAATGCTCACGCACATTTCTTTCATCTTTTTTGCCCGAATATAAAACTGCCTATCATGCTCTCTTAGGAGTTTGCACTTTTTCTTTGGACCTATGAAATGAGGGCCTATATTGTAAGGAATATAGTCAACTTCAGTAATATCCTGCTTAAATGACCCTTATGCACCTCTGTCAGCACCTGGAAGACATAGGCATTTCTTATCCACTTGCAACAAAGGATATTTTAGTGCCAGGGTACAACATTAATTTCTGTGTCACATTGTATTACAAAGGTGCATAGAAAACAGAATCAATCACAGGGTTTCTAACCCCATAACTGCAATCAGCCAGCAGTGACCCATGATTCTCTGAAACATTACATCAGCAGAGAAATGCCAAAATTGATTGGATGAAAGAAAGAAGAAATGTTGAAACAGTATCTTGCAAGATTGTGGACCTGCATGCCGCTCATACTACAGCTTTACCATATTATTATTGTGTTGCCGTAGCAAAAAAATCAATGTAAATTGACTCAAATTTTATTTTATGGCTGGCAAAATTGTTGATAAAAATTCTTTTGCATCAAGTGTTAATCTTTGGGACACAAAAATACAGTCAATCATGCATGCATGTCAACAAGACTATTTAGACAGCTTCAAGGAATTCTGTTGAATATTTTATTGTGACATAGTTGCATTCTTCAATTTTGGAATTTTTCACCTAGTACAAAACTAGCACCAGAAAGCCTAATTTTATCGTGAGAGCAGCAAGCTGGGCTTGATCTATCGATATTACGCATTTATTACACTTACTGGACAAAAGTATTCCAACGCTTGTTCAAAGTGGCCGCCAACAGTGGCTGTAGGCCCAACCAAAAAACAATGGCTTGACTTCAGGCGGACATTTTCACATGAAATTTCTTGTGAAAATGTTGTCATATCACAGCCTTCAGACTAACAGTAAAAGTAAAGAATTATTCCTCTGATTTGTTTAAATAATTCAACAACATTAAATAGCTGGGCTTCTGAATATTTTGCAAGAAAACTTTTACAGTGGGTATCAAAAAGCAATAAAATGTACCATATTTCACAGAACGAGTGTCTAAATTTCTGTCATTAAAATGGAAAATACATTAAGCTTTCTTGTTATGATAAAATTCTTGCTTAAAGTTACGTTTTTAGAGAGCTTGGGATATTTTTGTTTGAAAAGTTTTTTAGGTGCGTGAACTTTTTAGCAGGCAAACAACAGCTATTTCAGAAAATTATGTTTTTCTTTCATGCCAGCAAGGCGATTGCTTAAAAAAATGTTCAACTTTCTTTGAAGTTTCGGATAGAAATGAAAAAGTTATTCCAGTCATAAACAGCCGCAAAGTAAGTATGTTGCCTATTGTTAGATAGGTATAATAGGTACTTTAAGTATACGATTTGGTTGCTTGTTACACCATCTTGCCGGGCCTAATTTTGTTGTTGTTGCAAAATAGATGAAGCAAGATTTCCAGTAGTGACTAACTGAATCTAACAGCGACTGTGATTGGCTGGTTCACCAGAGAGGGGAGCCCCTCAGTCTTGAGGGCAACATTGACGCTGATAGGCTGACTATTGACTGAGTGGAGGAATCGCCAAATATTAGACCAATCACAGTCTCGTCTTGCTGGGTGGTACAAACGACAGCAGGCCTAGGCAATGGTGGCAGAGAGACGGCCTGGGCCTTGTAGTTGATATGCTAATGCTGGATGGTAGGCATCGTAAGCCTCATATTATCACTGTATCTTCGGTATTTCTAAAGGCATTTTAAATTGCAGGGACTTGTTTGTTAAACTTGCATAATATGGACCCTTTATTTTAGCTGATACACCTTTTACAGACCTCTGGCCGGCTAACAAGGCTAACAACGCTGGTTGAGACCTTGTCCTTGATTCTCCTTGTCTGTAGTGTAGGTCTGTATCATTTTTAGTTCTGTTCTCTCATTTATGGGCCATTATAAAATATAACCGACTTTCTCCATGGTAGGCCTAACCACAATGATCCAAGAAACAGGGACTTGAGATGCAGTTCTAAAAAGATGTTGCCCTTTCAATCTTTTGGAACCATCAACTGAAAATGACAATAGCATATTTCACAATTCCGATTTCAATTATACTCCTTACAACCATCATAAGCGTGGGCTTAACATCTGAAGAAAAGGCTTGCTTCCATCCACTGATGTAAATTCAAACATGACAGCCTCTCATTTCTGTTTTGTATTTATAATTTAAAATTATGCAAAATTTGAATGACATAATGATATAAATCCTCAAACTATCTCAGTGGCGTAATGATGAAATAAAGTAGAAAACTTGACACCTTAAAAATTCTTCCTATTTTCAGTAATACTAATTATTCATATTTTGCAGTCTACAAGTTGTATCATCTTTGCTTTCATGTTGAATCTACAGAAATTGAGATACTCTCAAGATGGCTTCACTTCCCACTTGCACGGAACATTTCAGCATCACAGAAAGATAGATTCTCTCAGATGGTACTGTTTATAGACTTCTCCAAATAGCTAGTTGAATGACGTTGAAAAAAACGTACCTATAACATATATAGAATATATTCCTTCAATAATGTATGGTAATTGGGACACTTTTAAACCAAAACAAGGACAGAAATTATAGTTATAGTTAACCATGGACAATTAATTTATTATTCAAGGACAGGAGGAAATTGTGATAATTAGCTTTTTAGATTTTAATTTCACAACTTTATACCTAGTTAAGAGGTAAGATTTTATTCAACTGTATTTTAAATAGCAGGCCCCAACAGCATGACTTCTGCCCATAACTTGCCTGCTTAAACAAAGAAAACTGTATGCAAGTTAGTATGTATTTCATGAGTATTTCAGACTGAAAACTGACAATTTGTTTCTGTTCAATTTATGAAGTGCTACGGAATGTACATAGTCTCATTACAAAGACATGTTGTTATTTATAAGAAACATGTTTATAAGTGATCTGAATCTACATAGAAATCCTCAAAGTTGAATAAAGTTTTTGAACAACACCAACACAATTACAAAACATCTATAATTTAAGTTCAACTCTTTTTACACCAGAAAAGAATTGTTGAAACAAGTTATTAGCAACTTATCTTCTAATTTTCTCAGACCTACTTATCGCGACCTATTTCCTGACCTATTTGCTGTTTCCATCCTTTTGAAAGAATTAAATTTTTGGTGTTATAGATTGAATTTGTCTGCACAATGAAGGAAATTTCTAAGAACCCATTAAAAAAGAACTTTTTAGTTCTAAATATGATACAAATATTCAGAAACTAGGTTTTATCCAATGAAAAACGTGATTTGTCAAATTGTCTTAAATGCAAGGATTCAATAATTAGATTCAGTTATTTCATCAAACATAGAGCTTTTGCTGTATTGTAGATGTAAAATTTGTAAAATTTATCCTAAAGTTCTTTATCACGAAGAATAAGTGCAGTATGTATGAGCTTCTACTATACTAAAGTAGTAGTAGTCATGGAGACCGATTTTGTCCGAGATCATCCTACTAGGATTTTCAAGATCCAGTGCTCGCTTTTGCACCTTTCCCTGCCGCCCCTGCTGTAGTTTTGCCATCGAACCTTCTTTTTCACGTTTCTGCTATCGTTTCTGGGGTAATTGGGGCTAACCCTTCTTTGATCTGGGCAGTCTGGTGCCACTGAAAACAAAAGAACGAGGTGTTTGCTGCGGGATTAATCCCTTTTTCTTCACACCTCGATACTCTGATTAGCGCGGCGTGTTTGTCCAACTGTTTGGAAACAGCGAGGTCAGGGGGTCGATTCCCCTCATGAGAGTATGGTTGCTTTTTATTTTTGTTTATTTCTTTTATTTTATTGACAAACATTTCTGTAAAAAGGAAAGTCAAGTCTAGAAGACTAAATTTATTTGCTTCCTAAAATTTTCAGCCCGTTTAGAACACAAAAAATAATTCCATTTCGTATATGTGTCAGTCTAATTTATTTCCTCCAGTAAATTAAATTGACAGAATAAAGCATTCGAAATCAATGGGAATCCCGTGATTGGAGCAAGATTTGTACAGATTTCTTTTCTTAAAGTCAGCCGAACATCTTGAATGTATGGCAGACTAAAGTCTAAAAGTTTATTTTGAGAATTACTGCTAAGTTATACTTTGATAATTACTTTCAAGTAATTATACAATATTTTCGTTCTGTAACTTATCCATGACATTTCATCTATATTAACAATTTCCATTTGCACGAATGTCGCTGAAAAAACACTTTTGGTTCGAGTATTTACATTTTCCACAAGGAAGTAGACAGCACGGGAGGTTGACATGTTCTTTTCATCACCTGGCACTGCTCACAAAACATGGATCTACAACCCCAGTATCGAGGAATAGGACTGAGGAATAGGAAAAAGATCACACCCGACAATATCAGCAGCAACAATTACTGGACTAAGGAGTAGGTCCGAGCAACTGAACTTTATAACAACTGAGGACAAAAACCAAAAAAATGCTGCACAACAACAACTTTTGGTTCTCGCGTTTTGCATTCAAAAGAACAAGCGATCCGTACCGTGTCAAAAGGGCTGAGCAACCTCGGTGGGGTACTTAATATAAATTGGGTACCGGTACCGCCCATAAAGGTCGGTTTTTGGCCCTGAAATTCTCTAAAAATTGTTATGATTTTCTCCAAAACCCCATAAATTGGGGTGGGAAATTTAAGAACACTCAACCATTTTACTTCATTTAGGTCACATCAATATTACAATCGTTTGATGTTCGCAGTATTATTTAAAGCTATAATAGAATGAGATCTACAAAGTCATTTCTCTCATCCCCTGTTTTCCTCTTCATTGCATATGTCTACATTATATGTGGGTGCGTTCGAAAAAATCTGGACTGCACATCCCCCTTCATCAATAAGTCATGTACTGACGTACAACTGAGGACGAGGGTCTAAGAGCTTGAAGGACTAAAGATTACTTTACCTTGCATACAAGAGCATCGAAAAGAATAATCGATTCTTGCATACTAACCACTCAAAACATCAAGTGACCCATACTTACTGTGATAGTTTACGTACGTTGCCATCCACGCCTGAATTCAGTCAGGCATTAATGGATCAAGGGTACAGCAACTATACTAAAGTACAACCGAGGACCTAAGAACCAGCTGCAAATGATGGTCAAAGCATTTCTTTCCATTTCTAAGGGGCAACGTCTACACGGATACGTTTTAACAAAGTTCCGTTTTCAAAACATTCCACTCTGGAAACCGTTTTCAAAAATTTCGCTCTCAGTCGCCAGTTTACCGCTGCCATGTTACCTCATTGTCACTAATCTCCCTTCAATACTAAAGTCTCTCAACGTGAAAAGTAGTATCGTTACGGTCACTAACAGTGCCCTTTTCCTGTCATGTATAGAACGTAAACGGACTGCCCCCGTCAATGATTCAGAGACACCAAGATCCTTCTCCACTCAAAGCACTGTAAACGCTAAAGCTTCTTTCCACTTCAAGACTAAGCCATTCGTGCAGACAGTTACTGAAACTAAGTTAAGACTAACCAGTCTAAAAGCTTCAAACTGTTCATGCAATACCGCGGTGATAAAATACTTTCCCAAACCATTGTATACAATCAAACTATACTAATTTCCCGTGCATACTATGACAATCTCCACATTTATCGCATAATTAGTGGTTTTGTGACAATTGCACCCCAACCTATAAAGTTATACAAGCTGAAATGTAGAATCCAGGTCTGTACTGATCATAATGGTGATGACGTCTTCATAATTTCAAACAAGTTTTTCTCGAAATTGGTAGGTTGTATTGAAATACAGTCAAAGACAATTTTACTCAGCATTTCAAGGTCTACATATTGCAGTAATCAGATTTTAAAAAGTGCAACTTTTTTGATTAACTTCATTAGGCCTAATTAGGCATTAATTAAGGCTACTTCTGGTGAAAATTTTTGAAGGCCCATCTTGGATTCGTGTTCTCCGACCTTTTCTTAGTAGATTTCATTGAAAAAACCCAAGGTTACATTCTTTGCTAGATTGTTGCGGAAAAACTCTGTCTACTATGGGTGACTCCAGGTTTAAAGATTTCGGCCACTCTTTCTATAACTTCACCATCTTCACCAAGCTGGGATCGCTTATTGCTTGCTTCCTTCAACGTACTTAGGCCTTGCTCACTGGCCTCCCTCAGTTTATCATTTGCCTTACGCCGCTGACAAAGCAAGCACAGATTGTAGTTTACAGAGTTTTGTCGTTTTAAATAACAAAGTGATTTCATGCTTTCAAAGTGATTTCATGGTACGAATTTCGTTTGATCTGTTTGTTACAGCTTTGAAATATTGATATGAAACTTGCCAGCGCTTTGTTGTGTCTACAGAATCCCAAAACTAGTTTTGCAATCTCACATCGCTTGAAACATGATATTGCAGAAAATCATAATTTTTGAATTCTAAAATACTTGATGAGGTCAAATCTCAAGAGTTAGTTTAGGCGAGTAGAATAAGAGAAAAAAGGAAACCATTGAAAATACTCCAAACAAAGTGTTTGATTTCATGGTCATATTTTTGTAATAATTCCATGTAATTCGATCATAAGTCAGGAAATGTGAGTGTTTAGGATTATTAAGTATTTTTATATGCACAGGAATAGCTTAAATATTTTAAACCCTCTCTTTCTATATGGAATAGAAATAGAAATATTTTCTCCATAGAATCATACATGTCATATTCCATTTGGCAGCCATTTTGAATTTTGCAAATTTAGCTATTAACGAGCTCCCAGCTTGGTAAAATAGCACCAAAATGAATAAACAAACTTCAGAGATCGTCAGGTTATCAAATGAATTGATTGGACCAATTTTCAGAGCCTTTTTCGCTGTGAACAATGTCTACCGCTGGAATAAAGCTTTTAGGCCGGCAGCCATTTTGAATATGCAAATTAAGGCCTTAAACGCAAAAATTTCGCTTGGGATCCTCCAAATTCGTAATCAGCATGGTCAAAATACCCTAAAACAACTGGGTCCCAGCTTCTACCCCAAAATGCCACTTGATTTCACTTTTAGAGCCTTTTCAGAGAAATGGAACCAGTCTATGAAACTTTAACTATTAGTTCTAAGATTAATGAAAATCCATCATTGATACTTCATACTCATCTGGTTGGTTGGTTGTCTATTTAGAGAGTTCCTCCTTAGTCAGTTAATCTTAAATTTTTAATTTAGATTTCTTTGTCTGTTTCGTGTATTTCATATGTAATTTAATGTATTTCAAATATGTTAACTGTAATTAACTGCCTGTTATGTAATAATTTAAGATTGTATTTGAGATTGATTGATAAACCTATGAAAACTTAAAACTGAAACTGAAACTATCCATTTAGCGGATGTACTGCAACCCTCTTGTCAACAAAATTGCCAGAAAAACTGGTTGCTTCAAGCAAGAAAGACTTGTGTGATGACGTACCTGTGGCTGTGAGGAAAGGAACATTATCAGACAATGAAAAAGCAGCCTTACAATACCTTGGTGGGTATGTCTTATCAAATTTAAACAAGAAAATATACAATTCAAAGCACCACAAATCCCAAAAACATCTTTCCATTTTACAAGCAGGCCATACCAGTCAATTAGAGAATACACACAGGCTAGTTGGCAATATTAATCGTGGGGGACCTTGGAAAATTACTGAAACAGTTCAAAATATTTTTACTATTGCTGAATTTGAATTTTGCACAAACACAATTGGAATAACCAACTGCATTGATTCGAGAAAAATTGTCGAGACTCTTTGTGTCAACCAAAATTTGTTGGGCTTTTTGGACTAGTTCATGCAGTCTTGGAATAGAAGATTCAATTGCGAAAGATCTAATTGTAAACCTATTAACCTTATACGTGAAATTCAGATCATTCTCATACGCTAAAGATATCATAAATAAATTCAAGTCAAAGAAAAGAAAAACAAAATCACGCTCATTACGGAAAGAAACATAGAAGGCTACTGATAAGCAAACAGTTGTGGACTGATAGATTGTTATTTGCACAAGTTTTGACTTCTTGTAATCTTTTTTCTTGTGGCAACAGGGTTAGACCGGCTTCAGGTGGGGTCAAGTGCCACTCGAGGAGGTCATTAATGTCATAGTGATTTTTCGATAGCATTTCACATGGACTTTCAAAAAAAAATTGGTAAACGGTCGCTTTTTGCTGCGTTCATGAAATACGGGGGTTAGAAAACCAGGGGGTCGACATCGACAAAAATGTTGACAGAGAATTTTTAGCAACATTCTAGCAAACTAGGTAACCGGAATTTTAAAGTAGGTTTGGACTCTTTGGTGGTGGGTGGTCATTTTAAGACTTGGGAACATTCTGGCAAATCAATGGTTGTGACGTCATCGATGACGTAGAAAAGTTACGGTCAGTGAAAATCTGACTTTTGAATTTTGTGTTTTAATGATATGGTCTGAAAGAACATCTCAAATGGAGCAAAAAATTATAAAACACCAATTCGATTTGGCTTAATACTCAAAAGTTATTACGATTCGAAATTTGTATGACGTCATCAAAACGCAAAACTGATATTTTGAGTCTTAACCGTTTCGTGCATAAATTTTTCTTTTGATGTGTTCAGCGTTACTTTTAGAATAAAAGCATCATGTTCTCGGTCACTTACGCTAATTTTTGTCATTTCACACCTTAAATTACGAAGAATGCTCGTAATTTCTATTGTGATGCAGCTAGGGTTCCGAACTACTATGAATGTTGAAAAAGATGAAAAAGATAAAACATTTTCTGCTTACTTTCCCTGAGAATGGTAATATTATTGAGCTGGATAGAGCGAAGTACTTTCTTATGACCACGGTCTTCAATTTGATTTATGTAGCCATAAATGCTCGAGAAGACGGCAGACACCTATGTCGATAAGTTGTAGGCAATCGCACAGGCGAAGGCATAGGAACAAGTGTAGAGGTGTAAATGAAGCAAAGGTCTAGGCTAAGGCACAGGTATAGGTGTAGGCATAGGCATAGGCGAAGGCATAGACACAGGCCTAGGTGAGATGTAGGCAAAGGCATAGGCGAAGGCATAGGCACAGGCGTATGTGTTGATGACGGCATAGGCATCGGACAAGCCTTAGGTACAGGTGTAGGTGAGATATAGGCATTAGTGTAGGCGAAGGCATAGACACAGGCGTAGGTGTAGGCAAAGTAGGCACAGGCATAGGTAGATAGGCATAAGGACAAGCCTTAGACATAGGTGAGATGTAGGCATAGGTAGGCGAAGGTATAGGCACAGGTATAGGTGTAAGGCATAGGCATAGGCATAAGCGATGACATAGGCACAGGTGTAGGTGTAGTTGTAGGCATAGCTGTAGGCGAAGGCACAGGCATAGGTGTAGGCATAGGTGTAGAAGGTATAGGTGTAGGCATAGGCGAAGGTATAGGCACAGGTATTGGTGAAGGCATAGGCATAGACATAAGCGATGACATAGGCACAGGTGTAGGTGTAGATGAAGGCATAGGAGTAGGCGAAGGCATAGGCACAGGTGTAGGTGTAGATGAAGGCCGTTATCGCCAGCGGATATGGCTAGTTTGAAAACCAGGCTTGGTGGTGGAGTGGAGAGGAATTCAAACACTACGGCTCACCCTAAACACAGAAAAACTCGTTCGCTTTCGTGTTACAGTACGAAGTGTGCCACTTTTTATCAGTCTTAATAGGCATAATACAGAGATTTATACAAGATAACAGTAACCGATAAGCTATTGGAATTGACTTTTGCAAAGAATTTTGATTAAGTTTTTAGAGTTGCAAGGTGAGAGACGCAGTTCGCAAGTTGTTACGTTGACAAATGTATAACTCTGTAAGTGCAGCTTTGTGGGACAAGCCACTGTGAATTCTCCAATAATAGCACAGACGAGCGCTGAATGATAATAATGAAAAAACGTAAGAAAAAGGCTAAATAGGATTTATAGGGTAGGTTCGCAGATTCAGATATTATCTGACTTGTGGCTCCTATTCTGGCACAAAGTTTGTTGCCGAAATATTGAACTCAAACTGAATCGGTCGATTGGTTTCGCTAAGATTCGCTCCAGTTCATTTCAGCAATCGCTAGTAGCTGGCAAGTGGCCGCGCAACTTTCCTCCTGTCTTTCGCCAATCTTGTCGACTGAAATGGACATACCTATTGATGTTATGGAGTTTCATCTATGCAATGAAACTCAACCCTCCATGGCTGTTCCCCTCTTTCTTCTAGCATTTCTCCCTAACCAAGTGAGTATTCCCTCTAACCACGTATCAAAATGCGGCTGTTCAACTTTTGTAAGCAGTGCCCCTATTTTTGGTATATGTTTACCTTGGATCCACTTTTTAGTACTTCGCTCTATCATATCATATCTCTATCATAGCTCAATCATATTACCATTCTCAGAGAAAGTAAGCAGAATCAAGTTTTTCATCTTTTTCAACATTCATAGTAGTTCGGAACCCTATGTATCATGAATTTTTATGAATTTCTATGAATCTAGCTGCATCGCATTAGAAATTACGAGCATTCTTCGTAATTAAAGGTTTGAAATGACAAAATTAGCGTAAGTGACAGAGAACATGATGCTTTTATCCTAAAAGTAACGCTGAACACATCAAAAGAAAAATTTATGCACGAAACGGTTAAGACTCAAAATATCAGTTTTGCGTTTTGATGACGTCACACACACTTCGAATCGTAATAACTTCTGAGTATTAAGCCAAATCGAATTGGTGTTGTATAATTTTTTGCTCCATTTGAGATGTTCTTTCCATCAATATCATTAAAAACACAAAATTCAAAAGTCAGATTTCCACTGACCGTAACTTTTCTACGTCATCGATGACGTCACAACCATTGATTTGCCACAATGTTCCAAAGTCTTAAAATGACCACCAACCACCAAAGAGTCCAAACCTACTTTAAAATTCCGGTTACCCAGTTTGCTAGAATGTTGCAAAAAATTCCCTGTCAAAATTTTTGTCGATGTCGACCCCCTGGTTTTCTGACCCCCGTATTTCACGAACGCAGCAAAAAACAACCGTTTACCAAAATTTTTTTGAAAATCCATGTGAAATGCTATCGAAAAATCACTATGATGTTAATGACCTCCTCGAGTGGCACTTGACCCCATCTGAAGCCGGTCTATGCTCAAAAACTTGAGCAGCTAGGCTTACACACATGACTGAATAAGAATTTAGCTGAATACGATAAGCTGATAATTTTGGCAACAGATGAAAGCCATTTTGCTGGTCCTGATAGTATGCACTAGTAATATGGGTCCACAGCAGATCATTTCCACTGTTCCATATGGAACAACTGTGACAACCGGATCCTGAATTGAACATCCCTCCACTGTACTGAACAGCCTCCACTGTACTCAATGTTATCCCCCACACGCATCATGCTATCCCTCCACTGTAATGATGTTATCTCTCCACTGTACTGCACAACCTCCACTGTACTCAATGTTATCCCTCCGCTGTACTGAACAGCCTCCACTGTACTCAATGTTATCCCCCCACACGCATCATTTTATTCCTCCACTGTACTGAACAACCTCCACTGTACTGCACAGCCTCCACTGTGCTGCACAGACATTACCCGGGGTGATTATTTTAAAAACTTTGAACAAAAGGATGAAACAATAGACATATAGAAAACTGCACGAAGACACCAGACCAGTGTATTTCTATTGACTATGATTAAGCCCCTCGATGCAATGGTACACAATTTAAAACTTGTAAACTAACATCATACAGAAAACAATGATGAGCTGCCTTTGAAAAATGCCTAAAATCTACCATATGTGTGGAACCAGTATATCTATCTATTAACTGATAATAGCTAATAAGAATATTATATTTGAATCCATTTTGCAGCGGACTTATCGTGCAGATTCATTTGAGAGCAGACGGAAAGTACGTAACAAAGTTAACAAGCAGAAATTGAAAGAGCTGAACACTCTAGTGAGACCATGTTTTATTCACCATTGATATCTGTGTCATATTTGAATTTTCTTGTGCTTTTTGATGAACCAAATTTCTTTTCTTCTTGTACTAACCGGGAATTTTCATGCCATTGTAGCTTCAAAAATGGTATACAAGAACTACAGTTCCAACATGTGCTTTAAGTCTGATGAAATCCAAGGATGGTAACCTTATGGTAAAGTTCTCAGGTAAACAGGAAAAGTTAATTTCATTTCATATTGAATGAACAGAAAATCTATGTGTTTTCTAAAAATCTACATACTTTTCTTTGTTCCATTTGTAGGCCCGTCAATATTTGAAGACTTTGGAAAAAATGAACAGGTTGTAAAAATTTTCACTGATATTGTCATGAAGGGTATGAAAGAGAGTAGTGTTGAACTATTAGGTGAAGGGGATCATGTCAATATAGAAGCAAAGCATGGTTTGTTTTCTTCATATATTCTCATTGCATATTCTCATGGTATTAATCATTGAGTTGCTTGCATAGTGAGTCATTTTTGCGAAGTTCACGAATATTATGTTTATATTTTTTATACTTTGTTTCTACGATTTTTAATTCCTCAAAGAAGGATGCCTAGAAAACGAACGTATATGATACCTTTTTGCCCAACCAGGTACACAAGCGAAGCATAAAACACATTTTAATACACTCTTTTACAGTAGAAGATACATTACAAAGCGAATGGAAAAATGAAATTAGAAAAGTACTTGGAAGGGGAATTTACTGGAAAGTCGAGAAAATGGACTATGTGTACAGCTTGCATTTTTTGGTGGTAGAAAAATAGGAGGAAACAAAGTTCCAACAATGTTTGTGAATCATGTCACTGACATGAATGAAGAAATTGAGGAACATAAAGAGATCGAAAATACCAAGAATGAAATTATGAGTACAGAAAATAAAGACATTGAAGAAGATGCAGAGAGGGAAGATAAAGAAATTGTTAATAGCAGAGATGAAATCAAAAATACTGGAAATCAAAAAGTAAAATATCATAAAGAATATAAAAGAAGTAAAAATACAGATTATGATGTTCTAATCGAGAATACTGGAAGTCGAGAAACTGGTGAAAACAGAGAAAACACAAAGATAATCAAACAACATGACAAAATCACGCTTAGCTTTACCATAATAGAAAGAGTAGAAACTGTCATTGAAGCCAATAGTAATGAAAAATCATCTCATCGTACAGAGCCTATTCAAACAAGTCAAGTATTGATTGAGGAAGAAGGATTGAGACATTTGATCCCAGGAAAGTTCCACAGGAGAGTATGACAATATGGACATGATACTTGACTGTACCGAAACAAAAGTTCAAAGACCATCAAATCCTACATCTCAGAGTGCCACATGGTCGGAATATAAAAGTCACAACACTGGCAAAATTTTGATTGGTTTGTCTCCCATTGGCTTCCCAACGTTTGTGTCAGACATCTATCCTGGCAGTATCTCTGATGATGATATCACTGCAGTAAGTAGGATCCTGAAGTTGGCAAGAAAAAATAAATGCTGGCTTGTTGACAAAAGTTGGCAATGTGATGGTGAAAAGTTTGGCCTCATCATTGAAACACCAGATCGACTGGAAGACAAAGCCCAGTTTTCTGAAGCAGAAGATATAAAGAACAAGCAAATTCTCGCTTGAGAATCCACATTGAACGTGTGATCTGTTGAATGAAAGTCTTCAACATTTTGAAGATAACAATCCCAATTCGCTATGCAAATGTACATTCGAAAATTGTAAACGTTTGTGCTCGTCTTACATCTTTTCTCCCTCTTCTGATCAAGGACACAGACGTATTGTTCTGTGAAGAGGAGTAACATGTGACTTTGGCCAAAGTCTTTACATTCTTAGATAGCCGATCGTTTGTCGAGTTTTTCAGCAATTCGAGTTCAAAATAAAAATACACTTACCTTCGATAAGTATCGCACCACCTTTTTCAAAATGGCGGCTAGCTGTGGCTCTCGGCCTAAAGCAAGCTATTTTCAAAACAAAGACAACAGGGCTCAGGAGCCCCATGACTAACGATTTTAGTGGGAAAATATTCGCCATTTTACTGGCTTTCCGTTAGAAATAAAAGTAACGAACAGTTATAATGTTTTGACAGAGAAATTCATTCAGAAATTGGAGCAGTGTCTTCAAAAGATTTAGGAAAAAACTCCTTCAACTGGTGTCAAATTCAATGGTAATTTAATGGGTTAGCTTGCAGAAATCGACTGTTCAAGCCACAACCAGCAAATCATTTCCAGGAGATTTCTGGTTTCATACCACAATTAAAATTTGCTAAACTGCATTTTGGTTCCTCAATGTTACTTTTAACATGACTCCACGATTGCTGAAACTGTGCTGTTCCACAAAGACCAATTAATACAGGCAGCTTTAAATATGTCACCTTGCCTATTCGAAGTTGATGCCATGCTTCAGTTCCCTGCTTTGGCCTTTCCATGTAGAATTATTTTGCCTATGGTCGACCTTTGTTGAACAGTACACTTCCAATTGTCGTGATTGTAGTCTCTTGCTCGATTTTGTTGCCTAAATTAATATTTTTGCATCAATGTGATGTTTGAGGTCTACTCTTTTTAAAAATTGTGGTGCCAATTTTTCTAGCCCATTTAAGGGGGTTCAGGGGTAATTTGAAAAACTACTGAAATTTGAAACACCTGCACAGGAGCAAATTTATGTTTTGCTGTTTATCTGCACATCTTGAATTTTTTTGGGTAAAAATACATAATACCGGCTACTCTGCATGATTCAATATGACATGAATATGGATAAGGTGACCAGGCACCTTTCCATATATAAAACCCATTTCCATATATGAAAAACTCTTTTCCATATATGGAAATGGTCTTGGATGTCTCCGTTAATAAAAAATTTCAAGTTCAGCAGTGAAAACGAGGTAAAATGTACAGAGCAAGGTTTTTTGTGCTAAGCAATGTTTTTTGTGCAAGTACCCCCCACGATGAGCAAAACTTTCATGCATTCTTGCATGAATGAGTTGTGACATGTGCTTTTATACATGACAGAATCAGAGGTTAGTGAGTCTATCGATGAAACTTCCTCTGATTCTGATTACTGGTGTACTTCTAATTTATAATGAGTTCGAAAGCAAAGATGTGTGTTATTTGCACAAATTGAAATGGGGATCTAAATGAAAATCCAAGCAAAGAAAAATTAGAAAAGCTGCATGATTATGCAAGGAAACGGTGCTCGTTTGCAGAAACAAAATTTGCAACAGTCTTTTAAAGGATAGAAAATCTCTCAGATGGCTTCTTTGAATCTGCCTTTCATTGGAAATGTTACAAAGACATAGTGCATGGTCAGAAGTTAGAGAGAGTAGAAAAGAGATTTAGAGTTGGTCAAAGTACTGTTAGCGTTGCTCCAACAAAATGTGGACACCCCTCCTCATGTTTAAGCTTCACACAGGGTGATGTTCCTGAACCTAGGCCTTCAAGAAGCAACAGTACAGGCAGAATTAAAGGATGCATTTTTTAATGCAAGGGTCCAGAGTCTGGAGAAATTCATGGGGTAATGAGTGAGAATATGGGCATGCAATTCATGTAAGTTAAGAAAAATTTGCCACTAGAATCAGTGAAAGTGAAATTGGCATTTATTGAAAAGCCCTTGACTGCATTGCATATCATATTAATTATCATAGGAACTGTATTTGCATGCATGGCACAAATGCGAGAGTGTACATGGTGTAGCATACAATGAGCATGACAGACAAAAACAGTTTATTTGTGATGTTGACGTGATACATGCTTTGCAGTATACTTTAGCAAAAAGGTAAAATCATCACCTTGAGTTATGCAGAAAAAATCTACAGGGAATTGCTTGAGCAAAATGGGTTATCTTTTAGAATAAGTGATAAAAGGAAGTATATATTTTTCATGAGTGGCGAACACTAGGATAGATTTTTCCACAAGTGGCATACCACAATAGATGGGATTCGAACCTGGACTGCATGATCAGAGAGCCAACGACGTTTCCACTGAGCTATAGAGCTCTATGAAATCACAGAGTAACTCTCTGAGCCATACAACCAAAGGCTCTCCTCCGTTTGATCAGAGAAGGAAGTATTTGAAAGGAAGTATTTGAAGGAGCTGATTGCAAGAAATATTGAGGGAGTAGACTTTGTGAAGTCACATCGTATAATGAAAGTGTACATATTTTGCAAACAGCTTCTAGGTAGGGGAATTTTCAATCTCCGAGAGACTCAAGAAGATTAAGATAAAGAAATAGATATAGAAATCCTACCAAAGCAGCTAGAATGTTAAAAAAAGACATTTTGTCCCAAGAAAAATGGAATTTCAGTGGATCTTTCGATGATTTTGAATTCCCTGGAAAGTTAGAATGTTTTATAAAATGGCTTCTAGTTGGACCAAAAGAAGTGGAAGCAGTCCGTAAAAGGGACATTAGTGCCAAGAAAGCTATAGAGAAAATCTGTCAGATAGTCACTTCATCTGTTATCACAGACAGGCAAAGAACATACAATGCAAAAACTGATAGTGGGTTAAGAAGTTGTTGTAATAAACCTTTAAGCATTGGTCTGGCATTAAATCTGCATAAGAAACAAGAAGTAAAGTTCTTGTCAACAGTCTTCATGAACTAAAGTTAAGCTCTACTTACACTGAAATAATGAATATTGAAAGAAGACTCGCAAATGAATGGATCCAATGGTTACTTCTTACCAGAATTTGTTAAGAAAGGTCAAAGCATCTTCTTTGCAGCAGACAATGTTGATTTCCTTGAAAACACGCCGGATGGACAAAATACTTTACAAGGCACAATTCTTGTGATAAATGAAAATAATTCTGATGTAGGCCAAAATATGATTCAACGCCCGAAACTGCATCTCCACTACAATTACAGATAGACTATATTGATGCCCCCAAGCTAACAGCAGCATCTCCTAAATTCACAAATTATCAGCGCAACATATTTGAAGCTAAGTCCGAGGAGGCAAAGAGGAAAGACTTGGTGCATTTCATTACATATTACCACTCAAGTAAAAGACAGACCCAAAATGCTGAGACAATAGATGAAACTAGGGAAGCAGATATAACCAGCCATGTGAAAGAAAGTTCCCTTCCCATGCCTACGTGGGCTGCAACAAATTCACGTATTTTGCCTGAGGAAAAAAGCAATTCAGGTAGACAAAAAACAAACAGTGGCATTGTAACACCATTGCTTAGTCAGCCTCCAACAGATTATGGAACAATTTATACTGTTCTTCCAAGAGCACAACATATTTCAGCAGCAGTAGTTGGGCCAGAGAAAAGAACTGTAATAACACTAGACAGGGATCTATATGAAAGAGCAGTCAAGATTCAAATTTCATCAAAAATTTGCAACTGTTTTTTTGGAATTTGTGAACTACAATCGTCGTCAAAATTGCTGGGACAGCTTTTCTCGAAATTTTCTCTTTCACCAATCTTACCCCTTCCCCTTCGCCCCCCGACTCAATGTTTGGGAAATAGCAGCTCATCAGTTACTCCAACATTGAGTCTGGGGGAGGGGGGTCAATTACTCTATTAGAACAAGGTTTTGAAGGGAGAAGTGGCTATTGTTGAGGTTTACTCAGTGAGAGCAAGAATCTCATGTTGCAGATGGCGAAGTGTCCCCTATATTTTGGCAAGGATTGTCTGAGAAAGACCAGATACAGAAAAGCGTGCATATCTCCACAGTGGGTAAGCGTAGAGAATCCAAAACAGGTGTTTCGATAACACACAAAGGCTTTGTACTTTTGTGAGGCTTTGGGGGTCAGGGTCAAAATTTCGAAAATCACAAAAAATCAATGAAAAGGAAGTAAATGAATAGAGCGCATAGTGTTTTTCGTTGTAACCTTCAAAAATGGTCGTATTGATACAACTGCAACTGATGATTTACAGCGGATGTGTTGATACATTGTCGTGGCAATTAAATTGAGTGCAAAAACATCAAGGAAAGGTACTTTTTCAAAAGATATCCTTCATTGCAGCGCATCTAAAACAGAAGGGAAAACAAGATACAGTTTAAATTACTTACAGCATGGCTAGAGGAGCGAAAATATTACCTTGCAGCAAAGCTTTAGCGAAATTCTACCTATCAAATTCTTGTCTGTCATACAGAGAAATAGCGAGAAAATGTGGATTTTCTGAATCAGCCATCGAAAGAATTTGTAATAAAAGGAGCCGTACAAAGAAACCATCTGGCAAAAGGGGTTGTCCAAGGAAAATTGACGATCATAGCAAACGTATTCTATTCCAAACATTGCATTTCATGAGAAAGGAAAGTGTGAATTACACTGTTAATGAGCTGGTACGTAAAAGCAAATTAAGTCATGTTGTGAGTCTAAGAACATTCCAACACCTGTTTAATGATAATGGATATTTGTTTCTTCAAGCTCATAAGAAAGGCCTGTTAAGCGACAAGGACACCTCTGTAAGATTAGCATAAGCAAAGAATATGACCTGCTATGATGACAACTTTTGGACCAATAGCGTTGCCTTCTATATGGATGGAGTCTCGTTTGTTCACAAGCATAATCCAAAAGGAAAAGCATTTCAACCAAAAGGCAGAGTTTGGAGAAAAAAGGGGGAGGTTCTTAGGATCACAGCAAAGGGATTGAAGGAATTCGCAGCTGGCAGAAGGGTTCATTTGATAGTCGCTATAGCTTATGGGAAGGGTGTCATACTTTCTGAACCATATGAAAAAATGAACGGACAATACTTTGCAAAGTTTGTAAAGGAACACTTCAATATTTGCTTTGCCAAAGCAGGACCACGAATAGACGGTAGGCGGATTTTCATTATGGACAATGATCCATCTCAGACAAGCAAATTGGCCATAGATGCTATTCTATCTGTTGAAGCAGAATTTCGTTGAATTCCAGCTCGTTCACCTGATCTCAATCAAATTGAGAATATGTTCCATATTGTTAAAAGGGCACTGGACAATGAGACTATCAGGCTTGATATAACGTCAAAGTCATTCTCACAGTTTCAGCATCGTTATGTAAGATAGATCTACATCATTTCAACAGAATATATAAAGAAAACTATAGAAAGCATGCCAAGAAGATTGAAAGAAATAATAAAAGGTAGCGGCAAAAGGACCAAATATTGACTCTCACTAACTTACTTAAAGTATTTGTTTTAGTTAATTTTATTAACTTAACAGTGCATCGTAAACAAAATTACCTCACATCAGATTGAAATTGAGGGATGTTGTTGTTGTGAAATTTGTTGTTGTCTGTTTTTTAATTACGTCTTTCGCGTCAACAGCAAGTTTTCATTGCTAGCCGTTGCACAGGAGACAGCACTATTTTTGCTCCCTGGCGAACATGAAGACTCAACATTTCTCCACGACAGTGCTCCATAGAAAAAGCTTCATAATGTTAGTCCAAAGTAATTTTATCGAAATACTTGCTATCTGAACATTGTGTCACACATCATTTGAGTGTTTGTTTGATCTATAATGCTGTTTGTGACGAGCATCAAGGGTTGATCAGCTGTTGCAAAAAAAGGCGTATCCTTGCTGAGCTCGATATCTTTGCAGCAGAAGTTCTTAGGAGCTGGAAAGTGAACGATGTCACCTTCAACAGCCTGAAGAAAATCACACCACAAAATAGTTGTTGGATGCAATCAAAAATCATTGAGCAAAACAATTTCAGCCTTTTCGACACCCATCCAAGCAAAGCTTCCTCTGGCAGGATTCACCAAACAATGATAAATTTCTTTCAAGGGAGAGAGAATGAAAGTTTTACTGGTGTTTGCAGGGCCATGTACGTATACATTTTGGTATTTGCCTTGTAGATACTTGCTTCGCATCTTTGCATGAACTGGGAAAGTACCTAGAAAATAGTGGCTTGGATTCAATACATATTGAGACTGGTATTTACTCTCCTGCAACAGATCGCCAAATTTTCACCGGGAAATGGTACAAAAGAGGAGTTGAATATCACTTAACAAATCGTTTTGCTTTGTGCCTTTTGTTCTTTGATGCCTTAGCTGCTAGAAAAGATCTAAAAGATGTAGAAGAAAAATGTGACACACTGCTATTGAAATTAATGGAAAAGTCGTCTGACATATTAGAAGAAACTGAGAGTTTATGTCAGTTAATTAAAATTAATGGTATGCTGGCAGACCTAAAAAACATGAAGAAGAGCGAGATTTCTAAATTTCTCGAAAACTATATGAATCAAGTTTTAGCGCTATTGCATCTTATTCAGGCAACCCGTGAAGGCAACTGGGAGCTGTACATTACACCGTTAGAGGAACAAGTAAAGTATTATTTTTCTCACAATTTATACAACTATGCTCGATTGGTACCTTTTCACCTTGCTCAGCTGCAAGAGCTAAAGCTAGCAAGTCCAGAAACTTGGGAAAATCTTAAGAAGGGAATTTTTGTGTTAGCAAATCTGGGATTCCTTTTACAAACCTGTTTGTAGATCAATGTCTGGAGCAAAAGATAAGAGGTCTTAAAGTCATGGGTGGAATAACAGGAATAATGCAGAACAAAGAAGCACTGGATAGGTACTTTGTTATTGCCCCTCAATTAGCGAAAATTGTCGATGACATTCAAAATCATTTTGGGGAAGAGAAGCAAAGTAGGACCCTGGATCATTATCAGCTCCACGGATCAATGTCATAGAGATTGCAAAAAAATGCCCTTTAACTTAAAGATGCAATTGTGCAACACTTGGAAGGAAACCCCTTTGAGATAGATGTGAAGCTTATGAATTTTTTCACACACTGATTGATAGAAAGCCATGCTTGTATATAAAGACATTGGAGAGAGTACCGAGATCATGAGACATACTAGAAGCAGTTAAGACCCAGCCCTCAAAATGTGCACTTTCATTTCAGAGAAGCATGCGTTTAAAAAAGATATCCTGGATTCCAAAGGAGCCAGCTCATAGTCCTAGTGGAGTTTCAAAACTTTTTGCAACAGGAGCATCGTGAGCGACTTTCCAATTTGGAGTAGTCTGCTGAAATTCATTGTTTGAAAATTTGACTCTACTTTACAAACTCTTGTTATGTTAAACTTTTGTTGTGTTATGACAGTAATTATGTTTTGTTCTATGCACGCATTAATTATAGTAAAATCACAAATTGCTTAGCTTTGGCAACTTTATTGCACAATGTCGAGCTTACAATACCCTTACATTACTTAAAACATGTCTGGCTACTTTCTGCTATCATGCTTTTTATTTAACTGGAAGTTAGGCATGCCTTAATGGATACTTCGAGATTATTTGACCACTCCATTCCATCATTCCATTCCTTTCCATCATTCCACATTCCATATTTTACAGATAGCCCAAATACCACAGCTGATCAAAGTTTTTAAGTGAAATGTCTCGAGCTGTTAGTCTGTCTTGTTTATGGACAACAAGGTCTTTCCAGTATTGGGACAGCTAGGTGGGCTTTGTTTAGCAAGAGAGGGTATGAAGCTGAAAAACGACCTCAAACTAAAGGAGCGTTAATCCAGCATATCAAGAGAGCTCAATTTTTTACAATTATTGCACGTGGATAAAGTACGGCAGAGCCAATATTTCCTGTGATAACAGAATGTGGATGGGAAGAAAAGGACGGCAAAATTATTCCAGAAAAGTGCTTGGAGCTCTCAGCACCAAAGGGTATCATGGAGTTTGTTAAGTGTGGATGCAGAGGCCCTTGTAGCTCAAGCAGCAGATGCTAATGTTCGAAAAACAATTAACCTTGTACACCAATTTGCAAATGTGGTGACTGTGGAAATATTGCAGACTATCATTTAACTGACAAAGAAGAGGATGATGAATATTAGTTTACTTATCAATTGTTATTTTTTTATATTAAGTTTTATTTTGTTCATATATGATTACTATGTTGCTGCTGAACTTGAAATATTTGATTAACGGAGACATCCAAGACCTTTTCTATATTTGGAAAAGGTTTTTCCATATATGGAAATAGGTGTGGCTGGTCACCTTATCCATATTCATGTGGTTGAATCATGCAGAGTAGCCTGTATTATGTACTCAAAACAACTCGAGATGTGCAGATAAACAGCGAAAAATGTAGATTTGCTCCTCCGCCGGGGTTTCAAATTTCAGCAGTTTTTTCAAAGTACCCCCGAACCCCCTTAAATGGGCTAGCAAAATTGGCAATCGATAAACCAAAATCGATAAACATCTGAATATCTTCTGCACTGTTTCAGCAGTCATATGGAGCTATAACAGGTAGTACAAAGTAACATAACTTCAGACATAACTTCAGGATATTTACCACATAGGGAACACATAAAACCATTTTCACAGTCAAGGTCTAACAAATTTAAGAACGAATACCACGAAAACCTCCATTGCTGATAATTTATGAACTGGCTTGAATTGATGCCCGAGAAAAGATAAGTTATATTTTCATTTTTGATTCCTTTAAGCATCAGCTTTAGTCAAATATACAAAGACATGCAAAGCTTCAAACCAGGAATGTTAAAGAATTTCAGTTCATTGCTTTTTACTTTTGATGACTGCAGACCACACAATGGTGTTAATCTTTGATATGCCTAAAAGAAGAGCTACAAGAACAAATGAGTTAAAAACTATAAAAAGTTAACATTATCAATACAAAATTTCCAGACATAAAGAAGACGATGCACTCCTTGCCTATTTCCTGTGTGTAAGAGGTGTAGATAGTCAGGGAGGACATCATGCCCAACCAAAAAATTCTTCATGTTTAAAATACCATCAGAGGAGCTTCAATTTGTCCTTGTAATACCACATAATTCACATTTCAATGCAATCACTGAATGATCAAAGAGTAAGCATTGATTATGCAAGGATCAAGTATTAAGCAAATAAGAAATTTGCCACAGATATATGTTAAAATTACTTTATTATCAAATGGGAAAAAAATCCATCAATGAACATGAAATGTTTGAGAAATGTCATCATTTCATCATTAACTTGATTGAAACCTAATGAATGACTATTATGTGCACAATCCGACCATACTTTGTTACAATACAATCTGGGTTCAGTGTTCCACTTAAATTGTTTCAACATTGTTTCAACATCACCTAAGACCATACCTGTCACTTCTATGATGTTCGCCCACAAGAAAAGTAATCTTTTATCAGCTCTCTCAGTGAAAGCCACAGCGTCACCACATTGATCGCAAGAATCTTCATTTGGAAATAGTTCCACTGACCCATCACTTAGCAAGTTTCTATTCGAATATCTGCCGAGGGAATTAATTCTTCTTTGCTTTGCTGTTGTCACCCAGCTGAACTTTCCTACAAACTGCTTCAACTTCAGCATTTTTTACCGATGCCCGACGAGGAATTAATCATGAGAAGCAACCATCTCGTCTAAAAGAGCTGACAGATAAGCATTATTCTTAGCTATTGCATCCGTTAATGAAGTTATATGAGCACAAGAATGACGACCATACTTGCAAGAATGACAAACAAACCCTTTTCTGTGAACATCAATAATTGCTCAAGTCTCATCAGGTGGTTTCATGCGTATTAAATTTCTCAGATGAAAAAAAAGCTCTTTAAAAAGAGGAAATTCTTGCAAAATATAAAAACAATAAACATTGACAAAAAGATAGTGAAACAAAATTGAACATTTAAAATACAACAATATTATACAGAACTGCAGAAGCAGAACTGCATACCTGTTATGCATGTTATATTTTCAGTAATAACTTGCAGATTTAGAGAAAGTAATAAGAGAAATTCGTCAATAGGCATGAGTGCTGAGGTTTGATTGAAAGCCATAAGACTCAGATGTTCTGTTACAAAGACAACTGGTAAGACAAAGCAGTAACCTGATATCAACTGTATCAAAGAAATATGTTTCAAAATTTCAGTTTAAAATAAAATTTAGTGACCTTACCTTATTATATCATCATTCAAAATATCTACAGGAATACATGCAAGGTTACAAGAAAGGTGACTAAAGCAAAAGCAGACATGGCAAAATTTGTTTTCTCAACATTTTCCTAAGACATGAAACAGGCACTGAACTGTTATGCTTTTTTGTTGTTATGCAACAATTGCTAAGAAACAAACCTCTACCTATCTCTACTGCATCAATGTTGTTAATTTCGTCTATGATTGTTATTAATTCCAAGGCCACTGTGATATTTAAACAATTAGAAAACCTTTCAATTAGAAGGAGTCAATAGCCCCACCATCTAAGCAAGTGCCTAACCAAACTTTTTAAGGTTTGTATCATTAGAGTGGACAGCTGGGATAAATATAAGACAGTGTACCATTTCCGGAAATGCCTGGATGTCACGTGATCAATGACGTCAAGAAATGGGCCTAAAAATCTTAAAACCATCAATATCTATTTGAAAGTTAGTGAGGTATGAATGCTATATGCATATTTGGAAAGAGCGTTTGAGCACCTATCGAATGATATGTAATTTATTTTGATGAACCAGCAGTTGGCTGTATGACGTCATCATGTGGACCAGAAGTTAATGATTAACTATTGTCAATGCAACAATTTGAAAACGAGGCTACATTTTTTTTTTTTTTTAACATTTTCATTTCATTATCAAACAAGTATTTACAATTAAATCAGAATTTATATATCGAATATAAAAGGAAATTGGAAAATGTAAAAGTCTAAAATTGAAACTCTATTTAGGCCTACTAAAATAAAGTCATTATCAAATTATTAAGAAACTGAGTAAAAAACATATAGAATTAAAAGAAAAGGAAGACAAGCAACAACCTAAAAAACAGTCCTTGATCCTCTTAAACATAAAACCATAGATTTAATTAAACTAAAAGAAACTTGAGTCCTTATGTCGTTCATAATTTCTGAGTATTTTTTATTTAATTTTGTTCTTAATTTTGAGGCCAATTTTTTATGGAAAGTCTGACATTCCTTGCTCATAGCTCCATTCATTCCAAACACAAGGGGTGTGAATGTCCCATGCTCAATTTCGATGACACGCTCGTTATATGCTCTTTTTTTCTCATTTTCTGCATTTTTAAGGACTTTTTCTGTTGTTAAGTTTATGTGCGTCTTTGCATTCAAGTTCACGACCCTTACATCAAAGAAAGCTGTCTGGGCTGGCCGATAAAAACCTCTGGCTTTGATATCCAGACGAGCACTATCTTCAGAATTAGCTGTAGACAATGATAGTGTCTCACCTGTGAGAGGTTGCAGTTGTGGTTCTATTGCAACATCCTTACATACCTCAGATAGCCAATGAGCTTCAAGATCTCTTAGATTATCGTGTCTCATATGAATGAATCCACCTTTTTTACAATTCATAGCGTGGACTGGACTAAAAAACTTGCTTGCAGGGACATTTACTTGGCAGTCTTTTTATTGTCATATCATATCTCATGTGTAATGCATCTCGAAATTCTTCTTTATTTAATATGTATCCCTTTTCTTCTAATGGAAGAACATTCAGCCAATTGGAGGCTCCCTTATCTTTTGCCAAAGCTATGGCCCTTTTTGTTGTTGTTAGAAGCTTTTCTTCAATTACAGCGGCTTTTCGTTTTATCTTTGAAATTTTTTGATTTTTCAAAGATTTTTGGAGCTCTTCAATTTCCTCTTCATTTGGAATTTCTTCTAGCTGTTGCTTTACTATCAAAGCCGCAAGAGGTCCACTCATCAACTTTGATCTATGGTATTCTTCCTGTGCTTCCTTTTCTACGTTTGCAAATCCCAAACCTCCAAGTCGCGTTGGAAGCGAAAGTATTTCTTGTATGTCTCTTGGTATGTCACAACCGAATATGGCAGGTAATAATTTATGAAGTATGTGATTGTGCAGCTTTCTTAGCAAATGGCTTATGTCACTGACTGTTCTCAAGTAGTAAGTGAATTTGTGCTGGTAGCCTTTAACATATGCACAATAAGCTGCTTGTGGCTGAGATTCTGCAATTTTGCACAGATTGTCAAGCTCTTTTATCCATTGATCGATTTTCTTTCTAATATATGTCTCTTTAAAGCTTTTCGACCCCAATGCTGCTCCGAGATGCCGTTCACCTTCTGTTGTAATTTGGATATCAAAGTTGGCACTTTGCAATCGTCCAAATCTTTACTGAAGTTTAAAGTTAATGTTCAGAACTTACTATTGAGGAGAAAAAAATTTTATTAAAAGGATTCAGTACCAAGAGAAAAGACGAATTTTAACGACGTTTCGGGCATTACCCTTTATCAAGTGACGGTTTAATTTTAAAATACAAATATAAGTAGTTTTAAAAATGAAAACGAGGCAAAATAAAGATGTACAGGAAAAAACAAAGAAAAAACAAATTAAGCAGAAGTATTATTAGTGTGTAGATCTACAAAAACGAAAACTGTTTATTAAGTCCCTGAGGAGTGAGTGTTCCTAATTTAAAAATAATTTTCTTCTCTAAGGTTTTCCTTTCTCGAGAATCTGAAGGTGCATGGATAAGGGCTTGAACTTTCATGTGATTGTTGGAATGGTTTAAGGAGTTAAAGTGTTTGGAGATGTTGATGTCGGCATCGTCTTTTCTCTTGGTACTGAATGCTTTTAATAAAATTTTGTTCTATGTTAGTTATTCAATAGTACCTCACGCTATATTTCAGTTTATTGTATTACGTACTACACTTGGTACCTGCGTGATCCTATTTGTTCTCTCTGATGTCTGCGCTCAAAATTTTGTTTAAAGATTCGTTTTTATCTACATACCCGATTGAAATATCAAACATAGCCTTTAATCTCGGAGTTATTACTTTTTCAAAAACCCGATTTGCTAGCCACGTACATTTTCTTGGTAAATGTCTACAAAATAAAGTCATCCCTGTTGGTTTTCAACTGAAATTTCATTCTGAAGTTAAATCTTCCACCATAGACAGACACTTACGTCAATGCTCTCGTAATCTTATGCAATCGTCTATCACCTGTTTTCAACGATCCCTGAATGATTGTTCATCTAAATTACCACCTATTGTTCAACATCTCATGTTTCTTTGCACCAACTATGATCATTTCATCAATATTCGTCGTAAAATTCAAGAACTGAATGAGAAACTATTCAATTCTGTAAAATCAACCAAAGTATCCAAATTTGATAAACTCTGTACAAGACCTACAACCAATCCTACCCAACCTGCTGAAAATACCAATATTGTTCACACCATTCCTGAAGATCTTTCTCTAGACGCTGATGAAGTCTCTGTTTTAAATCAAGGCCTAAAATTTATTCCACTAAAGAAAAAGATTGATGAATTTCAAACCTTGCACCACACTGAAAATTTTTTTCGCAAGCTTCGTCTCAAAGCCCATTTCCACGATTCTAATTTTGAAAACAGTAATAAAGTTACTCCACTCCCTTCCAATTTTCCAACAACTGATTGTCTATTCCAAAATCTATTCCCAAACAACAAGCCCAAATGGACACCTTCTTCTGGCACTCTCAACTCCCTTGACCTGTATATCAACAAATGCTGCAACGAAATCTCAAGAATCAACTTCAATCAATCAATCAATCGCCCAAACCTTACATCCAATGAATTCAAAGCCCTTGAACGTTTGAGAAATCACACCGACATCGTCATCAAGCCTGCAGACAAAGGTGGTTGTGTTGTGGTTTGGAGCAGAGAGCTGTATGTCAAAGAAGGCCTCTCACAACTCGAATCCAACACCGATTTCTACTGTCGCTCTGCCCGCAATCCTACAAACAAATTCAACAAAACAATCATCACTACAATCGAAGTCAAAATAGATAACAACTACCTTCCCCTCAATGCTACAAAGCTGTATTCTTCACACCCCCGTACTCCCGTTTTTTACATGTTGCCAAAGATATGCAAACCCAACAACCCTGATCGCCCTATCGTTTCCTTGTTGCCTGCCCTTCGTCTAATATTGCCACATTCCTTGATGCCATTCTCATGCCTATCATAAAAACTTTGCCCACCTATGTTAAAGACACATCCGATGCCCTACACATATTCAACAACTTCAACTTCAAAGGCTCCGAAAGATACCTCTTCACAATGGACGTCATATCACTCTACACTGTCATTCCAAATGCCGATGGTCTCATCGCACCCAAACACTTTCTGGATCTCCGACCTACAGTGGCCCATATGGGCCACGGCAAATATATTTTGAAACACTGATACAAATATTTTACAGCCGAAACTTTTATTAAAATTCACCGACACAATTATGAAAAGAAGAGGTAAAAGTTTTCAAATGTGAAGTTAAGCTACGCAAAAACTTCTTGAACACTCCTCGACATCTTTTCAAAGTCACGGCAAAAACTGTGGAAACACGCGGCAACAGCTTTGGAAACACGCGGCAACAACTTTCGAAACTCACGGCAAAAACTTTTCAAACTCACGGCAAAAACTTTTCAAACTCACGGCAAAAACTTTCGAAACTCACGGCAAAAACTTTTCAAACTCACGGCAAAAACTTTTCAAACTCAAGGCAAAAACTTTTCAAACTCACGGCAAAAATTTTCAAACTCACGGCAAAAGCTTTCGAAACTCACGGCAACAACTCTTTAAATTGACGGCAAAGAAAGAGACAGAGGAATCCGGGCGGGGCCACGTGTTGTGTTGAGGACAGTGATGAAGCAGTGAGAAGATCGCGAATCATGGGGAAAGAAGAGGAAGATTCAGTGTAAGTAAATTTGCTATTAAGAAGGCTAGGTTTTCAATTATATTTATGTCTTAAGGTAAATATAGGTTAGCTTTACCAGACCCATGTAGATGCAGATAACTAGGCCACAGTAGCCATAGAAACCGTTTTTGTGTTTCACGTCACACACATGGGCCTAGATCTGTAGATTTATTCATCAATTATTCTCAGCTTTTGTTCTATAAAATAATGTTCTATCATATTAGGTTTTGTGGAATGTGCTTAGTCAGAGTCAGGAAGAATGTGCTCTACTGCTGGCATTGCAATGCAGATCAGTCCAAGACAGGCCCTGTTGACTTGAAAACAGCAAAGGAAACAAATATGACACAAAATTATGAAAACAGTCCTGCAGGGCAAATGGGTTCTTTTGGAAGACCAAATTTACCAAATTTGCCAAGTAAGAAAAATGTCATGTCGTTGGATCAGTTTATAACAAGCAAGACTACTCGACCAGCACCTGGAGCTGAGTATCGTGCAAAAAAAGAAAAAAAGGCAACAAAGAATCAGAAGAAGATGTAATTGTACAAATTGGCATTAAAAGATTACAAGATGATGCCCTGAAGACCGTCCGTGACAAACGACTTCCAATAACTGTCCCAAGGACAGCAACATATTCTGTGCTTCTTGATAAAGCACTTCAAAAGTGGACTGCCTTTGACAGGAATTTTGATGGTTGTAAGAAATATGTTCTATTATATGATTATGATACTTGTGCCTTATTTATGCCTGGTAGGTTTTCCTTTATATCACAACTATAATCCTTTATTTATTAATAGAAGAAATTTCATAAAAAGTTTGCTCTTTTATTTAAAATGCAGCCTGTTACTGATATTACTGGTAATTTTATCTTTAATCATTACCACTGTCTAGTCTGTGGAGTATGGCAGTTCTGGGGGAGGTCTTGTGCATGCAGAAGCACATTTCTATTGTTCTTTTTCTACTGTTCTATTGGCCTAGATCTGTAGATTTATTCATCAATTATTCTCAGCTTTTGTTCTATAAAATAATGTTCTATCATATTAGGTTTTGTGGAATGTGCTTAGTCAGAGTCAGGAAGAATGTGCTCTACTGCTGGCATTGCAATGCAGATCAGTCCAAGACAGGCCCTGTTGACTTGAAAACAGCAAAGGAAACAAATATGACACAAAATTATGAAAACAGTCCTGCAGGGCAAATGGGTTCTTTTGGAAGACCAAATTTACCAAATTTGCCAAGTAAGAAAAATGTCATGTCGTTGGATCAGTTTATAACAAGCAAGACTACTCGACCAGCACCTGGAGCTGAGTATCGTGCAAAAAAAGAAAAAAAGGCAACAAAGAATCAGAAGAAGATGTAATTGTACAAATTGGCATTAAAAGATTACAAGATGATGCCCTGAAGACCGTCCGTGACAAACGACTTCCAATAACTGTCCCAAGGACAGCAACATATTCTGTGCTTCTTGATAAAGCACTTCAAAAGTGGACTGCCTTTGACAGGAATTTTGATGGTTGTAAGAAATATGTTCTATTATATGATTATGATACTTGTGCCTTATTTATGCCTGGTAGGTTTTCCTTTATATCACAACTATAATCCTTTATTTATTAATAGAAGAAATTTCATAAAAAGTTTGCTCTTTTATTTAAAATGCAGCCTGTTACTGATATTACTGGTATTTTTATCTTTAATCATTACCACTGTCTAGTCTGTGGAGTATGGCAGTTCTGGGGGAGGTCTTGTGCATGCAGAAGCACATTTCTATTGTTCTTTTTCTACTGTTCTATTTCTTATGTGGTGTATGCACATGCCACAACAAATCTCAATTACCTATGGATGGGTTCACGTAAAATAAAATAACCTGAGGATGGGTAAAAAAAAATTCTGCTGTCCACACACCCCGACCAAAAATTGTAAGAGTGCCCCCAGCTTGAAGAATAACATTGCATCAACATCTCCAAACACTTTAACATCTTAAACCATTCCATCAATCACATGAAAGTTCAAGCCCTTATCCATGCACCATCAGATTCTCGAGAAAGGAAAACCTTAGAGAAGAAAATTATTTTTAAATTAGGAACACTCACTCCTCGGGGACTTAATAAACAGTTTTCGTTTTTGTAGATCTACACACTAATAATACTTCTGCTTTATTTGTTTTTTCTTTGTTCTTTCCTGTACATCTTTATTTTGCCTCGTTTTCATTTTTCAAACTACTTATATTTGTATTTTAAAATTAAACCGTCACTTGATAAAGGGTAATGCCTGAAACGTCGTTAAAATTTGTCTTTTCTGTTGGTACTGAATCATTTTAATAAAGTTTTGTTTTATGTTAGCTATTTGATAGTACCTCACGCTATATTTCAGTTTATTGTATTACTATTGAGGAGAGAAATAAATGTGAATAATATCAGAATGCTACCTTGAATTGGTTGACTATTTTATTGTGTGAGTTATTGTTCTGTTGTAATTTTTCCTTCAGTTCTTTTTCCACCTGTGCTGTTTCAAGCATTTGCAAAGATTGTGTGATGTCAATGATTAAAATAGTCCGGTATGGCTAGTATGGTATTTGATTCTACCCTAATACAGGTATTGCATTTATCAAAGCCATTCTTAAGTCCAGAAACTAATAAATCAGACAAAGCTTGTCTCATATGCAATGGAGTATTCAAGAAAAAAGAGAAGCAGGTGAAACTTGGGGAAAATGGCTGGTCAAATTTTAAAAGAAATGACGAGCTATGGGCAAGCATTGACATATCGATCAGTCAGCAAAAGAAGTTTGTAGCAAAGTTGGAACCCCAAGTCAAGATGCTCAGTCTGATACTCAAGAACGACTACAACACAATAAACATTCGAAACGTCACTGCTTCATCTGTGATGTTACGCGCATCACAGATGAAAAGCGCATCACAGATGAAAATTGGTAAAGCAAAGAAGGTCTGAGAAGATGTTCTGTGGAAAGTGCTTCAAACCACCTTATCGAGCGGAAATATGTCTATCTTAAAGATCCTTCGCATCGCTTTTTGTCAAGCACCCAAATGCTTGGAAATTCTCTTGAGTGGCTCATTGCACAACATATTTGCGTTAGACGTACTCTACCACCAGTCCTGCTATCTAAAATTTGCCCTTTCACCTCTTAAAGTTAACCAGCATGATCTTGACAAAGAGAAGGAAAGTGACGTTATTCAAGCTTTCTACCAAATAGTAAAACAAAGATTGTGCGCGACAAGGCAGCTTTTCTTCTGAATGAATTGCTAGAAGATGTGAAGGTTCTGAGCGACGAACAAGGGCTTAATTATCCAGCGATAAATCACACTTCCACCTTGAAGCAAAACCTCATGAATAAATTCAAAGACGTGTTATCTTTCTTTCCTAAGGGAAAATATTTACTTGTACATGCATCCGATGTAAATCCATACCAGTACTCAATAACTGCATTGGATGGATGTGGTTTAAGAGATGACGACTTGGCCAGATTATTTGGTAGGATGATAAGGCGGCAGGTACAAAGCATAAATGAACGCCAGAAACAACGGCCGTCAACACCTGAGGAATTGCTAGCAACTTTAGATCGTGGACCCCTGCAGAGTCTCTACAATGCCATTTATTATACAATGAACGATTTTGCAAATAAAAATGAATATGGTTATGCTAGAACTAACTCACACTTGGAAGCAATAAAGATATGGTCCCTATCTAGCAACTGGGAAAGTCTCATCAAGCGAGAAGCCTCTCCAAAACAAGCTGTTATGGGACTTGTTATTCATTGACTGACAGGCAGTAAGGAAGTGGTGAACATGCTTCGCAAGTGCAACCATACAATATCATATCAGGATATCAGAGTTTAAAACTTGGCTTGGTTAAGAATGGTTTCATCCAAAAATTTGATGTTGTCCAACATGCGCAAAGGGGTGATGACTCACAGTACGCTGGACAACAATGATGGAAGACAGGAAACAATAACAGGTGCTGGGACCACTCACGATACCAACAAGACTTTGTTCAAGCTCCCAACTAGTGACGAGAACCAAACAATTGTGCAGATTGGATCGACAGTAGAACGACCCCTTGATTTATGGAAAAGTGTAGAGAATGAAGAAAAAGAGGTTCCAACCTATAATATAGGCAAGCGCATAGGTCCAACTATGCATGAAAATATGCATGATGAGCTTGATCTTTGTTTCAAGAAGGACATAGCTCTGGCAGCTGCTGGACCCCTTCCACAGGATTATCAAGGTGATGAGCTACCTTTAATTGGCTCATGGACGCCCTTCAATAAAATAACTTCAAATTTCGCAAGTGAAAAATGCGTTCAAGAATACCTCCCTGTTACTGCTGAACCTACAGAGTATCCCGTTTGCAAACAGTATCTTTTTTTTGCTGGAAATCTCGCAAGACCTGGAGGTCCCCTACATTTACGTCCATTCTGATGAAGCAGTCTACTCTAAATTGTGTCATATTCTGTGGAAGAACAAAGAGCTCTACCAAAATGTCATCTCATTTATGGGCAGATTTAACCAACTGTGAGTAAGACAAAAAATGCTCTTCAAGACACAGTTCCAGAGGATACAAGCAGTGGTGCATAGATGCAGGTATTATAGCATCAGGGTCAGCAGATCAAGCCTTCAAAGGGTGGCATTACTACAGATAAACAAAGATTCATAAGGAATGTTTTGATGCCCTGGTCCAGTTTTAGATAAAAAAAGCAACCAAAGGCCATACTGATATGGAGCCAAAATTAGTATCAATGCTAGTTGCTTTGCGAAAAGATCCAAATCCAGGTTCACTTGAAAATTTCATAGAGTGTGCAGGATTCCAGACCTTGTTGGCTTGTATATTCGATGTAGAATACGGTACTGAAGCAAGTATGAAGTATGACGCTAGCCTATCTGAAGAACATTTCGTCTTGCTCGCAATGATATCAGCAGTCAGAGAGGGCAACATAGAGCGACACTTACAGTCAGAGAGAGATATGCAGAATCAAATATTTGCATTCAACTATCAAACCTATGCAAGATTTTGTAGCTACCAGCATGTTTATCTTTTGTTCTCTGCAACAGGAAAGTCATCCAGCTTTTGAAGAGAAAAAGTTAAAGGGCTTTAGGCAAGCATTACAGGGGAGAAGTTCTCGTCTATTCACGGTGACCTTGTTACAGAACTATTTAACAAGGAAACAAAAAGTACTGCCGGACCTTTCCAAGCTGGTTTCAGCACCAATACAGAGAGAGTAAATATATGTGTAAGAAACATCCATCTTCACAGTAAGCTCCACGAGAGTTTCAGGGAACAACTCATAATGAAAACGTCATCTAAGCATAAAGAACCGTGTCATGGTGGTAAGCGGAACCATTCAAATCATGTAAAAAGTCTCGAGGAATAACTGGACATGTATGGTGTTGACCCCTTCAACAACTGCCCACTTTTTCAAGACATTTGTCAAGGAAAGACTACAAAGTAACGATAAAGAGTTCTTTGATCAGATAAAGAGAATCACATTGAAGAATGGGGTAGACAAGAAGAAAGCAACACCAAAGGCAATTACTCTGCTCCAAGAAGATCGTCAGGCTTTCGGCCTTATAATTGCTAAATCGATCAGCCTAGAAGAAGCATTTAGACAGCCCATAACAGCAGTTCCACTGGCTGTAGCAACAGCAGAGTCAATGTTGAGACAGTCCGACAAGGCTTCTCTTAGAAATTTTCTGATAACTGAATCAAAATCGTTACTTGAAGAGCAACCAAAGAATTGCGCATGGTTTATTGATGGACTCGCAGCGATTCGCTCCCTGCAGCCAAAGAAAACATACCGTGAGTGGGTAAAAGGTTTGCTTCAGTTCATAAATCCACCCGAGGATTCTAAAGCAATTAAAGTTGGGCTTATAAACGACACCTCTAAAGACAACAGCATAAAGGGAGGTACAAGAAAAGAGCATGGTGAGTCAAAGTAAAGTAAAAGTAAAAATAAGTGGATTCGATCAACACATTTTACAGGGAAGCAAATGGCAAGAGTTCTTAAGCAGTGGGTATAATAAAGAAGAACTTTTGCATCTTTTTCTCAGATATCTGGAAACGAGAGAATGCATGATGCAGTTAAAGCATCCACATATAATTACTGCAGGGAATACCACCTATCTAATAAGAGATGGTAGAATTAGCGTACTCCATAATTGCAACCATGAAGAAGCTGATACGTGCCCTGTGCTCCATGCTTTGCTAGCTGACAGTGATGTGGTAGTGGTTGCAAAGATACCAACGTCCTGATTCTCTTGATCTGGGCATAGGAGCGAAAAAATGTTGAGAAGAGATGGTACATGAAATACGATCATAATAAGTATGCTGATATTGGCAAAATATGCAAGTTTCTAGCTCGAAAAATATGCCTCAATATGCCAGCTATGCACGCAGTAACAGGCTGTGATACAACATCATACCTTTATAAAGTGGGTAAAGTTAGAGTAATGAAAAAGCTTTTAGAGGCAGACAGAAGGTGTGAGCTGCTTGCAGATTTTTTTTTTTTCATTCTTTATTTTACGTTGGTTTTACAATAGCTTTACATAATTAATGCTGCAGCTAATAAATACCAACCTACTAAACAATACAACTACATAGTTAAAAAATTTAACAAAATATGAAAGGTGTGTAATTAATTTACGTCACAAGCTACATACAGGCAGTAGCAACAGAAGAACATTTAGAAATCAAGAAAACAACATTAAGAAAGTTAAAAAACAAATTATTAGATATTATTGGATGTTACACTTTTGAATGTTAAAAATAACCAATGTTTGCAATATATTCCGTGCAAAGCTTACAGTTGCATAATTTTGCCTCTTTGTAGTTTTTCATGAGGTTTTGCTTGAAGCTTTGCACAGAATTGCTTTCTTTAATTTCCTTTGAAATTGAGTTCCATGAGGAACTGCCTCTATATGTTAATGTATCAAGACCGTATTTATTTGTGCTCGGCCTTTTGATTTCAAAATGAGATGTCCGCAGGTTGTATGCGGAGTTATGTGTTAGAAACAGTTCCTTCATGAAATCTGGATTAATATCTTTCATAGTTTTGAAAATTTCAATAAGCAGCTTGTGGATATTTAGTTGATGGATTTTACTGCGTCATCTTTCTGCAGTAACTCTTCAAAACTTATGGATTGATCATTATAAGCTATTCTTAGAGCTCTTTCGTGGATGGAGTTTATTGTTGTTACTTTTCTACTGCAGAACATCCATATAAGTGGGCAGTAGTTAAAATGCGATAACACAAAAGTTGTCATCAGTATTACCCTTTTAGCTTCATCTAAATATGGGGCCAACCGTGCAAGTGCACAGAGTTTCTTACCAGCATTTTTGCAGATTGTCTTTATATGCTTTTCAAATGTGAGTTGGCTGTCTAGAGTTACACCTAAAAGTTTAGCTTGATTTACCTCTTCTGTTGGAGAATTATTTATTGTCACAATTGCTTTGTCTATTCTATCATTTTTAGTTTCTATTATCATCAGTTTACACTTATCACCGTTTAAGATCATAAAATTGTTTTTAAACCATCTATTTATACAATCCAATTCATCATTTAAGTTTGCGGTTATATTGTTAATATTTTTACCTTTTATCCATATTGTATTATCATCCGCGTAATTGCAGAGCTCACTATTATGGATGTAAAAGAAAAGGTCATTGATAAATATATTGAAAAATAAGGGTCCTAGAATGGATCCTTGGGGGACTCCTTGTTTTATTTCCATCCAGTCACTATAGTTTGAGTTGATTTTTACTCTTTGAGTTCTTTCTTGCAGGTAGCTTTTAATCAATCTAAGAGCATTCTTACTAAAACCATAAGCATCGAGTTTTGCTATAAGGAGTTCATGCGGGAGACAGTCAAAAGCTTTAGACAGGTCCATGAGAACCATGCCAGTTTTAAGTTTTTGGTCTAAGCTTCTTTTTATATTTTCGATTAGTCTTATCAAGGCATGCTGGGTTCCATAACCTTTCCTGAAACCACAGAGTAGTGGAGAAAGTTTATTTTCCATTTATTTATTAATTTGATTTGCCAGTATTCTCTCATAAACTTTGGAAGTAGAAGGAAGAACACTGACAGGGCGGTAATTTACTTTTGATGTTGTAGAGTCCTTCTTGTGTATTGGAGTTACATCTGCGCATTTTAATTCTCTAGGAATTGCAATTTGTAATCGTTTGATTAAATAGTTCATTAAGATAAGGAGCTATGTGATCTGCTGATGCTTTTAAGATTTTTGAGGGAACGTCATTAGGCCCTGTTGCTTTCTTTATATTCAAGTTATTTATTTCAATTTTTATAACCGTGTTATTAGTATGCTGAAAATTTAACTTAGGAGACTCTTCGCCAAAATATTCTTTTATTTTCTTAATACTACAATGATCCTTGTACTTTTCAAGTATTTCAGATATGTCGTCAATATCGCCACTATTTCTTTTCAAAGGTTCGATTTTTGGTAAATTTAAAGAGTCAGTTATATTCACAAAGTAATTATTCATTATTTGAGCAACATCCTTATTATTTGATATTATCTTGTCATCTTCAAGTAAGATAATCTTATTTTGCCTTAAACTTTTGTCATTAAAGTGTGGTTTAATCGTTGTCCAGAAGTTTTTACAATCTGCAACGAAATTTATATTTATTCTTGCAAAGTAATCTTTTTTCGTTTTCCGGACCAATTTAACGCATTTGTTTCTTATTTTTTTATATTTGTCCCAGTTAATGATTGTTCTTTCCTTATAATATTTATTTTTGGCTTTTGATCTGGCCATTATAAGTTTCTTTATAGATTTATTCATAAAAGGAGCATTGTTTGCTCTTGTCATTTTATACTTTAGAGGAGCATGGTGTTCTAGAGTATCCTTCATGATTGTTAAAAATCATTATAGCTTACAACATTGGCGCCATAAAATTTCATTATAGTATTAAGCCACCTCCACCTATTTTTCGGTCTCTTCGGTAGGGTTTTGAATACCCTTCAGATGCAAATTGAGCAATAGGAAATGAATCGTCTATTTTAGTTTCAGATATTAGGAAAATATCAAGATTCTGGTTAATCATGTTCATTAGGATATGATGCTTATTGGGGAGGGAGTTTATATTGATGTGACCATATGATATGCCTTTTGGGCACTTTAATTTCAATTCTTTAAGTTGTTCTGACGGTATGGCAATACAATCAGTGGGGCTAGAGGTTTCAGTCTCTTTATTCATATTTAGGACATAATTAGATATTGCATCAGTAAAGCTTTTAGTTTCAATACTATTACTGTCTTTCATATTTGAAATTTGACTTTTATTCTCTTTGTGTTGCATCTTTCCATTCTCATTATTAATTATCAGAAATGCCTCAGTAATTAGTCATGGGTTGGAGATGGGAGCTAAGCTAAGTTTGACTCCATTAATAATATTTTTTTGCTAATTTTGAGGTTCCAATACTATTTAGATGCAGCCTACTATTATTTAGATCAGTATCATCTATGTTACCATTATCTATAACAGAAATTTGATTTTGTGAACATTTGTCCTTTATTAAATTGTTGAGCTTCGAGATTTCTTGATTCAGTAAAGGTTTATCTTGTCTTAATATTACGGTTGAGATAAATACCTTGGTGTGAGGGGAGTTAGCCGAAACTTTTGCTGCCAGTTGCAGGAGATTTTCACAAATGTTTTCCGCATTGGATCCCATAAGATCATTTGTTCCCCCCATGGATGACTATGGCATCAGGAGCTTGTTCAATGCTTGGTATGATATGGTGATGTAAATCTTTTGTTCTTGCTCCTGGGATGCTGATGGATCTAACTTTTGCATATTTTGGCATCATCTTAAAAGGCTTTAGACCCTTGGTCATTGAATCACCAATTATGCATACTGTTTTCTTTGTTGTTGTCTTATTCAGTTCCATGACAGAAGCTGATTGGTTTCGAGAGCTCTGATTTTGACTATGGTTTGATACTTGTTGACGTGCTGGGCTTGTTCGGGTTTGATTTTGACTCTGGCTTGATATATGTTGATTTGCTGGGTTTGGTTGGGTTTGATTTTGACTCTGGTTTGATATTTTTTGATATGCTGGGTTTATTTGGGTTTGATTTCGACTCTGGCTTGATACCTGCTGATATGCTGTGTTTGTGAGTTTTGATATGTCATGTTTGTATTGGTGGCTAAAGAGGGGTTCGTAGTAGTTTTGGTGTTCAAAGTTTTGCTGAGTGAATTGAGGTTGGTGAGTTGCTCTTCTTCTTGTTTCTGTTCTCCAATGTGAGTTGGTATCATTAGGATTAATTTGGGAGATTTGATTTACCAATTTTTGAATTTCATTTTTTAACATTTTGTTTTCTTTTTCGAGTTCATTATTCTTCTCATACTGCATAGCAAGTTCCTTGTATACAGGATCAATATAATGTGCTTCTTGTTTGTCATTTTTAGTGATTGTTTTTTTCATTTCCCTTATATCTTTTTTCAAATTTTTTATTTCTTCCCACAATAGTGAGTGTTCTTCTTTATTTTCAACAGCCCCATTGATCTCAACGGGGAGAGTAGTATCAAACAGAAGATTTGACAATTCTGAGTGTGGTGTTTTGTCTATAGTTTGAGAGTCTTGATAGTTTTCTGTATGCTGATTTTTTTTTTATGCTGATTGATCTTGGTAAAGTCGAAAGTTTTAGTGAAATTATACTGAAGAATACGAAAGAATGTATACACACAGTGATGTATACAGGGAAGCAGAAAGAAACTTATGTTGAAACGAGAATTCGTCTTTACCAAAAAATGAAAGTCAAGTCATCGATCAGCCTTCCAACAGACCCCGACTCTGTGACACAAGTCATAAAGAGGGCCCATTACCAAGTCTACTTCTGGATATGATGCGACAAAATAAATATTGAGATAATAACCTTCGCTAACTATCGCTGGAGATGGTGTGAAAAGCAAAAGCTTGTTGTTCCCATATTGTTCACCGGCGATGAGTTGCCACCATCTCTCCAAAACAAGAGACATAAGAATGCAAACAAAGCCGATGAGGCCGACGACGAAGATGCAACTGAAAGAGATCAGCCTAATTGACGAAAATGTAAGCGAAAGAAAATCAGTCACTCAGCAATATCAGCAAGCCAAACTAAATACACGGATGAAATAGACAAAGCAGAAGATAGCATTATAGTTCATGATGATCAAAAACAAGTAAAAAAACAAAGAAGAGTCAGGCAACCATCAAGTTCATCCGAACGAGGTTCAGTCAATTTAGGCAGACGACAAAATGTCTGAGATTAACAAAGAAGAGGTTACGCTCAAGTCCATGTCGGAGAAGCCGAAGAAACACTCTAGTAGCAGTGAAAGTGATTGGGAAGTGTTAGACTGTCCAGTGCAGACTCTGGTGATGAATGGATTCCGTATTAGTAGTTGTTAGTCTAGTGTGTGTACGAATATAAAAACTGTTAGTAACGAACTAGAAAATATTGTAGTGAGCTAGAAAAATTTGTGTTTCGCGAGAGAATGCACAAATTTTGTTCATATCTTATCCTCATTGGCGGGGTGAGAATTTCTCGATGACATCATACAGCCAATTGCTGGTACATCAAATTGCAATAAATTACATATCATTTGATAGGTCTTCAAATGCTCTTTCTAAATATGCATATATCATTCATATCTCACTAACTTTCAAATAGATATTGATGGTTTTAAGATTTTTAGGCCCATTTAATGGTGTCTTCGATCACGTGACATCCAGGCATTTCCGGAAATGGTACATTGTCTTATATTCATCCCAGCTATCTACTCTAACAATACAAACCTTAAAAAGTTTGGTTAGGCACTTGCTTAGATGGTTGGGCTATTTACGCCGTCTAAATTATTCAATTACTGAATGCTAAAAAGATGAAAGAAAAAATTGAAAGGTTGTATTGAAGTAGAAAAAGTAGAATTTCCACTGAATTCTAATTCCAATCAGATTTACCCTCTTTTTCTCCATCAAACTGGTAACCCAAGCACTGAAGGAATTCATTTCTGTTTTTTTAGCTAAAGGAATGGTAACCTTGAATAAGAAAATTAAGTTATCAAGGTCTTGAATTCATGAATTAGCAGCAGGGCTTTCTTTACTTTGCCTAATTTCCTACTTGCCCAACCCTATCAATATTGAACACCCATCCCTTTCTGGCTGTTTTGTTCCCCCTGAAGTGACATAAGTGGGGTTTTTATGTAGTTTGCAAATCATTTGGTTATTAACATTGAAAGCTTTGCCTCACACTATTAAATTACCACAGTTAGACTGCTTCTGTAACAAAGAAAATAATCAATAACATGTCATATTTAACAACAAAGAATGTTTGGAGCTTGTTTATAATGTTTAAAATGGAAGATGGACGAAAAAGAGGTTATGGGATGCTAAAAGTTATGCTCAAGTGATGCTTCCCAACAAATAAACATTTCTTACCTTCAGCTCTTGTTGATCAACACTGAAGTCTTGAATAAAAAATTGGCATAAAGTTTCTTCAATTGAAAAGAAATACCTCGCCTGAACTATAAATGTATATAAACGTAATTAAGGAAGTTTCATGGCTTCCTTTATTTAATGAATTCTTATGTCTATGTCAGTTCCCTTAGTCATATTCCCATACACATACAAGTCCCTCCCTTAGTCCTGTGATTAAATAATGCTCAAGTCCAGGTCCCATAATGGCAAATCATAATGGTGGCCTATTTAAATAAACAAATTATAAGTTTATTACTATATTACACTTTATAATTTTGTTTCCGCATAACAAAGGATTGTTAAAGTGAACTTAAAAAAAATGCAAAATGCAATGTAGGAAACAATCATGAATACCTGCTTCATTGGCAGGAAGTTTTTGAACTCCTACTATTTCAGCTGGTTTCCCATTCCTTGCTGCTTTCATCTTGGATTAGCTTCTAAAAATCCGAATCTGCATGTTGTGTCAAACAGGGTTTTTTGATATCTTAAGAGAGAACCAGTGCTTCTCCCTCGCGATCATTTGAGTTGAGGTTTGGAAATTTTACCATTCAAGGTTTAAAAACTTTTAAACTTTTATGATTTGGTTCATATTAGTGGGATACTAATAGGTATAAGACATAAAATGTCTCATGGTGATGTTCCAGCGATTGTTGTTCCTTCTGTTATGACCATTGGGTGACTAACACCAAATGCATTGACAATTATTGTTTATATCAAATAATATAAAATTCAAATAAGAAAAATAAGAGTAGTCGCACCAACAAACAGGCAAGGGAGCAAAGCCAGATGAAAGGTGTGGGGCGAAGTGTTTGATTTCGTTTCGGGTAGGATTTCGGGATGTGGAGATAAGACAAATGGAAAATTGCATCTATTTTGGGATATGAAGGCAGGCAGATATGGAGCTATAAGTGTATGGTTGAGGTTCGATCTTTCCCCATTAAGAGGGAAAGTGTGCAAGTCTTCAACTGTCGACCTGTGATCACGTTTCGGGTTTTTTAAGGACAGAACAATACAGCTGGAATTGGGGCGATACTGCAAAGACACTGGCACTATATTCAGCAAGACGATGAATTGGAAGCTATAAGAAATCAGAAACCCCGTCCTTGCGTTAAAAAGAAACAAGAACATAAAAGACATTCTAGTACACACTAAACTAAGAGATTGAGATTAAGAAAGATATTAAAAACTAAAGTTTATACATATATTTCTCGTATCGAATCTTTACTGTTCTGATCCATTAACCAATACCCTATATATGTACAATAGCTATATATAATAGGACCACACAGCACACCCCCTTTTTTTTGATAATAAAAGATTTATCCATATACGACTTATCTGATACGCCTGCAACTCTTATGCATTTCCACCATTGCCTGAGATACCCATCGAAGATACCTATGAGCAAATACCCAAATACTTCACAAACCCTTCTCTTGATCTCTACTCTTAGTGCGATGGTGCCCCTTGTGGGGTGCTTGGGTGGCCTGTGATCGAAATGCGTTCTGTCCTTAAAAAACCCGAAATGTGATCACAGGTGGACAGCTGAAGACTCGCACACTTTCCCTCTTAGTGGGGAAAGATCGAACGTCAACCATACAGTTATAGCTCTATATCTGCCTGCCTTCATATCCCAAAATAGATGCAATATTCCATTTGTCTTATCTCCACATCCCGAAATCCTACCCGAAACGAAATCAAACACTTCGCCCCACACCTTTCATCTGGCTTTGCTCCCTTGCCTGTTTGTTGGTGCGACTACTCTTATTTTTCTTATTTGAATTTTATATTATTTGATATAAACATGTTTTGATTAAGAGGAAAGCAAGATCCTTCGGGGGTCCCGCAAATGGCCTTGGATTGCATTGCCTTGTTATCATTATCTAAGCAACGACAGCCTCGATTGGATAAAAATTCAAACCACAATCTCTACTAGTAAAACTCTGAAAAATGCTCTTTCTCGAAAGACAGAGATTACTCTAAAATTTTATTAAGACATTACAAGTAATAGCATGCCGCCTAAGACTGTTACTTTGATCCCGTCATCGAAACAGTGATGCCTTGATTTATGCCATACCTCACACGACCGAGATTGTCGGCGTGCTTCCTTGTTCATGAGTATATATAGAGCAACCTTTCCTAGTCTCTGCCCAGTAGAATTTTGCAACTACAACGCATTACGAAACTTATTAAACTTGAGGAAGATGAATCAAAATGGTGAAAAACGATGGCATCTAACCGCAATGAAATAGAAGGAAACGCTGGAGCACAAAGAAATGATGCTGAGGAGCATCTAGTCTCTACTAATGGCGAGTCCTCTCGCTATCATTAATATTACATTATATTTTTTTTCTTCTCGAATTTAACTTTGATATCAACCCATTGTTGATTCATACTGATGAATATGCGGCATGACTGAATTCCCCATGTCTTACACATAAAATCTTAAAGACCCTCAAAACACACAATATACCTCACATATATATTATGAGAATCTAATATATTCTTATATCAACTTCTACAGTCAGAAAGATCTGTGATCCGGAGCCTACATCAGAGGATGACTTATTCTTAACACAGAACGAGTTCATAACGGAAAGCCAGTTGGTCGAAAACGATAGCATTGAAAATGAAGTACAGAATTTCCTCTTTCCAGACAACGAAGCTTACAAGAAACCGTCTCAGATACCTGTGAGGAAAAAACTGGAAACCATACAAAAACCAGTTGCGAAGAAACCAAAAGAAAACCAAAAATTAAACCAGAAAGAGCTATCAACCTCTCAGAAAAACATGCTGGCAGAAATAACGTGCCAGAAAGTACAAATTCTAACGCACAAGGGTTCAGCATCGCACTTCAAATTGACGTCCAGGGATGATAATGCAACATTCCCAAGGTATATCAGACCCAAAATAGACCTTAATGATCAACAATTCTTCTCATCTGAAATAAAAGCGAAATTTGAACTCTTAAACTTAGACTATCAACGCAAACTTTGTATTTTAATTAGCAAACATCATGAACAAATGGCCAATAGGGCAAATATAATGGTTGATACCCGCCTTGATGAGGTAGAAACCATTTTCAAAGATAAAGATCTAACACGTAGAATCGATAAGCTCTCGGAGCACGATGCTCTAAATTCGTATACAGCTAAAGTCTCTAACACAAAGAGTACACATAAACCAAAAAAATCCGGAAATAAACATCCCTTTGAGTAACGTCTTTTGTATTGAAAACATACACATCATATTGCTTACAGAAGTAATTGATATGTTACTGCTCTTATTATGAGATTGAATCATGCCATACATTGTCTTATTACTCTTTTTTGCGAATCTTTTTACAACAATAAATATGGCGATGCTTCTGATGCAAAAATACAATAGGACTGCGCAATGCGTATAATAATTGTGAGCACCCAAAATATAAAAATCCGAGAGATATCTTACATGCAGAGGGTAGCTAAAATATGAAAATAGGAATGAAATCTCAAAGAAATCTAACATAGTCTATCGAGCAACTGACCTATTTTTTTTCTATAACATGGCAAAATCCAAAAAACATTTTATTGAGTACCTAAACGATAAAAATCAGACTGAAATCCTAGAGAAATCCCACATAGAGAAGGTACGCAGCTGAGGAAAACAAAAAAATTTCAGTTAACAATGCTCGGATTCTACCGAACAACTAACCTATTTTATTTCTATATGATAACAAAATAAAAAACAGAATTTATCAAATACCTAAAAGATAATAATCCAAATTGAATCCGAAAAATCGTACATATAGAGGGCACGCCCCCAAGGAGAAATCACACAGATTTCAAAAATTGATTTCAGAAAATGATGCTCGATTTTCCTATATTATTTTTATATAAAAGCAGAAGCAATTTATTAAAGATCTCACAAATTTGAATATACCTGAACCTTATGATAAAGGATAATATACAAACACTAATTGTAGGAGGTAAAGAGAAGACTACAAGAGAATTTCGACTTGTCTCTGAGCTGAAATTAATGGCGGGAATGAAGCGGAAACACAAAATACATGATATGGATAAGAACGCTACTAAGAAAAAAACTACACAAAGAAATTTTAGGAAACACTCATTTAGATAACCAGAATGATTTTATTGAAAACTTAACTGATATAAAACTCTCAGATTCACAATATAAAGTTTTATCTAGAGGTTTATCCTTCATTCCCAATCCTGAACCTACTTCCACAAACGAGATTCAATTTGCATTTGAAAGATTCAGAAGGAGGCTACACCTGAAACATTTTTTCTCAGACAAAGGGGATAAAGAACAACCCCCCTTTCATACAAAGTCAAACTAGGAGCCTCCAGTTCCAAAAAATGAAAATATCAACACTTTTCTCTTAAATGTCTCTGAAGACATTATGAGTATTCAAACTAATAGGAACCAAATCGATAACCTATCCATAGATGAGAAACAGGCAATCACAGAATTGAAATTAATGAAAGATATTATCATACGCCCTGCTGACAAAGGGGGCCGTGTAGTTATTTGGGGGCGCACAGATTACATAAATGAGGCAAAAAGACAATTAAGTGATACAACTTATTATCAGAAGCTTGAACACAATCCTACGCATGAATTGATGATTGATATCACGACCTTTCTTTCATTCCTAAGAGGTAAAAATATAATAGATGATTCTAAGACACTACACATTTCTTACAAATCTTAAAACAATATGACGGTCAAATTCCACCAGAATCATTACTGGTAACATTTGACGTCAGATCACATTACACAAACATAAGGAATGAGGATGGCATTCCTTGCTGCCTTTTCAGCAATCAAAAACTTCTATGGAAGGAATACCCCCCTTCCAATCAGATTTATAGAATCAATATTAAACTTTATATTAAAAAGAAATTATTTTGAATTCAGAGAAGAATTCTACCTACAAACAAGAGGAACTGCAATGGGAACAGCTTTTGCTCCTAATTACGCCAACATTTTCATAGATAAAATCGAAACCCACATACTAGATACAACAGAGGGGCCAGCGCCCATAGTTTGGATCCGTTTCATTGATGATGTATTTGCGATCTGGACCCATGGCATAGTTGAACTTAACAAATTCTACACCCATATGAATTCTGAGCACCCAACTATTAAATTTGAAATGTCATACTCAAACGAAAACATTCCATTTCTCGATACAAGAGTAATTCTAAAGGATGGTGGGCACATAAGCACCACACTATACAAAAAACCCACTGATACGTGTTCACTGTTATATGCAGAATCTTTTCACCCAAGAAACTGTAAAAAAGGAATTATCTATAGCCAGGCACTTCGGTACAGACAAATAATATCTGAAATGATGAACTTGAAAAAAACCTAAAACCTCTAATGAAGACTCTAGTTAAAAGAGGCTACAACATGTCTCTTATCAACTCAATCTTCAATAAAATACGACCACTATCACAGGATGACCTCTTACGTGAAATACCAAAAACGAAAAAGCAAAAGTTACCCTTTGTCATACCCTATAATACCAATACAGCTGGAATTGGGGCGATACTACAAAGACACTGGCACTATATTCAAGACGATGAATTGGAAGCTATAAGAAATCAGAAACCCATCCTTGCGTTAAAAAGAAACAAGAACATTCTAGTACACACTAAACTAAGAGATTGAGATTAAGAAAGATATTAAACTTAAGTTTATACATATATTTCTCGTATCGAATCTTTACTGTTCTGATCCATTAACCAATACCCTATATATGTACAATAGCTATATATAATAGGACCACACAGCACACCCCCTTTTTTGATAATAAAAAATTTATCCATATACGACTAATCTGATACGCCTGCAACTCTTATGCATTTCCACCATTGCCTGAGATACCCATGGCAGATACCTATGAGCAAATACCCAAATACTTCACAAACCCTTCTCTTGATCTCTACTCATAGTGCGATGGTGCCCCTTGTGGGGTGCTTGGGAAGCCTGTGATCGAAACGCGTTCTGTCCTTAAAAAACCCAAAACGTGATCACAGGTGGACAGCTGAAGACTCGCACACTTTCCCTCTTAGCGGGGAAAGATCAAACCTCAACCATACACTTATAGCTCTATATCTGCCTGCCTTCATATCCCAAAATAGATGCAATATTCCATTTGTCTTATCTCCACATCCCAAAATCCTACCCGAAACGAAATCAAACACTTCGCCCCACACCTTTCATCTGGCTTTGCTCCCTTGCCTGTTTGCTGGTGTGACTACTCTTATTTTTCTTATTTGAATTTTATATTATTTGATATAAACATCATTTGGTTATTAACATTGAAAGCTTTGCCTCACACTATTAAATTACCACAGTGAGACTGCTTCTGTAACAAAGAAAAAAATCAATAACATGTCATATTTAACAACAAAGAATGTTTGGAGCTTGTTTATAATGTTTAAAATGGAAGATGGAGGAAAAAGAGGTTATGGGATGCTAAAAGTTATGCTCAAGTGATGCTTCCCAACAAATAAACATTTCTTACCTTCAGCTCTTGTTGACACTGAAGTCTTGAATAAAAAATTGGCATAAAGTTTCTTCAATTGAAAAGAAATACCTCGCCTGAACTATAAACGTATATAAACGTAATTAAGAAAGTTTCATGGCTTCCTTTATTTAATGAATTCTTATGTCTATGTCAGTTCCCTTAGTCATATTCCCATACACATACAAGTCCCTCCCTTAGTCCTGTGATTAAATAATGCTCAAGTCCAGGTCCCATAATGGCAAATCGTAATGGTGGCCTATTTAAATAAACAAATTATAAGTTTATTACTATATTACACTTTATAATTTTGTTTCCGCATAACAAAGGATTGTTAAAGTGAACTTAAACAAAATGCAAAATGCAATGTAGGAAACAATCATGAATACCTGCTTCATTGGCAGGAAGTTTTTGAACTCCTACTATTTCAGCTGGTTTCCCATTCCCTGATGCTTTCATCTTGGATTAGCTTCTAAAAATCTAAATCTGCATGTTGTGACAAACAGGGTTTTTTGATATCTTAAGAGAGAACCAGTGCTTCTCCCTCGCGATCATTTGAGTTGATGTTTGGAAATTTTACCATTCAAGGTTTAAAAACTTTTAAACCTTTATGATTTGGTTCATATTAGTGGGATACTAATAGGTATAAGACATAAAATGTCTCATGGTGATGTTCCAGCGATTGTTGTTCCTTCTGTTATGACCATTGGGTGACTAACACCAAATGCATTGACAATTATTTCAAGAGCCAAAGTTTGGCCACATTCTGTGATTGGCACTGGATTATAGCGAGGGATGTTTCTTCTAGGCAAAAGAGGATATTATTTACTCTTATAAGGATGCATATCCTTGCCGATGGACGTGAGATGTATGGTCTTGTTTATAGCATTTCAGTTTTTTTCTTAAGATGTATCAGGGAATGAATATCTCCCCATACAGGTGTATAGGGTAATAAATATTCATTCCCAAAACATTATAATTCGTTGTGTGCTGCTTTATATTACAAAACCCTCCCCCCTTTTGGAAATAAGAGTATTGTAGTGTGAGGATGAGGCCTGCTGTCTAGCAGTGTCATATATACGGGATAGTATTGCTCATATTCTGATGACAGTGCATTGACTTATTATTCATGCACGTGAAAAACAAGACAAACAAATAGGGACTAAAATAATGTGGAGACAGTGGAAACAGTAGAGAGATACTTATAAGTATATAGTAGTACAGGCATACATGGCCCCGAATGTTGTGGAGATGGTGGAGACGGTGGAGAGATACTTGTAGGCATAGCCATATAGTAGTACAGGCATACATAGCCCCGAATGTTGTGGAGACGGTGGAGACGGTGGAGAGATACTTATAAGCATAGCCATATAGTAGTACAGGCATTAATGGGCCGAAATGTTGTGGAGACGGTGGAGACGGTGGAGAGAAACATAGGTATATAGTAGTACAGGCATACATGGCCCCGATTGTTGTGGAGACGGTGGAGAGATACATAGGTATATAGTAGTACAGGCATACATGGGCCGAAATGTTGTGGAGACGGTGGAGAGACACATAGGTATATAGTAGTACAGGCATAGAAAGTTAGTAAATCCACCCTGTCCCGGAGTGAACTTTTTAAGAAGGAAGCTTCCCTGCCCTGGAGTTGATTTCTAAAACGGATATCCTTTGTAGAAGATTTCTTTCAAAGAATTACTCAAAAAAAGGGAAAAAGTTTTCTGTTGTTGCTAGAATGAGGACAGGAGCCGTGCATTGTTTAAAACGAGAATAATGTGATCAGACAGGGCCATCCCTAAATTGGGGGTGTTGGGGGTCCGACACCCCCCTTGGAAAAAGGACTAGTCGGCAAATTGGTAGTTTCAATCGTCAGCGAAATCATTCTTTTATGCATTTATGAATCATTTATACCGACTAAAGATTAAGGAAAAACAATGGGAAATGAAACAGAACCACTGCAAAAGCATGAAGCGTCTTTGCTTCACTTGGGATGGCTAACCAAACAAAGTTTAATAATTGATTTCGATGCTGCAGATTGAATTTAAACAATCAAAATTTTCCAGAATATGCCATATTTTTTCCATTTTCGATGTTTCATTGGCCACGATGCCCCAGAGCAACAAATCTATAGATCTATTCACTGTATGTACTTTAACACAGTATCAATTAGACTCTATATCAAGCAATAATTTTTGTCAATCTTTTGGATTAGTTTAGAATTCAGATGTTAAAAATTTTTTCGGCTTTTGACTATAATTTTGAAGTTTTGAGCCACTCAAAGGCCATAAAAATTCTGTATGAATTCCACTAAGGAGTTTCAAGAAAATTGCACTGTTGAGTTCCAAAAGGGCCGTTAGAGCGATTCTAGCTTCAGATTTCCAAAATTTTTGGGGGAGCATGCCCCAGAACCTCCTAATGGCATGCACCTTAGGCTCGTGTTCTACAACAGTGCCCGTTTTACTAGGCCCATCCAAATTTAAGTACCCTCCAAAGCCCATCTAGTCGTCAAATTGAGACGGTCACACCAGCTTTGAAAATCTTTTGTCGGGATGGCCCTGTGATCAGAAAGCAAATTTGGCTATAAATATGATCTGAAAACACACATTATCCATCTTTGATTTAAATAATATAAGGATAAAATAAGAAAAATAGGATTTCTTGTTTCCCACAAGACTTCTGTAGTTGTTTTTGAGGGAAACCTGCAAAAGATTCCCTCGAGTGGTTCTGCGTGCTGCGTTATTGGACCATTCAATGCTTGATTTGATGAGATCAGAATTTTTGCCCTTGAATGCTTGAATCTAATTGGAAGGGTGTAGTATTTCAAGCCGAGAGCCATTTCATTTTTTGAAAAAGCATGCGAGAATCCTATTTAAACAAAAGGATTCTTAAAAGTTTCCTATGAAAACAATACAGTAGAGATTCCAGCTGAGGGTGTATGAGATTCCAAGTAGTTACTTGCCCTCGCCGTTCAATAACTATTCCAGGTAAAGTCGCAAGATTATCAGAGGCATTCAGGAGGTTTAAGCTATGCTTTAGCCCCAGAGAAGCAACTATAATTGCTTTAATGAAGTGCATACTATACTGCGGCTCGCCAAACACTATACACTTTTAAAACATAAAAAATATGCTTCAGCATGACCTTCATGTCTAATGCGCATCTTTTTATGTTGAAAATTTGATGGCTCTGTTCCATAACATAAAAACATACTTTCAATTTTTGCATCCTGCAATTCATCTTAATTTATCAAAGGGCCTTCGTTTTCTTCGGAAAAGAAATTGATCAATTTTGGGTTTGTACTGTAGCAAAATGCGGGCAAACAATCTGCCTGGACCGTGCCAAATTTCAAAAGATAATGTGCCAGATAAACAAACGTACATCTATATGCCAAAAATTATCCGCAAAAATATTCATCACATATATCAAAATACTTCTCCACGGTCTCCACCGTCTCCACAGTATTTGGGGCAATGTATGCCTGTACTACTATATACCTATGTATCTCTCCACCGTCTCCAACGTCTCCACAACATTCAGGGCCATGTATGCCTGTACTACTATATACCCATGTATCTCTCCACCGTCTCCACCGTCTCCACAACAATCTGGGCCATGTATGCCTGTACTACTATATACCTATCTATATCTCCACCGTCTCCACCGTCTCCACAACATTTGGGGCCATGTATGCCTGTACTACTATATACCTATGTATCTCTCCATCGTTTCCACCGTCTCCACAACATTCGGGGCCATGTATGCCTGTACTACTATATACCTCTGTATCTCTCCACCGTCTCCATCGTCTCCACAGTATTTGGGGCAATGTATGCCTGTACTACTATATACCTATGTATCTCTCCACCGTCTCCACCGTCTCCACAACATTCAGGGCCATGTATACCTGTACTACTATATTCCTATGTATCTCTCCACCGTCTCCATCGTCTCCACAGTATTTGGGGCAATGTATGCCTGTACTACTATATTCCTATGTATCTCTCCACCGTCTCCATCGTCTCCACAGTATTTGGGGCAATGTATGCCTGTACTACTATATACCTATGTATCTCTCCACCGTCTCCACCGTCTCCACAACATTCAGGGCCATGTATGCCTGTACTACTATATACCTATGTATCTCTCCACCGTCTCCACCGTCTCCACAGTATTTGGGGCAATGTATGCCTGTACTACTATATACCTATGTATCTCTCCACCGTCTCCATCGTCTCCACAGTATTTGGGGCAATGTATGCCTGTACTACTATATACCTATGTATCTCTCCACCGTCTCCACAACATTCAGGGCCATGTATGCCTGTACTACTATATACCTATGTATCTCTCCACCGTCTCCACCGTCTCCACAACATTCAGGGCCATGTATACCTGTACTACTATATTCCTATGTATCTCTCCACCGTCTCCATCGTCTCCACAGTATTTGGGGCAATGTATGCCTGTACTACTATATTCCTATGTATCTCTCCACCGTCTCCATCGTCTCCACAGTATTTGGGGCAATGTATGCCTGTACTACTATATACCTATGTATCTCTCCACCGTCTCCACCGTCTCCACAACATTCAGGGCCATGTATGCCTGTACTACTATATTCCTATGTATCTCTCCATCGTCTCCACCGTGTCCACAACATTCGGGGCCATGTACGCTCATATGCCTATAACCTAATGTATCAGGATACCTTAGTAGTTCTCTTACTATAAGGACCGTTCAATTTCATGTATGATTTACAACATATGCGTTTGCTAAGATTTGCCCCCCTGGCTGATGCATGCATGTGATGAAGTAAGATTACAGTCTTTAGTTTAGGGTGTTTGTATATTGCACTCTCGCATCTGCCTTATCTCGTCGTGCCTGTTGGTTGGTTCCTGTTGGGCACGTAGCTATTCCTATGGGCAAGTTGTTGCTCGCATGGGCACGACGCAATTATTCATTCTCTGATACATCGAGGAATAGCCAACCTTCATTAGAAATAAGCCTCAGTGTCAATTTTTTTCCCGTGGGCAGCGGGAGTCGAGGAATTTTGAATGAAAAAGAAATTTTGATCAATAATTTGACTATTTTGTATATCTCTCTCTGTATTCTGCTGCGAAGGCTCCATGTTATGCTCGCGCGTGGCTGATTGACGTGGAATTGAGCAATCCTGTCAGTCAAAATGTAAGTTGAAGCCTCTTCAGTACCTAAATATAAGATGGGTAAGACACAAGAGAACTGGTAACAATAGATTTGGGAGCCCCATGTTTTGAGAATTTCGCAAAGGACCAACTTGTAATTGAAAAGTTCGTTGAAGTTGTTTTGGCTGGGTTAAGTAGTGAATCTGCACCAGCAAAGGGAAGACCAAGCAAGTCGACAGAAGGGCCACTAGGTAAGCAAGAAAGAGCAATAGTTAATGCTGGATTTCAACTTCCAATTACGATATCAAATTATTAATGAACAGCTAAATGCTCACTTGAAGGTCAAGAGACTTGAAACTTGTTATTCAATTTCAAATAACAGTGCAGGCAATTTCATTTGTAATGTGTCTGAAAAGTAGAAGAAAAGAAAAGAAAATACTAACAATATTATGATAATGATTCATCATCTTTTTTCAGTTTCAGTTTTTCAGGCTATTAACTGCTTCTGTATTATTCTGCATAATCACTAATTATAATTGACAAATCTTGCCTATTTCTAACAACTAAAGCTCATGCTAATTAAAATATTCAGCCTGCTAGAACCAGCTGTCAACTTTATTTAATGACTGTAGTATAATTATTTGTATGTATAATTCCCAAATGTTGATCCAGCTATTGATGAAGTATAAACAAGAATTGTTGAAATGCAGACATAATGTCATTCAGTGCCAAGGACAAGTTGAAACTTATTGGGCAAATTCTTAAAGAACCTAGTAAGTTAATTTATCTTCATTATTTATGTTTTATATCCTTATTAGTTATTATTAACTACTATATATATCTGTTTACTCATTCACCATTCTCATATTTGATTCATAAGATATGGAAGCAAAGTTTACCTGGGAAGAGCGTAAAAAACCTTCTTGGTGGCCATTGGAACGTTTCACATCTATAAATTATGGGGATGCTCACCTGGATGTTCAAGAAATGGATATTGTCCTCTCTGCTTGTCCAGCCAGCACAGCCTGACAGTAGCTTGCCAGAAGAGCCGGAAGAGCCAGGGGAGTGTGGCAGTAGCTTGCCAGAACAGCCAGAAGAGCTAGAGCAGAGACCATCAAATTTCATTATTATGTCGACTGAAGTGTCAGACTATGCCCTGAAAAGAGCCGAGGACATTGACATTATTGGGGAGCAAATGGAAATAGAAACTGCTGAAGAAGAATTATCAGGTGAATCTGAATCATCTGTCATTGAAGAAATTAAAGATCAAACTAAGGTTTGCTACTTTGCTTCTTCATGAAATATGCTCTGCTTCTTCACTTTTCTTGACAAAATAAAAAAAGCGAGAAGATTGACCTTACAGTGCTAGCTAGTTTCTAGTTACGAGGTCAATTGGTATTTGCTCTCTTTCTTGTTCTTTCTTCTTTATTCAACATTGCTGTCGTTGTTACTATATATTTAACTATGTCTTATTCTTTTTACACTTAAAACTTGAAAGATGCGGCGATCCCAAGCTTTATGCTCTTAAATATGCTCTTCAAAGTGCGAAACATATAATGTTCTACATGTTTTTAAATAAGTTGTTCTTGAATGCTTTTTGATTTGTCAGACTTACTCGTGGCGGCCAGAAGAAACAGAGACTTTCCTGGATTTCATTCCAAGTGACTGCTGAGAAAAAACATTGGAGAGCATCATAAACTTGTTGCCAGGAACAATGCCAATGAAACAGAACAGGAACCGTAGAAATGATCAATCAATAGATTTCTGGTGAGTTTTTACGTTTCGAAACATAAATCCCCAAGCCCTTTGCATGTCATAAAGGTTTGCTTTTATTCATTCAACAAACTTTTCTCACACATGCTGTTGTTCTTCTAAGGCTACGTCACAAATTTCCTGAGGACATCCTTAATGAACGTGAGCCTTTAAAGGTGGGATGTTCTTTTAACTGGACTCCAAGATTTTCATAAATAGTGAACTCTAAGTTGATTTTCATTAAAAATTATCAAGATAACTTTGATTTTGATTTATAAAACCATTCGGAATCATTTGATATGTGAACTTGACTTATTTCAGTATCGTGTTATCCTCAACAGTTTGCCCAGAGGTCAAAAAAGCCGTTTGATATGTAAACATTGCTATTCATCAATCTTGTTTCATTTTCCAATACTATATTACACTACATCGGTACCTGCAATGCTAAATTCTATTTTCGTTCGAGATCGGTAGAAAATTAAATTTTGTCTGTAAAAAAATAATATTTATTTTAAGCGGTCTATCTAATTTGGGAATGCTCACTACCGAACCAGAAGTTAGGAGCAAGAAAAAACTGAAAAATGTTTAATATCAGGTCCCATGTTACACACTTTTTGTTATAAGAATATCCTAATTTTTGCCGAGGCTCGAACTTTTCCATTGTTATTCTTAACTTGCCATTGTTTTTTTTGCAAATTTGAACCTGAATTTTCTTATAGACTGTATTCTTATAAAAAAATGTGTAAAACTGGACCTAATACATAGCTACAAAAACCGTTCATATAAAGAATTTGTAAACGTTTATAAATTTTTATAAGAAACACCAGGCTGAAATTTGGGTCAATATTTTTTGCTACCTCACAAACTATTTGAGATTCGCACAAGCATAATTCACAAGCGTTAAGCCCTTGCCTGGAGACACATATTAAACATGTTTTCGAGATGGGAATTGGGGTGAAAAGTACTTGAAAAATCACTTGAAAAACACGAGACAAGCAGGCTGAAATCAAAGCCAGCCAGGTGTTCTTATAAAATAGCTTCTATGTTTACAGTCCCAATTTTAGCTACATTTTGAAATTGGTTGAGAGATATCTAATGCATAAATTATACGTAACTTTAAACGCAACATCACTTTTAACCTTCAAGACCATAAGCCATTCGTAGTCACAAATATAATTGTTTTTGAGTTTTAGGTGGGCAATGCGAAAATGCTTCGTTGTGTTGCTCATGTTTACCTATCATTCCATTGGTGTCACGCCATGCTGACATGCTAGAAATAACTTCAGGCACCAATATGCCATCCAAGACTCATGAATAACAATAATGCAAACTGCTGTTTACTTTTGCACAAACCGCATGGATGTCATGATGGCTACTGATATAAGTCAAGTTCACCAACAAATGATTCCGAATGGTTTTATAAATCAAAATCAAAGTCATCTTGATAAATTTTTATGAAAATCAACTTAGAATTTACTATTTATCAAAATAAAAAATCATTAATAAAAATAGGGTGGTGTGGTCGTGAGGTCGTATGGTCGTATGGTCGTATGGTCTGGGGTCGTGAGGTCGTGGAGTCTAGTTAAAAGAACATCCCTTTAAAGGTTGGATGTCAGAACTCATTTTATCGCTCGATTTCGTATATTTTATATGGTTACCGTTGATTTCTTTTCAATTATTGATACATTTACAACGACGTTGGATGTTTTCTTTACTTATTTGTCTAACTAGCATCAAGATTGAAGCTGTTATACTCCAGTTTATGCTGTTTTACTACCGCAATGACTCTTATTTAAGTTATGATTACCAATCGTTGATTTCGTATCAATTTTTGATACATTTACAACGACGTTGGATGTTTTCTTTACTTATTTGTCTAACTAGCATCAAGATTGAAGCTCTTATACTCCAGATTATGCTCTTTCACTACCGCAATGACTCCTATTTAAGCTATGATTACCGATCGTTGATTTCGTATCAATTTTTGATACATTTATGGCTTGCTTAAAAAATTGAGGTCAAATGATAGTAAAATAGGACCTTTGTTTGCATTCTCTTCAATATTAATATCATTTATTTTGTCCCATCTAGATGTGATTGTTCTACAGACGTTTATATGAATACATTCTGGATATCTGCTGGCAATTCTAGTGTAGAAGTCTGAAATGATGAAAAAATATTATTGACTTAATAGAAACAGGAGTGTTGCTAGATCTTTGTTGAGAAAAAAACACTATGGGTGACTTAGAAAGTTTGCCATTAAACAACGTAATCAACGCACCTTCACTTTCCTCGGGCATTTTTCTACTTAACCTCGAAATGTAGTTATGGTAAGCAATGTTGCAAGAACAAACATACAGCCATTCATCGGTATTGTCAAATCACTGTACTCTTCGTTCCACTAATAAGTACTTGTTCCTCTGTGAAAGAAGTTAACATGTCTCTTTAATATCCTCTTTGCTGTATGAAAGAGCTTGCTCTTACTCAAGACTCAAATTCGCAATATAATATATAATAGATTGTTTAACCAACGAATATAAAACGACAAGCTAATTAAGAATATAAGATATCAACTGCAACCAATAAGAAGTCTATCACCCGAGATACCACATTACTATATGTGGTATCGGATGTTTGTTTTTCTAATAATGAGCGCCACCAAAATGTTAATCCACTATATTCTTCAAATCATTTTCCAATGAAAATGAGTCCTTTTCACCACAGATATCTAGGAATTGTTAAGAAAGGTTAAGTCTTGTCATCCAAAAAATGTGCCATTATTCAAAGCCATACCTGTAAAGATTTTGACACTTCATTGAAATCCTGTATAAGGTATTTCTGGAGTGTTTCATCTATGGTCACCATCGACTTAGAACTCAGGGTGTTGAACAAGTAGATCTGATCTGTGCTCAGAGAGACCTAGCAAATATTTTCCAGAATTACAAATAATGTAATACAATATATTTAGGGACATAATACTTTAAATTTGATGAAGAAGCACACAATGATAGCAAAGGAAATGATAAGCACGTAAAAGAGTAAAAACCAGGCAAACCAAAGTCAAATTTTATCAAACTTATTCTATAAACCTATTAAAATTTACTGTAATGTGGAATGAATCTGAACTGACAATGTATCTCAATAATAAACACTTGATTTGATAACAATGATGCTTTCTAGGAAAAGGGGATACTCCATATATTTAGTTATTTATTCTATTTGTTGTAAGGGTTACAGTATGTCAGGTTTTTATCTTGACTTCATTATTCTAAAGAGTCTGCTGTTCTTTGCTACACTACAACTATGAAAAATAGTTCATCTGTTTTAGTTATAATTTGAATAAATGGCAAGGAATAATAAAAAGATTCTATTTTCACAGGCTTTCAAATAGGGATTCCATTACTGTAATCCATCATTGATGATAAAACATGTGTGGTGGGATATAGCAATTTGTCTGCTAGAAGTATCTACTTAAAATGCAAAACTATCAATAAGAATTAGGGAGCATACTTTCTCTAAAATCCCTGATATTTGTTTGTAAATGTGTGAATCAATACCTTCTTTGAGTTGAATTGACTCCCTAATTTCCAAACTCCATAAGGAAATTTGGCAAGCTGGTTAATTGAGAAAAGTGCAAGGTTAAAACTTTAAAAGGTCTTGAAAATCAAAAATACATGACAACTTATCATTATAAAGCAACAATAGCCTAACACATGGGGAAAGAAATTCAACAATAAATAACCAACAAGATTAGCAAAATTGTTGATTTGAATAATCTTTCAAGTTCAATCAATTCATTGTTTGTATCTATATCTAGCAAAGAGTTCTTCCTTGAAATTTCTGTGAATGTTGCTGCATTTTTTACCATCGGCAGCCGCAGAAAAAGTTGAACAATGGCACTATACATGGCACTATGGCAGTTCTGTTGAGCATCTTTTTCCTGCAAAATATGAATTTCGATTTTTGATAACACTTATTGCCAACAAAAAATAGGAAAAAGCTAGGAATCTATGCCTAAACGGCCTGTTGTATAATAAATCAATGCCAGTTGCATTTTAATTGTCATGCTTTTGTGTAACAGAGTAGGCCTAGATTTCAAAATGGCGATAAAAATCTTAAAAACGGCACATTTTCAAAGTGCGATTTCACCTCTTAGCGTTGGAGTTCTTCGGGGTTCTTCAAATGTTTCAATAACTTTGAACCTTGGACATTCTTTTCCAACTTTTTATTTTACGGAACCGCATACAATTTATAAAATAATGCTATGTTGAAAGTAGGCACTGTGACGGTGTGAAAAATAGGCCGAAAAGTATGGAATTCTACAGGCCTTTTTAAAGCTGAAAGAATTGCTAAATCGCAAATTTCTTTCTGTTATTTAAAGCAAATTGTGTCAAAATTATTAAATCAAGTGATAAAAAATTAAAAATACTAAAGGGAAAATGAAGTTACTTACCTGCAAACTTGGCTGAAAAATTGAGGTGACTTTTGGCCATCACTGTCCTTGCAAAAAGCAGCTTATTGAGCATACGCGAACCCGCTTCCCACCCCCCCCCCTGGATGGTAACCTAATGGTAAAGTTCTTTCTCAGGTAAACAGGAAAAATTCTTTTCAGATTGAATGAACAGAAAATCTGTATTTTCTAAAAACCTACATATTTTTCTTTGTTCCAATTCTAGGCCCATCAATATTTGAAGGAATTTGGAAAAAATGAACAGATTGCAAAAATTTTCCGATATTGTCATAAAGGGCATGAAAAAGAGTAGACCACACCTGTCACTTTTACGATGTCTGCCTACAAGAAAAGTTGTCTTTTATCAGCTCTCTCAGTGAAAGCCACGGCATCAGCACATTGATCACAAGCATATTCATTTGGAAATTATTCAACTGACCCATCACTTAGCAATTTTCTAGTCAAATCTCTGCCGAGGGTATAAATTCTTCTTTGCTTTGCTGTTGTCACTCATCTGAACTTTCCTTTGCAACGAGTGGGAGGACTGTTTGCAAGCTGCTTTAACTTCAAAATTTACCGAGGAGCAATTCATCACCAGAAGCAACCATCTCCTCTAAAAGATCTGACAGATAAGCATTATTCCTAGCAATTGCATCTGTTAACAAAGTTATATGATCACAAGAATGACGACCATACTTGTAAGAATGACAAACAAACCGTTTTCTGTCAACACCAATAATTGCAGAAGTCCCGTTAGGCGGTTTCATGAGTATTTAATTTTTTAAGGAAAAAAACTCTTTACAAAGAAGAAATTCCTGCAAAATATAGTCAATAAACGTTGACAAATAGAGAGTGAAACAAAATTGAACATTTAAAATACAACAATACCATACAGAACTGTAGAAGCAGAACTGCATGCCTGATGTGCATGTTATATCTTAAGTAATAACTTGTAGAATGATAGTAAATAATGAGAAAACATTCATCAATGGGCACGAGTGCTGGGGTTTTATTGAAAGCCATGAGACTCAGAGGTTCTGTTACAAAGACAACTGGTAAGACAAAGCAGTACCACGATATCAACTGTATGAAAGAAATATAAAATTTCAGTTCAAAATAAAATTCAGTGAACTTACCGTACTATATCATCATTTACAATATCTACAAGAATACATGCAAGGTTACAAGAAATACCCTGGGTGCCAAACTCTCGAAATTAAAAACAAGAGTCTGGTTCAGTGGGCCCTGACCTCGTTCTGATGAACCTGTTTTGTTGAATAGGGAGCCAGTATGCATATCTGTGTAAGTCCAAAAGGTTTTGGTAAAACAATTTCCAGCACTTGAAATAACATTCTGTGTAAACTGCTGAACAGACGAGAATATAAATTGATAATGGTGGCTGCAAACATCCAGTTCGAAGATGCTGTTGAAGCTGTTATGGAAGAGTATTTATTTCATGTTGTGGAACTCAACAGAGAGCAGATGAAATCATTGGCAGCTTTGTTTTTTGAAAGAGAAGACACATTCACCATATTGCCAACTTGTTTCCGACAAAAGTCACTGATATTGTCTCTCATCGCAAAGAAGTTAGGCCTTGTCGTGGAGAAACCACGTACCACAAACTATGTGTTTTGTCTTCTCTCTTAAGATAGTTCTGTATTTTGCATCTTAAAGTACGCTAAAAAATTTCAATATCCGGTATTCGTCCACCCAGGGAAGTATTGGCCTATTCACGTCACAAAAACTGCGGATATGGTCCCCTCTTATCTGCAATAACTAGGTCATTTTAGATGATTTGCAGTGTCAAGTTTAGTGATCCCTGTACACACATTTTTGAAACAAAATTTGTTAACTACCCAAAGTACATGATTTCCGCTACATACATATGATGTATGTCACAAGGTCCCAACGCTGCATCCCTTTGTCATGAAACACCCCTATCCATAACTCATATCTTGTGTAGTGGCTACAGGAAGCAAAATAAACACTAGTAAATGCAAGGGTATTCTAAGTTTCATTTTCATAAGAGACCTTAGTGGAAAATAAAAAAGATTAGAATTAAATCCCTACAGTTCTCTGAAATTACTTTTTATCTGTTAGTTTGCACAAAATTTTTACTCCAGAGACAGCTCTCTTTTACACCCAAGCCACAAAAATCTTTGGAGTGACATATTGCTTAAATAAAAGAAAGAATGGTACCAAGTTAGATGCAATTTTAACATTGCACAAAGTCAATGATTATGGCCCAATTTGAGAATTAGGTGCAACTACAGATAGTCAATAATGGAAAAAAGTCACCACATGTAAAACAGCATTATCTTAACAAAACCCATGCAATCCCTGTCAGATAAAACTGCTACAATTTTGAAATTGCTGCACAATATAAAACATTTTGCTCTAACAAATAAGGACTATTACTATAACTTAATAATTGCATTGTGCTCACTGCGGTGTTGTTTTGAGCCTAACAGACAGTATGTATGTTGTCAATTTTTATTTTTATCTTATTTTATTTGAAAACAATGTATTACAAAGGATGCCTTAATTAACCAACAAGTGCTTTTTTCATAGTATCTTGAGTTGAATCATATTCTGTCTAGTAGTGGTATTTATTATTGTGCCATGAAATAAAAGAATCATAAATTAAGATTTTAACTGTATATCAAAAAGTTAAAATTTTGTCTGAATTTGAAAACTATTGGTGATGTGGGATGATCCAAGTTTGTGTAAAATGTTAGAGCGTCTGCAATGAAACAACCCAGTAACCTTTGGTGCAATGCTGACACCAAGCACTGTGTTTACAACTAACAATAGTTTGATATCATCTAATCAACCAAGTAGTATGTCTTTGTGTAATTTAAAATTTCATCTGCTACGTGCGGCTTTCATATCTTTCAGATCATGATACTGTTGCATAATTTCCCTAAGTTCAATTGTGGTCTATGTTTGGCAAAGTGTATTATCCTTATAAGAACCCAAATATTTATTAATGGCTAAAACATTTTTTAAATCTTTAAAACATGAATGCCCCATATCTGCCCCCACGTTTGTCTGACGACCAAAATTTGATTGGAGCATTAAAATTCATAAACTGCTTGTTGTTTTGGTACTCTTTATGCTGTTTCTGTTTTCATTCCATTCCATTTCATTCCATTTTAGTATTCCATTTCAGTATTCCACATGTCATGTTTTTAAGATAGCCTTCTTCTCCCTGCTAAGCATGAGCAGAAAGAAAAACACATACATATTTGATGCTGTATAAGGAGTAAGACTTGTAATAATGACACTTCAATAATATATAACGCATCTAGAAAAAAAGAGTTTTGAAGGTTTTGAAAGGAGTTTTCTTTTCCAAAGTATTTTTGCTTCAGGAATATGTCTTCAGTAGACCTTTTAAACGAAAGGCTGCTGCGGCTGAAATTTTTCAACACCTCAAGATATTCGAGTGTTGCATGTCTAAATTGTATAGTTCGAAGTTTCATTGCCCTAGTGCTGGTACAATTGATTTTATGACCATGCAAAGTGTAAGTCCATAGTAAGCCTTGACTTTAATTATAGGATGCATAGTATAATTTACTAAGGAACCTACCATGCAGTACGTCAACACTGTGTTTGATATTCCTTTTCTCCATCTGTGCTTAGTTGTCTTTGGTAGATTCTTGCATAAAATTCTATTGATCATGTTCCTAAAGTAGCAACCATGTTCATTTTAATATGGTCCCATCTGGGTCACCCAACCAATTATAAATCCCTTAAAAAAAGAGAAATCAATAACAAATTTACCTGCTTGCATTAATTATGGCAAGTTTTCCTTAATTCTGTGTAAAATATGTTAAATACTGTATCTTTTTTCTAGAATCTGTGCAAACTATTTGGTAGTGAAAACTTTCCAAAGATGCAAGTACGCTATTTTTGGAATCCTGAATCTTGGAGGTTTATTAAAGAGAAAAACATTAACTATAAGGTCTAGAATAAGAGAAAAAGACTAAAGGCACTACTACATTCTCTTTCACTAAACGCTTGAATATATCCAGAGCGACTGCAGAATACAGAGCCAGCCATTTACCTCCAGTGAAAGAAGACCAATAGCCAACTTTTTTTAGAGTGCAGTTATGGAACAAACTGCACAGCCTCAAGCCTACAAATGTGAAGCCCAAGTTAGCGAAGAACAGTAACTGACTGACGACATATTATAACTAATTTCGTTACCACACAACACCAGCACTCAAGCTTTTTCGGATGGAATCCTAACCTTCCTAACATATTTTGGCCAGCCTACAGCCAACGACTGAAAGCGCATGCATGGAAAAAAGAAGCGCAATGTGATAGCCTTGAAAAAATGTTACAAGTATATATTTTGGCCAGCCTACAGCCTACAACTCAAAGTGCATGCACAGAAAGAAGATACGCAACGTCATAGCCTTGCTAACATGTTACAAGTATACATATTTTGGCCAGCCTACAGCCTATGACTCAAAGCCCATGCAGAGAAAAAAGAAGAGCAACGTCATAGCCTAAACAACTCCAACATGTCGAGCAGCTATCAAAGCATTTATTACCTCATGATTATTTGTCTATCTTTTTGCATTGCAGTTCAACGCTTATACCTGGTTTTATGCAACAGGGAAGACTAGGGGATAGAAACTTGAACTTTATTTGATATAATAGAACTAGAAATTTAGAATTACCTTACTGGCAGTATCAAACTTTTGAACTCTAGATAGAGTGACAGATAATGAATGTAAGGCAGGATTTAGATTTAAAAAAGCACATATTTGATTAATGTATTAAATGTCTGTCTACAAAACGAAGGGGCACTTGGTCCACATTATACGTATTTCTGCTCCAGAATCCATCTACCATATTTAGGATGCAGATGAACTACACTTCTTCTTCTTGTTATTTTAAGAGCTTTTTGAATATCTATATGAAGACCCTTAATGATTAATCTCCCATTGTCTGCAGAATCTTTCTTTTTGTTTGTCCTATTTCTCAAAGAAATAGCATGCCTCTTTTTGAAATCCTGAAACCCATTTGGGCTGACCTTGAATTTATCAGCAACTCCTTTGCCATAACAATATGCAATCTTTGACTTCATTTTTCTGATCAGCCAAACCTTTGATATCTTGCTTCCTTTCTGTCTGCGTAATTTGAACTCAGCAACAACAAGTCTAGCTGCTCTTGGATGCTTTTCACCTCTTCCATTGTTTGGAGCCAACTTTCTGCGCTCTCTTCCCTCTTTAAAACTTCCTGAATTCTTTTTGCGTTTAATAAGTTCAAGTTCTCCAGCAATTTTTCACCCGGGGGGGGGGGGGGTAACTTCAATAGATTGATGCGGGGGGTGTGCCATTTTGTGACCATGAAGGAAGAAGCAGAATGCGAACAGCCTGCCAGTCAACTAGTACCCAGAATACTTGACAATGTCCTTGACCTTTCGACGGTCCTTGCCGCACAAACTTCAACATCCACAAGACCAGGAGCAGCTAGGCCCCCACAATCTTCTGCTGCAGCTGTACTTCCAAGTACAAGCAACTCGAGGAGCACCATTACTGGGGTCGCAAACAGGTCTGCTATTCCTGGTATTAGCTGTGCTGAAGCTGAAATGCACAGAAATTTTAGTGGTAGCAGTAGCTCCAGGCGGCCAACAAGTACAAAAAGTTGACAACTAAGACTGGCAAACAGGCCAAACAACAGCATGTGTTTGGTAAAACCAAACAGGCTCCAGGAGCTAGGATCACATTCCCTGGCAGCCTCCAAAACGCTGGCAAGAGGCAACCAAAGGACACTGGGTTTCTCATTTGCCATGCCTTCAAAAGGCAGCAGAGCTGAAGCATCAAAGAGTAAAGGCCCTTTTACTGTTGATTTACTGCTACTCCCTAACCCCAACCATGGTTATTGTTCCAAATCAAGTACCAAAAGTGGAATTGATCGAGAAGGAAAACTTTATTATTGGAGCTCAACTCAGGAAGGAATGGACCCCAACTGAAATAATGCAAGAGATCCGAAAGATGTTTGGCAAATCATTCCTGCAGCAAGTTATTTCACCCTCTGTACATCTGTCAATGCAAAAATTGTCAGGCCTTTATTAGCACCAGGTCAAACATTGAAAAAACAAGATGATTTATGTGAGATAAGATGTCACTTTGCTTGAAATGGATGGAGCTCCACCAAACAAGAAGAATTTTGTTGACATACCAAACTCTGAGGAGGAAAGTGATGATCGTTTCCCCACTTTTAAGCCAAGGCCAGGTACTTCCTCATTATTGAGTATGGGATCAGTTGCAAGCTGTTTTACACAGAGGGTTGAGAAGACATCTGCTACCTTATCAGAAGAACTGGAAGAGTTGGCAAAACCCCTTTTTGAGAAAGAAGATGCATTGACTATGATTGTCAGAAGTAGGAGAATTAGGGATGATAGTATCAACAAGGTTCTTTTATTTCAGGCAGAAGGCCTTAAAAGATTGAATGTCAGGGTTGGTGAGATGGGAGCAGATTACGGTGGGTGCACAAGAGAGTTGTTTGCAATTCTCCTCAAAGAAGCCCCTTTTCTAAGTGGAGTAGAGAACGCTCATGTTTTCCTGAGAGATGCAATAAGGCTTGACAGAAGAGAATATGAAGCATATGGAAGGCTTGTTGCACTTGCATTACTGCACAAATGTGCTGGACCACACAACCTTGCAAAATCTCTTGTTGATTATATCATAGACCCTGGGAATATTCAGGGGCGGATCTAGCCCTAAATCTGACTGGTGCTCAAAAACAAAAAGGGCGTGGCAAAGGGTGTGGTCGGTTTATTATCTTGGGTGTAGTCGGCTTGCAATAATGGGCGTGGTACAAGCAGTTGTCTATTTTTATAGGGTAAGATTGGATCAATTCTAGCAAAGACACTTTTTTCGTCTTGGAACAGTAAAAACTGAACATAATAAACATAATAAGCTTTAGATTTTACTAAGAAGGCAATAATTTTTGTTCGATTGTCTCAACTCTAAATGAAATAATGGCTAAATATTAAATCTGTTCTTGACGCAAGTTATTCAGAAGGGTTGCCATACAAAATATCAGTAAGTTTCATTCTCCGTGGATGCTTTCTTGCAAAAATGTCAATTATTTTTTCAATATCCATCTGGATTTCTCAGTGGACATGAAGAAGGGCCAAAGCTGTAAGCCTGTCTTGTTTCATGGTACCCCGTAAATATGTTTTAAGTCAATGCAAAATGGATATAGACTGTTCGCAAGAACAAGAAGTGACAGGCAAGGTTGCAAGAATTTGAAACCCAACATATATATTGGGAAATGTCATTCTGTCAATCATCGGAAGAAGTGACCGTACACTGGATGAAGGAGTCCCTTTATACCTTTGCCATGCTTCCTGCCACATGTCAAGCTCAGTATCCAGATACTCTGGCTCTGGAAGATCATTCTGATACAGAGAAAGGTAATTCTTAAACTTCTCCTTCCAGTTTCCGGCGCGAACAACTTCAGATGGCAAACCAATGAAGCCATTGATACCAAGAACCATGTCGAAGAGCTATCTCTTCACGGAATCTTGTGATCATTACAAAAAGAAGAGACACTTTCTCTGTGCAGTTAAGAAAATCCAGCTCAGGAGCTTGCAATTGTTTAGTTAGAGGCCTCATTATTTGCAGGCACCTTGAGACCACAACTAGTGATACAATGAAGGCAAACGCAATCGTGGAGTGGAATAGAGCAGAAGCATCCTGAATCGACTCATTATTCCACGATTTGTTTGCGTTATCTTTGACGTCTTTGAGAGCATTTATGATCGCTAAAAAGAGCTTGATAAAAATCTCCATGCCATCTATTCTTGCTACCCATCTCGTGCGGCAGACATCGGTCAAACGAGAATGACGCACTTCAGGCAGTAGCAGTTGGATCTTATCAGCCAATAGGGCATGTCGCTTTGGATGGACGTTGAAAAATTCAGACACAACCCAGATATGTCCCATCATGTTACGTACTACTGGAATTGTGCAAGCGGAAGCAACGCAAAGTTTGAGATGGTGTGACCGGCAATGCACATAAGTTTCTTGTGGATAAGATCGCTGGATTCTCACAGCTGCACCCGAACATTTCCCGGCCATGTTTCCTGCTCCACCATCCCCTGACCTCTGCAATCATCCATACACAACCCCAGCGTCGCTACAGACTCAACAATAGTTTTTGACAAGGCTTCACCTGTTAATCCTTCGCTACAAGGTGCAAAACCAATAAAATCTTCACGGATGTTGCACTTTTGTCGACAAATCTTCAAGGACTTTTTGCAAATTACATAAATTGTTGCCATCCATCTCAAGGTATTCAGAGTCATCTCTTTGACCACGCAGTGCTATATTCTGACAACCGAGCACAGCAATCGCCGCTACGATGGGCTTCAGTTTTTCTCTATTTTCTCGAACTTGCTCGGAAACCATGTTATTCATTTGAAGATCGATAGACTCGGCTGGGTTTTGCATAACCCGACGGTATTGGGAAGCCTTCAAGGTTGCAGTGGAATGAAAGCGGGAGTTTTCAGCCTGACTTGGTAATCTTTCAAGCGCATTGGACCATCTGGTCAGAGGGTCTTTAAAAAGAAACTTCGTCTTTAAAAAGAAACTTGGGAGCTTTCTCCACCAAACAGAACGCAGTTTATGCAGAATGCACCATCAAGTACAGAAGAATAAGCTAGCCACGGAAACATGGATAGCCATTTGTACTGAAATTTTCGGCCGTTTGAGTTAGTTGGAAACTTAAAGTTGCTCTCCGGTTTCCAGCAATTCGAAATAAGTTAATATTTTTGGTATTCACTTAACTTAGGCACCGACTTGTAAAAGTTTCTAATATCATTGAGAGGTGCATTAGGTATATGCATGGAAGAGAGGGAGACTTTATCAAGATCAACCTTTGCAGCAGATCTGCACAAATCAACAGCAAGATCAGGAAGATCAACTACTGGTGTCTGTTCAGGAAAGAGCCCTGAATCACCAGATGATGATACCTGCAAAGGCCCGGTGGGAATCTTCCCCTGTAAATCCAGGTTGGAGGCAGACAGTGCTTCAGACACGCTTTCTGTGCTCTGACATTGCTTACAGCGGATAAAGCTATCCATTTTTAGCTGCTTATGTTTTGAAGTCCGAGCTCTGGATTTATATGGTTGAGCGGGGTTTACATAAGATGGTAAAGAAGAGGTAGATGCTGACATTGTTGAAAAAGAGGAGCTTGCTTGAGGAGATAATTCAGTATATAATTCAGATAATAAAACGCTGTTGACAGAAGTTGCTCTCATCAGCAATTTCAGAAAGGAGTGTAACAGGTTCAAAGTCATCATCTGATGGTCCTATTGGAGGCAATGTAGGCACTAAAGGCACAAAATGATTCTTACATTCTGGAATTTTTCTGGTTTTCATGAAATCTAAGGGGAGTTCTGCACATCTGAGTAAGTGAATTTTACAACTTTCAGGCAAACTTTGATTTCTAGGGCTGATGGTGCAATTAAACATATTTTCAAGACTATTCCTTTCTTGGTGCTCTTCCAAATCATTTGCATTCTCAATGGGATAGTAAGCTTCAATGGGCCGACCAATAACAGAAGCAAGTGCCATTTTGCAGACAAATAAAGAAGGCTGGTAATTCTTAGAAATTTGAGTTGCTTCAGAGCAGATGGCAAGAAGATGATCCTTTCCTCCAGAAGCAACTAGGGCAGCATCAGACAATCACATTGAAAATGCATTGTTGATACTCTTGAAAGCCCCTTTAGAATGTTGGGCTTCGATTAGCGGATGATAAGCATAGAAATTGCCATTCATGTAGAGCTCGATAGCAGTAAGACATCTAAGACTTTTTGCAATTGTTTCGTTACCAATCAATGCAATTAAACAAGCATTACACAAACAATTTCCTTGCCCATTTGTTCTATGAAAGGAATCACAAGAGTTGAATCAAGTTTTTTTGTACTATAAATATGACATTGTGTTAGCATTGGTTCAAAAAAGCATAAATTGTGACAATGTACCCCATCAGTAACAACAGCATAAAGAACAAGGATGGAAGGTTTTCAAAACATTCATCGGTGGTAAGAGTGTTGTATTGATTGTAATATTAAAGGAAGTCCATAATCACAGTAAAAGCCCTTTCCATAGGAAGAAATATTTTCCATGAGGGAAATAAAAGAAGTCAGGGTGATAGGTGTGTCACTGTAAATCTTTGAATTTGTATTAAACTCATCACAAATTTCAATTATCTTAGGATATGTTATCATAAAAACTGGTCATTCAAATTTTTTATTACATTGAATTTTTGTCTCAATGCTCCACTGACTGAGAATGTAATTATGTCTACCTACCAAAAATTTTATCTACTGTATCAATACACCTTGAACATATTGAAAATAAATACATGCAGTGCTTATGTCAAAGAAAATATTAATAAAAATTGCATTGCTTTTTGTTTTCTGTAAAATGCCTGTATGAATTATGAAACAAGTACAAAGAGCTTTGTTGCGTGTTTCTGGCACCCACTGAAATAATTTTTCCAGTTTTCTCCACCTGAAATTTGCTGCATGCAAATTTCAAAACAGGATTGACTCATACATGACTGTGAAGGCCTAGCTGGCCTCACGAAAATTAGGCCAAACTTTCTTGTTTTAGAAATAAAATATTTTAGGCCTACTTTATGCTTCTTACTTAATGCATTTATGTGATCAAACGAATTTTTAGATACAGACCTGGCAGGAAATATGTCAGCAGGTGCTCTTCTGTCTGTTTCATTCTTAGGGAGCTTTAATACTGGGAAGTCATCTTTTCGAATTAGGCCTAAATTCCTGTTACCTCTTCTGTCTGTACTCGTTTTGTTATATATATTTACACCATTTACATTATCTATTACTAAAGTTCTAATACCAATCAATTGAATTCTTCTCTCTTCCTTGGTAAATGACTTCTCTTTGAGAACTGACGCAACTCGTGCTAGATAATCACCCTGCATAGCTAGATGGCGAATGTGTGATAATTCTACTCCATCTTTTTTTGCCAACACAGTGACGACGTTGCTTTTCAGTGTGACATTGAGCACCAGTGAGCCTTGCATTTTATTTGGTTGATTCTCTTCAGCACCAGTGGACGTGACGTTGAGCACCAGTGGAAGTTCATTTTATCACTTTAAAAATGCGGGTCACTGGTGCTGAAGGTTGCAGTGACGTATCTCTGTACAACTCAATTCTGCTTTTCCTTGCCATTCTGACAAAACTGGTCCGCATTTTCCCCGAATACATCAAAAGTGAACACGTCATTGACTCATTGGAAATCAGTGATCCATTGATAGAACAGAGCGCAAAGAAGGGAAATTTAGGTCAATTATGACAACAAAGAAGAATCAAAGGGGCGTGATGAATAATTTTCGTGAAAAGAATATTTCAAGTAAATAAGAAATCAGCTGATATACTACCAAACTTTTTTGTTATAATGATTATAAAATCTGACTGGTGCGTAAGCACCGGTTGCACCAGTCTGGATCTGCCCCTGGAATATTGTTTATGACCTGAGTGAAATTCCAGACTTGAAGTAAGAAAATTAGTTCTACATCTCATGGATTACAAAACAACAGAAAGCATGGATATACTTTCTTTTGAGCTTGATGACATCAGAATTGATGCAGGGCACAATAGTGCAATTGTCACCATCCAAGACAAAGACATGATTGTCCAAAAAATTTGTAAACACAATATCATCACAAAGCAACTTGAAGAAATTCAGCAGTTTATTACAGGCTTAAAAATTTGTGGTATTCTCAGTGCCTTAAAAATGCATAAAGATGAAACAATGAAGGAGCTCACATACAATTCCTGTCTTCTCACTGCTGACAAAATTCCATCTGTGTTTGAAATCAAATATCCAGAAGGAGCATCAGCAATTGAAAAGGCAAAGGAAGAGGATATTTTCTACAATTTTGCCAATCTCTTAGATGAGCTTGAAAATATAGACTAAGGTAACACTTGAAGATGTTCTCTTCTTTCTTACAGGCGCCAGATTACTTGGAGTAGTGTTCCCACTGAATAAAAGATACATTGGCCCAGATTTTTCAGGAACTTTTGTGAGGATGTTTTGTCTTCACCCTGATTTGGAAAAGTATAAAACAACCCATTCACAGCATTTTGTTCTGTTAACTATGCTAGCTAATCCACATTTTGCTGTAATAAAGGATGATGCTACAGGATAAGCCTTTTGTTGAAATCACTACAGGTTGCATCAAAAATGCTACCCTGATTATTAAATAAAATTGTCCTGGGAGCCTTTTTATGCACCCTGTATATGTCTACCAAAGCGTATAGTCCATTCAAGTTGTGGTAGAACCTAAACTAATTGCAACAAAAATCAAATGCTGTTTTTCTTGCAGAACGACATTTAACATTCCAATAACATTTCAAAAGTCCTAAATAATCCTAGAAGTGGAACATCCCAAATTTTGAGACGTAATTAGCACCTTACACCCCAGTGCTTGAAATTTTTGCATTGCCCTGCTTGAGCATAGAGTTGCTACAAAATGTCTCTGATTCTGCGAATTGATGCAAAATCATTGGGGTACCAAAGATAAAGGAGCTACCTAATATATATGAGTTTATTGAGAGGGTCTGACACGACAATAACATCATGATGATGTCATTATGACGTCACATATAAATCAACATAATAAAAAATTTAGTTCTAAGAATGAGAAAGTTGACTATTCTAGCAAAAATGAATACGCTTGAGTGCCTAATTGCAACCCATTAGGCTTCGTTCCATTTCGTTCATGAGCACGGGAGCTGACCCCTAATCGGGAAGCAAGCGAAAATGTCAGTTAGGCAGAAGAATGGAAACCAGAGCGGGCAGGGAACAATATTAATATGGGCTCATAGTTTCGGAAATTCAACATCGTTCCACAACCATTTTAATTTTGAATAAAATCGATATGTTTGCATGAGAGCTTAATGTATCCTAATCTCGCTCTACCAGGCGTATATCCATGTGATATCCACGGCCAAATGCGCTGGGCACATTCTAGTATATGATTTCAGGCTTGGGACATGAGCCTCAATTTGATTTTTGACGACCTTCTCAGAGAATAGTTTATACCGCAAATAGTCAAGGTACTCACCTTTTTTACATTTATATAAGCAAATTAGAGCTTTCTCGCCTGATGACACAATTTGTGCTGGTGTTGCATGATTATTCATGAACACTGCAACCTGTTGCCGTAAGTGGTTGTTTTGCATGAATAATTTCAAGGACAGTCCTTGATGTTGTGTCACAGCCAAGAACCACGTGTAAGAACAGAATATTGCTACATATATCTGGCCCTAACTTCTGTTTGCAAGAAATAATGTCCCAAACACTAGTGCATTTCTGATTCTCTTTTTTGCTGAGAATAGAAGTAGATTTTTTTTGACTCTGCATTCATGTAGTAAATCAGGAGAACAAGCAAATCTTTATCTTCACCAATCACAGCCGTCTCAACGTTCTTTGATACCTTGATTGCTTTCTGTACGATGAGAACATCAGAATCCGCTGTTGAATAATAGACGTCATTGTCCTCATTCTTCAATCTTGAAGCAAGCATGTCGATAAAGCTTTGTTTATTATACTCTTATACAAGAAGAAAAACCAGTTCTTCGTACATGCATCATGTCATTCAGCGACGGTCCAGTTCTATACCCATCGAATACCGTAACTGCTTGCTTATAGTTTCGCTCAACATACTTGACATAACTATCAATACGTTGTACCTCGCTTCTATGGAATTCTTTGTAACAAGGAGCCTCCATCAAGAATATATTGTACTGAGATATTTGTTGGTAATACTGTCTCTTCATTGACAACCTTCGTGATTGCTTGCGCAAAGGCTGGCTTGTTTTCTTTTCTTAACAACCCATTTGACAAAGCTCATATTTGAACATTTTTTATATATCTTCACTAGCGTAACTTCTGATTGTAACAAGTCTTTTAAATAACAGCTGTGAGTCAATTGATATATCTGCACCTCCTCAAATTTGTTGCACACACTTATCAAGCGTAATTACCTGATTCACTCTTTTAAACATGAAATTTCCGCAAGATTTGCCCATCATCAGCTCCAGAGTCTTATCTCCAACTTCTTTTGCTGTGTCTGCATTAACTTTGTCAGTAGCGGGTTATGCCTGAAAAATACTCCGTAAGCTATTGTCATTGCTAAAAGGATCTCATTCTTCAAAATAGGAAATAGGTGTCTTTACATCCACCATATCCCTGTTGATTCGCGCTTCTCATGCATCTTTATGTTGCTCACTGCCTACGTAAGCGACTTCAGTGAACTCTTGCATTGCAGTATTGATCCTGGCTGTTGCAGGCATGGATAATACCCAATAATCCAGAAAAAATACCCCTAAGGAATACGATGAGCCCCACCCCTGACATAAAAAAGTACTACCCCCCTCCCAGGTGTAAAAGACCCACCATAGATTTGAGACGGCCGTGTTTTTCAGATTTTTTTCAAAAACATATCTACTCGGCTTTCAAGACAAGTTTAAAACTGCACATGCGCGCTATGACGTCACAGGACTCAGTCGGAAAATCTTTAGGTCATGCCTCCCTGCAAATCCCAAACCATCATACCACTTTACAACAAGAGCAACACAAATATATCAATTTCTGTATGCACTACTGATACAAATGATTTGAAAAAGAATTGACATTAACCAGGTTACTCCTCATATTCAAACTCAATATCTGGTATCTTCTACTGCTCGGATTCCTTAGGACTTTTGATATCTTATAAAGTATAGTTCAAACTACCACAAAAACTTTATTTCGTTTTTGTTGCAATTTTTTTGAGGTTCCACCACATTTGGTCATACATTGACTGGACTATTAAGGCTATTATTATATTGGACTATTAATATCTGTAACATATCTCGTGAATAACAGTCTAGGCAAATGCCAAGATTAAATTGTTTATTATTCTGTTAAATATTTGCTACAGATACATCGATGTGACATAATTCATCATGCAGATTTTCAACTCGAATTTTGGTTCTGTGGTTAAGTCGACCATTCTTCTTTTTCAGCTCATCAAACATTGATTTCTTAAACGATTCTTTCCCTTCAGCCAGCATGTCGGAGTGGACATAACTAATGTGAAATGATAGAAATCTGAAAGCATTATGTACCATACAATCTTGCTTGTGATCAGCAGCATCAATTTGTTTTGTCCACATCTCTGTAGTTGCACATTTTTCACAATACTCTTTTGCTTTGTTGAAAATATATTTCAGGAGAACTTCCCCATATGCTTCTTGCACCTGAGCATCAATCTTTGTTGGATCTTCTTCTTCTTGTTTCTTTTTCTTCTTTTGAATCTGCTCATCATCGCTCGCTGGTCTTTTGTGGTATGGTTGTGGAAGCATCTTCAGCTCAGCAAGCTTTCCATGCAATGCTTTCAGCATTTCTTCTTTCAGATTTATTCCCGTCTTTTGATGGCTTGAAAAGGTTCATATTCTCAATTTTCCATCTTTGGATTCAAAGACAGAGCTGTAGAGGGAAATCATCATTTTTTTGCAGATAGATTTCCAGCTTATCCTCATACGCTTCTTCTTTACTCAAAACATCAGTGTATAGTGTTAGAAACTGTGTGATTCTACCACCATACTGCTTTGATTGAATGTGTACTTTGTTCTTCTCAAACATACTTTCAACATCTTCTCCGCAGAACTGGAATTGATCGTTTATGTTTTCATCAACTATTTCCAAGAGACGAGACAGCGCTGTATGAAAAATAGCCATTGATTTTACAGCTAATGCATCTTTTAGGTATCTTTCAGCATGACCAGTGTATCTTGCAATGCTCCTGCATCTTTCACCACTAACAACCATTTGTTAGAACCAGACTGAACAGCAAATGATGATGTGATTAGGCCCTCTTCATCCCTAACTTCATAAATTGTAGCCATGATTTTTAAGCTTCACACTCTATGACGACTTGTTACAACTGAACTGAAAACTGATTTGGTTTTGCACATCGATTTATAGATTGATCAAATGTGACGTTTGAATTATTAACCAATCAGATAAGAGGATTTCTTGTTTCTAGAATCTTGTTGAACATTCTGGAAACTTCTGGAAAGTTCCAATCAAACAGATCACTACGTCATTTTTTAGTAACATGAAAACCAGTTTAGCGAATTTTTCTCTTCTTTTGCCTCTGTTTTCTGGTTGTTTTCCTACCACCATTAAGTCGCTTTCTACGCTTTCTTCTCACACCACCAGCAGCTAATTTCCTTAAACCAGTCTCAACACCTAAACCAGTTGCAGCTATGGCACCACCTTTTGCAGCTGCTTTTGCTCCTTTTAATGCGAATTTTTTTACGGCTTGTTTACTAATATTTCTTGTCACTGCTCTTCCTCCTTGCTTAATTGCTTGTCTAACTGCTGCTCGCGCTAATGCGGACTCCATCTTTCTAGAATTTGCTAATGCTGACTTCCTTTTATAACCACCTCTCACCAACTCGGTTGCTTCCTGACCACCATCATTTTTTAACATATCATCAATAATCATTGAAGCAATAATAGTTCCTGCCATTGACGCCATTATTTGAAATCGGATTTTTTAGCATATGCGAATTTATTCAGCGTTTTCTTTGGTACCCCAGCAGATCTCCAGACTTTTCTAGGGATAAATTGTAAAGGTTTATCTTTTTCCAACCCTTTTTCCTAATTCTTGGTTTCAATTCACGCTGTAAGCCTGGTAATGGTGTAATACCAATTGCTGTTTTGACAATCCAATTTTGTAGGTTTTTAAAAAGACCTTTACCTCTAACTCTCTTTGTACGCTGTTTCTTTCTACCCTGTCTCTTACACTTACCCATCTTTAATTACTAGGTTCATGCATTGTATTTATAAGAGATTTGAGATGACTTAGATATTCTTGTAAACTTTTATCAGATTTTCTTAGAGCCTTAATATACTTTTCTTGATCTTCCCATATTACGTATTTGTTTGTCAGGAAACAATACAAGAGTTTTGCTAGTATACCATTACCGTCTGGAAAAGGATGTATTTGTAAAAACTTTCGCAGAAATTTGTGAGGTTGAATATTTCTATCATCCAAGAGTTTAGCTAGTTCTTTTTCAATATCTTCAGGTTTATAATACTCAAAGTATTCTTCCTTGAAACATGTTATTCGAGGTTTTGCGCAAATTCGCCATAGTTTCCGTATATGATAAAGGAATGCACTTCTTTTATTATACAAATTGTTAATCTGCTGGTATATTCTCTTATAGTTTTTAAATAGATATAGACATCATGTAAATCATCAACTTCATTTTCCGTTTCATTAATTGAATTTAGCATTATTTCTATATAATTGAATGTAGTCATTTAAGACAACTTATCAATATAACATGAAACAATCAGAGTCCATTAGTAGTTTTTCACCCTGATCTCCTAATGCTTTATCGTTGATTTTCACAATTAACTCTTCAGTGAGAGACAACCCTGTTGCCTCATTTTTCTCAGAAATCAGATTGCCGAATCATTAAAAACTTTCCCTGACTTTCCCTTTGCATAAGATTCTAAACAATGAAATTGTGGGAACTTCCCTTATAAAAACATCTCGTCTTTAAAGAGTTGATTATGTATTGGAAACGTTGGACGTTGATGGATATTGAGTATATTCAAATATCACCTGAATATGTCTACAAAGACTCACTATCATATCACTTGTTTTCAACATGAATTCATGTGTTGAATGCAAACTGCTAGTAGATAAGTGAAAACACACATATTGCTGACGAAAGATACATTGCGTGAGTTATCATTCAACAGTTGCTGCATCACCATGCCATGACTTGATGTTATTTTTTTAAAGATATTCTAGACTGGAATGATGGTGGAATGATGTTTGAATGGCGTGGCAGAGATATTGAACATTTGCAGACGTATTAGTATGCCATCGTTCAATATAGAAAAATTTTGACGCAGCATCACACAACCCATTAGATGAGTTGAAAGAAGATTATAAATTTTGAGAAGAAAATTTGTTAATTGGATGTTAGTTGACGTTTCACGAATGCAAAGAAATAACTGTTTTTCTTACAATAAATAAATAAATTTTAAATACATATATATATATATATATAAACATATATACTAAGAAGACAAGACTCAAAAGACTAGACTCTTCATCTCGACAAGCCTGTTTCGTGGTTTCCCACTCATCAGGAGATCATCTGGTTGTGTGATGCTGCGTCAAAATCATCTCCTGATGAGTGGGAAACCACGAAACAGGCTTGTCGAGATGAAGAGTCTAGTCTTTTGAGTCTTGTCTTCTTAGTATATATATACCGCTCTACTTATATGTATCGAGCACTCTTTCGGTAAACCGAAACACAGACTTTGTATATATAAACATATAAACAAACGGGAATGAAAACATTCAACTAATGAATAAAATGGAAAGAGAACAATTTATTCATTAAAGATATAAACTAAACAATAATAACAATAATACAAACTAAAGCATATATAAATCTATAATAAATTGAATGAATAAATTGTCCACCTTCCACTTATTCATTAGTCGCATGTCTTCATCCCAGTCTTCCTTTCCCTTATACCTACCAGGAAAACGCTGTTGAAACTGAATCCTGTTGTTATTTTTTCTTATCTGATTTATTAAAATCAGTCTTACAGCCTTCTTATATGTATTGTGCCATCATTTTTTTCTATAATTAAAAATAAGAAATAAGTTTTTTGAAAGATTAGCTTGAAAGTGTCTGATGAAAGCGTTCAAGTGGAATAAATTTTGTTAATGATGTGTTTACTTTCCTAGTTCATCAAAAAGATAGAATAATGAAACAGAAAGTTAATGGGGTGTTGATGGGCAGCATTATCTGCTTACCAAGGGTCTCCCAGTCTGAGAGGGGTGGTGTTAATTAGACGATAAAAATGATGAACATTGTTTAATCTTATTAGTTTTAAGAAAAAATGAATTTTTAAAAAATTATTGAATTGGCTGAGTGGTCCGAGCAGACTGAGTGGTCCAAGTTCGTGTGGTCTGGATTATGTTAATATAAAACTCGGACTTGATAAGACACAGACCAGGTGAGTCTCATAATTATAGAATTGTTTAGCCACCTTGATTGGGTTTCACTTACATCAGAAGTGAAGGCCGCAACTCTTTCCTCCAGAATATTTAAGCCATAAGCCATGTTGTGCTTGAAATTTGAAGAAAGTTACTATTTAATATTTGTATGAAAATAGATGAAACAGTATAATTGAAATGGAGTCAACATTTAATTCATACTTACTAGTTTCTTTGACTTTCTAAATCTAGAAAAAATGAAGAAATATCAATTATTTAATTGAAAAGAATTGAAAGGAAGAATGGAAGTGAGAGATTCTAGGCCTGACCGAGTCTCGAAACTTTGTAAGTTTCACGGTTTTAGAATAAGTTATAATCAAACAAATAAGAATGAAACATCCTTAAATAAACAAGAAATATTTATTATAAGTTAAAATGATATGAAAACTACATTTCTAACACTTTTCTGAGAAAAAGTAGGGAAAAGTGAAAGGTACTTACCAAAATTCCAAGAAATTTTCCAAGAGTGTTTACCTTTGCTGACGTGACGTCAGTTTTAAATTTTCCCGCAATAGAATCCTCGTCACGTGGCGCGTCGTCATTGAATGACTTTCTGAAGAAGGCTAGATCTGATTGGTTGGTTGGTTATGTTTCAAACTTACAGCGATTTGATTGGTTAAAACTCTTGTTTCCAAGGTTTCTTCGGACTTCAGACTTTGAAAAGTTCTAGAAAGTTCTAGCCAATCAGATGGCAGGATTATTATGTCATTTAGGGTTCAAATACTGTATAAAAGAACATAGAGCTTTGAATTTAGTTGTAAAGTCATAATATTTGTAAGTAACTGATTAAAACAATGTATCACTTTAATTCAAGAATGAGTGAAATTGAAGAAACTGATGATCTGCAACCTCTTTTTGAGCAGTTTTGAGCCTTCTCTTGTGCCAAGACACAAAATGTCGAAATAAATGAATTTGATGTATAACTATCTAGAACATCAAAGCTAATGATTCTAAAATTGCTAGTAATTTCAGTAATCTCTGAACAGAGCCAGTTCAAGAGATCCTGTGTAAACGGAAGGCAGTTTTGAGCCAAAACTGTCTCTGAATCGGCCCAGAACCGACCCAGTTTCTCTCTTGTAAACGGGGTCTTAATTTCTTAAATTATGTTACTGCTTATTTCTCAGTTAATTTTTTTGTTCTGCTTTCGCTAAGACAAGGGCCATAAATGATTGCCATTCTCACTCAAGTACCCAGAGTTACTGTTTTGTCTCTGCAAAACTCACAACTCTGGAGTCACTTCCCTCTTAAATATGTCTCAGTTATGAAAAAGAGCAAATCAAACTAGATGAGTTTTATATTGCCATGTTAGTTGGGGAAAGAGCAAGAACTGAACAACTGCATCTCTATATCTCATAAAATAAGCTCCAAGCAGCTGTCCATTGAAAATATCAGAAGTAATGCAAGAAAGATAATATTGGTAATATTGGCATTTTGTCTTTTTTTAAGCTCACTAAAGAACAACGTTTATTGAATCATTTTTTGTCATGCTTAAGTCTGAATTTTTTTCCATATGGGCTACTAGCATTTAATCTGTAGTATTGAAGTCTTTGTTGTCATTTGATATTTGTAATGCTTGTTGATGCCATTTTTCCTTCAGATGATTTTGTGTATGAGTACATTTCTCTTTCAGCCATTTCAAACACAAATAAGTAAGACATTGTTGTCCTTCTCATGTTTAACAACCAATGTATTGAGGAACTGAATTATCTCTCTGTGGAAATGGGCAACTATATAAAATTCTTGTGCTTGCTTGTTTAGAGCTTCAAGAAAAAGATCTTGTCATTGTTTTGAATTGCTCTGAGACTTCAAGTGTGTATTTCGATTGGACTATTTTGTTTTTATATTTGTTGTCTATTGTACACTATGTTTTGGTGATTGACTGTTATTTTCCGATAACTGTCATATTCTTTTGTGGCATCTTGGCATTCGGTGATTGTAACTCAATGAGTTGTTCATCTATGAATATTTTTCGTCTGTTTCATCAATGACTGAGGTTTCGGATCATTTACACAATATTTATGGTCAGCAGGGATGGAATTTGGACTTCTTTACTTTTTTAATACCTTGGACTGATCTTAAATAGGGCAGGTCAGCTGAAAAAGCTGGAGTATGTAATGCAGCATTTAAATAACCTCTCCCCCATACATCTACAAGTACATCCAATATCCTGTCTACTGATTTCATAAATTCACTATGTTTCTATGTGTATTCTTTTCTAAAGATGGTGTTGTCTAAATACAGATAGATATGTTGAGAAGATATCAGACATTTATTGTGTCTTGATCAATAAGGGGATAGCATATACTAAACATCAGCTGCAGAAGGGATATGACTGCTTTGCTAATCTGCAAGATATTCCAGCTAAGCCTTCCCACGAGTTCTTAGATGTCCCAAAATCTGGTTTCAATTAAGATATTGTCCCTGTTCTTCCGTCTAATTCACAATCCTCTGAAAATCCCAACAGTGTGCCACTTGGTTCTTACTGTGAAATAGATGAAAAGGAACAAGAGTTTTCTATTGAACTGTGTCGTAAACATCTGGATGTGTCACCAAAATATGCTTATATGTGTCCTGCTGGTATAGGGGAGGTCTGCGAAATAATCATATTTGAAGAAATTTTCTCACAAAGTATAAAATTGGTGGAAAAATGGCAGCTACGCTTTGTTTTTTTATAGCCGCCATTTCTGCTGCCATGTCTTTTTGTTAGAGAGAAATATTTTATGACAGCACACCACTTTTCAATCACAATGATTCAAAAAGCCATGCTGCAGAAAATCATCTATATGAACCATGCCAAAAGAGCTTCCCACATAGTTATTGTTAGTTACTATAATATTGATGAATAATATATTTAGTTTTCTAATCAAAGTACTACAGCAGAATAATCCATAAAGCTAAACAAGCAAATATATACAGTTAGTCATGTGACTAATGTTAATAAACAGAAAGTGACGGGGGTACCCTACATTTCCCCCCTCCTAAATAAAATGATGAAAAAGTTTCAAGTTAACAAAAACGAATTGCGTCCCAAGGACTAGTCCCTGGAATCCAGCGAATCTGTCTCTGTCATAGTGAATGGTTCCTTTCAAGAACCACGCCCGGCTTTTCATTGTCTTCAGAAGAGCTCTCTTCCGTTCCAGAATATAAATAGTCGCTTGATGATAAAGCGTCGTTGTCACTTGAATCAGAGTCTTGTCAGTGATTCGTAAAGCTATTTTAATTAACTGGCAATAGACGGTCATGATGTACGACTTTTTGATCATGATTTGTGTTTTGGATTTTGAAATTCACGCCATTTGGTAACTTCTCTACAACTTCCTAAAGACCACCCTCCGAGGGGCCAATTTCCGATTCTCTCCTGTTTTATAATATTTGACTTTAAGCCAGACCTTGTCTCCAGCCTGGTAATCAATAAAACGTACATTCCAATTGTAATATCGTTGCATTTTTTCTTTACTAAGCTTTAGGAAATCGGCAACTTGTGAAAATATATCTTGTAACGAAGCAGTTGTTTCTAGTTCATAATCGGAAGGAGACACTTGATCAAAAGGATCTGGGCGTGCATTGTCGAAAGTGATATCGAGAGGTAAAAAAGCCATTCGTTCGAAAACGATGTAATACGGCACACCATGAGTCACGGTGCTTTCACTAGAATTTAATGTGCATAATAACGCAGGCAAAATAGAACGCCATTTTGTTTGCCCTAAATGTCAATGATGTAAGACAGCTCGTAACATGTCCTTGATTGACACCCCGGGTAATGTCTATGCAGTACAGTGGAGGCTTTGCAGTACAGTTGAGCTTGTTCAGTACAGTGGGGGGATAACATTGAGTACAGTGGAGGCTGTTTAGTACAGCAAAGGGATAACATTGAGTACAGTGGAGGTTGTGCAGTACAGTGGAGGGTTAACATCAGTACAGTAGAGGGATAACATGATGCATGTTGGGGGATAACATTGAGTACAGTCAAGGCTGTTCAGTACAGCGGAGGGATAACATCAGTACAGTGGAGGCTGTTCAGTACTGTGGAGGGATAACATCAGTACAGTGGAGGGATAACATGATGCATGTGGGGGGATAACATCAGTACAGTGGAGGCTGTCCAGTACTGTGGAGGGATAACATCAGTACAGTGGAGGGATAACATGATGCGTGTGGGGGGATAACATCAGTACAGTGGAGGCTGTTCAGTACTGTGGAGGGATAACATCAGTACAGTGGGGGGATAACATGATGCGTGTTGGGGGATAACATTGAGCACAGTGGAGGATGTTCAGTACAGCTGAGGGATAACATCAGTACAGTGGAGGCTGTTCAGTACTGTGGAGGGATAACATGATGCGTGTTAGGGGATAACATTGAGTACAGTGGAGGCTGTTCAGTACAGCAGAGGGATAACATCAGTACAGTGGAGGCTGTTCAGTACTGTGGATGGATAACATCAGTGCGGTGGAGGGATAACATGATGCATGTGGGGGGATAACATCAGTACAGAGGAAGCTGTTCAGTACAGTGGGGGGGATAGCATCAGTGAAGATTATACCACCATCGTACTGCTTTTAGCAAGCTATTATGTCAAGCATTATGGCTAAAAATTGCTTTAATTAAAAAGAATTATTGTATGCAAAAAAACTACACCCATATGATCTCAAATGTACGGTGGCCCATAAGTGTCACGGCACAATATCTTTCATGGCCACATTTTTTAACAACGACGGCAAAAACATTCTATCATAAATAGCAACTTTTTCAATTTTTATCAAAACTTTTTACTTTCATGGTGATTCAATTTTATTCCTCACGACGATTTTTCTTTTCACGGCAATTTCATCTTTCTCGTGGCAATTTTTACTTTTCACGGCAATTTCACCTTTCTCGCCGCAATTTCATTTCTTGCGGCAATTTGAAGTTCCTCTAGTTCATGTTACTGCACGTGCGTGAACGTTAAATGCCCCTGTCAAGCATGGCGAGTTGAACGGGTGACCTTGATTGTCCTCGTGATTTGGATAATAAACATGTGTAAGTATATAATAGTTTTGCCTGCTTGTATCTTTTCCCTTGTCTTAAATGGACTTGATATTTGTCAACCGCTCAGTTTAAGCCCATATTCACCGTTATTTGAGGTTTCATTCAATGATAGGATTGCTGCTTCTTAGGCCTCTCGACGTCCACACGCACTGAGCCCACAAGTAAGCCAAGCCTTATTATAAGGCCCACCCAGGCCTACATTGAAAAGTTATGAAGTCACTAATCACAAATATCTGTTTCAAGAAAATCAGAGCATCAACAAAACGGTTTGTTTACTGGTGAAATAGCATTTGTTGGCCAGTATTACTAATTATTTAAATTTCTATTTGCAGGTACTGTAGTATGTGTGCAATAAAGATCAGAAAAGAGGCTAGATTCTGTTACCAATGCCAAAGCGACCAGTCAACAGTTGGACCCCCAAACTGGAACCAACCATCTTCTATTCAAAGCTCTTCTACAGCAGTATGTTGGTGTCACATCCGGCAGCCAACATCATCTCTGAGTCAGCAGTCTTTTGGCAGACCCCTAATGTCCTTTGAAGCCTTCCGTAAATCAAAGACCAGCCACAAATCTGAATTGCAAGGCCCTTCAAAAAAGAAGGCCAAGATGCAAGATCAGAATTTCACAATAAATATTGGCCTGAAACGGCTTGTAGATGAAGCACTGAAAAATGTTCATGGAAAGCGACTTCCACTGACAATTTCAAAGGATTCTAATTGTGCTCATAGCTCAAGGTGGTCCAGCTCCCTGTTTTCTTGCTCCTTGTGCATAAAACTGCATTTATCAAGATGTTGATTTGTTGAACATCAAGGATGAGCATTTAAGAGAGCAAGAGATAAGAGTGCTTGCTGAAATACAGAAAGACTGTGTAGTGCATGAAGACCTAATAATTGAACATAATTATACAGGTCCTATCGATAAAAGCCATGAAGAAGACATTATCAAATCTCTAAAAGTTTCCTTCGTCACCAAACGCATTATGTATATGCAAGAGTTTTCTGTTGGGCTTGATGCTTATGGCTTGAAAAAAACAGTCATTCAAAATCCAGATGTATTTAGAAATCTTTTTATCAAGCATCATGCTGGCAACATGACACCAGACTCCACTTACCTGTTCAGTTTGATGGTTCCAATATACTCTGAAGAAGGCTCGTCAAGACGAAAGATTGAAGAAAGTATCATGGATATGTTCCAAGATGAGTTAATTAGAATTGAGGATACTAACATTGCAGGTATAGAAACAGCAAGGATCTTAATGATGATATTGATTGCACCGATAAAGTTCCAAACCACTGTTACACTTCCAGATATATCAATACCTAATGTCATGAAATGGCTTACTAATCAGGGTCAAAAGCCTATAGGAAATGAAGCAAACTTCATTATAACATGCAACTTTGACCATGAATGCATGATGAAAAATCAAAGACACACCATCTGTTTTCCCATTGTTGGTGCTTGTGGCCGAGGGATCACCTTTCCTGTTGCACACATAAAAACTGATCAGGATTTCCATGATGTTTTTCTGATGGCTTTCTGTAAAGGCAATGCCTTTGGACGACATTAGAAACACTGAACTTGTGCCATTTATCGTTTTGTTTGATTTTGTTATTTTAAAAAGTTAAGTTGCAAGTATGGACTTTATACTAAAATAGACTCAAGAAGAAAGGGGTTTTTTGTGATTTTCGTTTCTTATTATAATCAAAGTTTGCTTCAATTTAAAATACAAATGTTATGCTTTATGTGTACTTTATTGTTTTGCAATCGTCATCAAGTTTTGGTACATGTTTAAAGCTTGCCTCCAGTGGGTCGGCATCGAAAATGCGGCTGTGTCCTTGATGCACAAGAAATACTCTTTGAATTCGTTTTTTTCTTCCCTGTTAATTAGCTGTGATAGGGCAAAATTTTTCTGATTTTCTGGAACGGCTTGAAGAAGGTGGGGCTGACCCCCTCGGCATGCAGGAACAAAGGAAAGAGAATCGGGCCGGCCACTAATAGTTTCAAAGCGGGATCTCCTTATATAATGACTATTCCAGTGCTCTTTGACTTGGTTTAAATGATCTTGCAATAGAGCTGAAAAGCAAAACCACAGGCATTCTTTGGCTAACTGGTCACTGAGGTCAAGAATACCTGACGCATCCATATCCTTGAAAAAGTTGATCCACCAATTTGCGTGACTTCTTCGCAAGAAGGATCACCAGCCTTTATCCTTTGATTTCTCGAAGAGGGTACGTAGCGGTGGCTTTGGATGTCATTTCTGAAATAGCACTCCATTGCTGCCATAAGCCCATTTTCTGTCCCTAAATCTGTAATGAGTTGCAAGGGGCACCCATTAAACTCTTCCACAGCTTCTAAGAAGAATGCGGCAATGTTGCTAGGGAAATTATAGGACGGTGTTACATATAACCATATGATTTTCCTGCTCCACCCATCGATACAACCGTGAATGGGAAAGCCGAATGGCTTTAGTTTGTCGTACCCATCAAAGTGCCACGTGTCATTGGGGCCAAGATTACGATAAACCTTTCTTCTTAAACGCAGGCTCTTCTTTCCTCTACTCCATTGGAGTCTATTTCCCAGAGAAGATTCATGACAACTTGTGTTGGTACGACAATGCCACTGATCTGAAGATGATGCCAGACGGCCCAATAGCCCCTAGAAGAACCAGGACCGTCTAACACCTCATCTATTGCCTGCCTGACCCTCGCGTTATCATACTGGACACCACTTCGACATAATGCTAATGAGTGTAGTTGTCGCTTTAATGTACTGAGACTCATTTCAATGCCATGTCTCCTTGCAAGAAGCAACAATATTTCTTCATATTGGAATCCTCTTCTGAAATAGTACTGTATTAACTCAGTTTCTCTCATTCCCTCGGTATCGGCCATTATACAATTTTGAAGGCAGAATTACCCTTTCGCGCCTTGTTGGATAGTTGTTCATGCCCTGCTGCCATGCAAAATAAAAATTGCCGCGAGAAAGATGAAATTGCCGCGAGAAATGAAATTGCCGCGAGAAAGATGAAATTGCTGTGAAAAATGAAATTGCCGCGAGAAAGGTGAAATTGCCGTGAAAGTAAAAGTTGCTGCGAGAAAGATGAAATTGCCGTGAAAAGAAAAATTGCCGTGAGGAATAAAATTGAATCACCATCAAAGTAAAAAGTTTTGATAAAATTTGAAAAAGTTGCTATTTATGATGTGGCCATGAAAGATATTATGCCGTGACACTTATGGGCTACCGTACAAATGTCTCATTCTAAAAGCAAACCAAAAATTAAAAAAAATTGAAATTAGTCAAAACGTTAGAATTTGATTGCTATAAGATCAAAGGTTAAGATGACGCAATACTAGTCTATCGAAATTGGTATTTCAGGCTACTGCTTTTCTGCTTTTCTTTCAGGGAGCTCTAAGCAAAAAGGATTTAAATTCTTCATCCATATATGTTTTCCTTGGCATAACTTCAGACAAGTAAGAAAGAAAAACTCGAAAACTTGAATTGGTTACATTAAACCTGTGGCATTCTTTTTTAAACTCGATCACTCTTTTTACGCAGTTACACGCATTTTCGGTTGCGTGCTGGGCTACGTTTTCATGTCGGAAAACATAAACAATACAAAGCGACAAAAATTTAAATTCACTGATCTTGAATTTCGAAACTAGTCACAAAAACTCTAATCAGAATTCACAAGGCTTCTATCACTGTATGTTAAGTGCAAATACTCCCATATTCTTAATTTACCGGTTATATTATTTAAATCAAACAGGCCACCTTGATTTGGTTAGAATACCCTCGACTATCCTGAGTTGATTTTGAACTCTTCTTAAACGGCTATGTACAATTTGCTCACCATCGACTAGACTTGTTTTGGCTTTCAAAATCACCGGATAGGTAGACTGCTCTTCTTTTAGCTGCAGTGTAAAATCTTCTTGGCTCACAAAGGAAACATAAATTTTGTTCTCGAATTCCGATAATGGTTGATCCTCTGTTGCCGCATGATTCCTAGACAGGGCATCTGCTTTGATGTTTTCTTTGCCAGGGATATATTGTATCGTGTAGTCATATTCCTCTAACTCAGCATTTCATCTCGCAATTTTTCCACATGGATATTTCTGGCTTCTTAGGTTAGTTAAAGGATTATGATGAGAACGTAAAACAAATTTAGACCCTGCAAGGTAAACGTGCCAATGCCGAATGGCTAAAACATGGCTGAGCAGCCAAGTTTCTTTGTGATGATTGTAAGGCAGTGAAAAAATATGCCACTGGATGAATCTGTCCATCTCCATCAAGTTGTGAAAGGATACCACAGACAGCGTAGTTACTGGCATCAACTTCAACTAAGAACTGTTCGTTCAGATTAGGGAATTTCAGAACAGGTTTTGACTACAGCTTTTGTTTTAATGTTGTAAATGCAGTCTCACAGGCATCAGTCCATAAAAATTGTGTAAACTCTTTCCTTGTCAACGGTGTTTGGTAATTGTAAATAGCATCTGTCAGTCGAGCTTGGGGTCTAATTCCTTGTCTAGAAAGTTCAAAACCCAGGAAGTCTACTTGATCACTAGCCAAAACACATTTTGATAGCTTGAGTGATATACCTGATGACCTAAGTCGTTGGAAAACTTGATGGAGGTCTTGAAGATGATCGTTGAATGAACGACTAAAGACTATTATATCATCCATATAGGCTAGTATTCAGTTGGAAGGCAGTCCTGACAAACTGATGTCTATAGTTTGTTGATACGACACTCCCACATTACATAGTCCGTAGGGAGTTAGTTAAACTTGGTATTTGCCACAAGGCACTGAGAAAGCGGTTTTCTCTTTGTCTGACTCTGCTAGCAGCATCGACCAGTAGGCTGAAGCAGCGTCTAACTTAGTCCAAAATTTTCTTCCTTCCATTTTATCCATAATGTTACATATGTGTGGGAGAGGGTACGAATCTTTCTTTGTGACGTCATTTAAACCTCTGAAGTCGCAGACAAATCGCATGCTGTCATCTTTCTTTTTCACAAGAATGACTGGAGCATTCCAGGGAGATGAAGATGGCCTGATAATGTCGTTTTGTAGCATTTGTTGGATTTGACCATTAACTTCCTCGTCCCAGGCATGTGGGATACGATATGGCTTACTGCAAACAGGCTTAAGTTCATTAGTTATAATCTTGTGTTCCTTATCCTTAACCAAGGTGGGTTTCTTTGTATCTGAGGCAGAAATTTCGTTATATTCTGATATGAGCAAGGAGAGTTGGGCCTCGCTGGCAGAAAGGTCCTGTCTGTAGGCGATATTTGTGGTTTTGCCCAAGGGGCTATTTTGATCTACCTCTATAATAGTATCATGAGCTGGAATTAAATTGCCAACAAATTTTCTAGAGCTCAGCTCAACCTTAGCATTATTAACATTCACAATGATATTTGAAATACACCTTCCAGGTTTTGGATGACTCTACAGCGTGCAGCATACACTCCCTGCGCCCCTTTAATGTTTTCATTTCATTAAATGCCACTTCGTTTACGTCTTATGTGAGGGTGTTGCAAAGGAGAGATAGAGGAATGCAGACTCAAGCAATTAAGAACAATGATGTGGGTAGTAGAGGGAGAAGAGTTTACATGTGATGGAGATTTTGATGTCTTTCTTGTGATGAAATACAAGTTTATTGAGATTTATTGAGTAAGAAGTTACAAAAGCAGACTTAAAAGTTTCTTTTATTGTAAAGCCTTGTGACGCCACACTTACTCGAAATTCAATTGTATTTTTTTGTTACCAAGAAATTACATGAAACATAATTATTTTTATTTAGAATCGTCCAAGTTTGGCTATCTTTAAAACACGGAATATGGAATGACGGAATGGAATGACGGAATGACGGAATGGAATGGCGGAATGACGGAATGGAATGAGGGCCTATTTTGTAAATACCTTGAATTTCACCCGAAAATGCTTATAAATCTTTGCTTTGGCTTCTAAGTAACAGATTAATATCAACAAATCATCCAGATCCATTGAATTGTACGTTTTATAGCACCATTCCGTGTTTTCTAAAACGATTCCGTGTTTTCTAAAACGATTCCGTGTTTTCTAAAACGATTCCATAAAATGCTCGGGAAGTCCCTTTTGTCTAAAAAGTGATTGCCGGAAATAGCATGTAATTAAATCGTTGTTTTGTCTAACCTGACATTCAACACATGTGGTCCTTTGCTGTGTCTCTTTTTCTGTGATGGACTAAGTGCTGGAAAGATGTCTCTGAGCAAATCATTCAGGGTTTGAAAACTTAAACCAATAGCAGACGATTTGAAAATTTTCAAATGGGAAGATGTCGTTCGAGAAGAACAGATCGGGCGAGGATGATTTATGAGGCATGTATGTGCTAGGGGCAGACGACCGATTCCTTTGTAGATGGACGAGGATTGTTTAATTCCCTAACAAGAAAACATTTTTCGAAAAATAACACTTGATATGCTGAAGTCCTCCGAATAATTCTACCTCGTAGTACATGGAGCGCTACTGTTCTATCGTTGGATACTTTTATATTATTTATACTTAATGTTCTGTTATTTTCGATCAACTTTTTTTATTACTTTTACACGTTTTTTTTTATAAGAAACCTAGCTCGGGGCCTAGTTCTAAAAGTTTCTTAATTTTTGGCCCAATTTTAGTTCCAAAAGTTTCTTAACAGTTTTTTAACTTTATTAAAATAAATTGTAGTAAAAACGATAATAAACGTGAATATAGAAAGCAAATTATTAATATTATTGTATTACAAAGAATTAGCCATGCTGGTGCGAGAAATCGAACGGAAATGCTTGAGAATTGATTACTACGTCCACAAATTTGAAATTAGTATGTTGGAAAGCTGGCACAAAAATTTCTTAAGTTTCTTAACTCCTTCCTCCTAGTTCTAAAAGTTTCTTGGAAAATCGAACGAAAATTACATAAAATAACATTCTTTACAATCCATCCACATCTACAAAGTTATTTTAAAGGAATTGCTCGCCATCATTGTCATTAAATTGAATGAGTGAGACATGAATGAGACAGTTTGTCAATACTCAAATTCTCTGACAATAAATTTTCAGACAAAAGGGGATTTCCAAGCATTTTATGGAATCGTTTTAGAAAACACGGAATCGTTTTTGAAAACACGGAATCTTTTTAGAAAACACGGAATCGTTTTAGAAAACACGGAATCGTTATAGAAAACACGAAATCGTTTTTGAAAACACGGAATCGTTTTAGAAAACACGGAATCGTTTTAGAAAACATGGAATGGTGCTATAAAACGTACAATTCAATGGATCTTGATGATTTATTGATATTTATCTGTTACTTAGAAGCCAAAGCAAAGATTTATAAGCATTTTCGGGTGAAATTCAAGGTAGTTACAAAATAGGCCCTCATTCCATTCCGTCATTCCACCATTCCATTCCGTCATTCCATATTCCGTCTTTTAAAGATAGCCGTTCAAGTTTGGCTTCTCGTCCAGAAAAAAATTAGGATTTTCTCCATCTGTCCAACATGCAAAGAACACAGATCCTATGCTCCAATGTGAAGAGTGCAATAAATGGTGCCTGGTTTTTTGAAGAAGAAATTAAAAAAACAACCACGACAAGCTGTGGAAAATGTATTGACAAATCTCAGTTACATTTGTGGATTACTTTTGGGTTGGTTGAGGTCATCGGCTTTAAAGATATTTCATTTTTTTATCAATTCAAACATGATTAGTGTCTCTAATGACATGCAGGATGGAATCTCATTCGTATTTTCAATGGTATGTTTTATGAAATTATTTTCAGAGACTGTACAGTTTGGATTCGGGATCAGAATTTTCGTGAAAGACCACAACTGCGCCGACCCAGTGGAGAAGTTGTACTATTCGTGCGGATACGAACCTATCTGCATTCATTTTGGATGGTTGTAAAGTTAATTTTATGCGGACTTAAAAAAAAAAATATGTAGTCAGTCAGACATTATGGATTAGCCATCTTGGTTACCATAGTAACAATGTTTTTTGTATTTTTTGTTTGTGTGCATCTAGGCTGCTACTTTTTCTTTTTCAACACTCAGTTTTCAGTTCAGTTTTGCACATCAAGTGAATAGTCATGAACTGATCACTTCACATCATTTCTCAATATGCATCAACTTCAACTTCAAGTCAATTCAAGCTGTTCATTTCAAGTTTATGTCTATACTAGCCCTTGCCCGAGTGAGACCACCGCCTCGCAAGGACCTCGGCTTTCAAGGACTTCCTCCTCCCAAGGACTCTTGGGTGAGGGGATTAAGCCTTTAATTTGCTATACTTGCTCTGAATGTTAATCTTAATGTTAATCCTAATCTTACTTACTCTTAATGTCAATCTTATTCTTAGTTTTGGTCTTTGTGTTAGACTGAAATTTAAAATTTAATGCTAATGTTTATCCTAGTCTTGAACTTAACGTATAGTTAATCATAATCTTAATCTCAATCTTGATGTTAGCCTTGTCTTAGTCTTAAACTTTAAATGAATCTCAATCTTGAATTTTAACTTAACTTCAACTTAAATTTCAAAATAAATGTAAATCCGATCCTCAACTTAAAATCCGTCTTAATGTTGCTTGCAACATAAGAATAAAGCAGTTTAAACTTAACCGTTTGCTGCTCATGTTCCTTAGTTTTGTATTTCTTGTTGCTGTTCAGTCATGCTCCTTTGTCCTACCTTAGCTTGTTCTTTATTACGGTCATCAGTTCTGTTTCTTAACCTTGTTATTGCTCATGTTCTTCAGTCCTGTTGTCCTGTTTCTTTGCCATGTTACTCTGTCTTGTTTCTTTTCATGGTATTCAGCCCTGTTCCTTCGTCCTGTTCCCTAGGCTTGTTCTAATTAATGTTCCCCAGTCCTGTTTCTGGGTCCTGTTCCTAAGCCTTGTCACTGCTTGTATTCTTCAGTCCTGTTTGTTCGTCCTTTTCCCTAGTCTTGTTCTTATTAATGTTCCTCAGTCCTGTTGGTCGGTCCTGTTCCCCAGCCTTGTTGTTGCTCATGTGCTTTCGTTCTGTTTCTGTGCTATTTTACTCCGTCTTGTCTTCAGTCCTGTTCCTTCGTCTTGTTACGTAGTCTTGTTCTGATTCATGTTCCTCAGTCCTGTTTCTCGGTCCAGTTCCTTAGTCTTGTTGTTACTTATGTTCTTCAGTTCTGTTCCTGTGTCATATTCCTTGGTCTTGTTTTTATTCATGGTCGTCAGTCCTGTTCGTTAGTATGTTCCTCAGTCTGGTTATTATTCATGTTACTCAGTCTGGAATTCTATGTTATATGACTACCCATAGAGTTATAAAAATTGTATTTATATTCAACTTGTATTTAAATTCAACATTCCTTAGATTTAATTTGTTAAAATTTATGTTGAAACTTGAAAAGAATAATGTTACATTTAAACAGAATTTGATTTAAAATTTAATTCAAAGTGAAAAGGCGGAAGTTGCTGTCACTACATGTTTTGCGGAAGTCATGTCAGTGATCACGCACACACAACAGCAAACAGCGAGAACAGCAAGGGGAAGATGTTTTTGAGAGCGAAAATTCGCTGATGAATTCTTAATGTTTTGAATCATTTCAAAAGGAAATCGTCCGGTATGCCCAGAATATGTAAATCCACAAGGAATCCCAGGGTAAGTTTTGTTAACAGAGCTTGGCGATTTAAAAACAAAGGCGCCAATTCGCCTCGATGTCTTACGACGAAAACCCATGCTGTGAAGACAATTGTGAAATTGTTCGAAACGTCGTGTTACGAAAGTCAAAAACGGGAAGCCCCAATTACCCCAGAAGAGAGAGAAGAAAGAGAAATTAGGGGCCGATGGCAAGCCTACCCCCAAGTCTGCGAGGAAAGAAAGCAGTTCGAGTTGGGCAGCTTGCACGGCAACCGAGGAATGACTATCAGCAAAACACGCGTAGCTTAGATCTCTATTTTAGTATATACTGGTTTGTATTGGCCTACCTGGTAAGCTTTTGTTTGTTTGTTTTTCGTATTTTCAATTGCTTTGCTCGTCATTTTGCTTCGTTTGCTTTTGCTTGTCTTTTGTTTGCCTACTTTTGCTTTTGCATCTTTTCATGCACACTTAGGATTGTATAGCTTTAATGCTTTATTTATTTCATAGGCTAGGACTAATTTATGCTGTTAAAATTAAAATATTTATATGTGCTTTTTGTGTTTTTTTAGTTTGAACTCTCTCAATGTAAACATTATGATACAAATGAAGTTTACAAGTTACAAACCTGGCCAATTTCTTTCTCCCAACCCTACATTCAAACAGAACCAATAAAATAAGTGACTGTTCGTAACCAAAACAACGTTCCTGAAAAGGAGAAATCTCCCCAGAATCGACTACAGAGTTCTTGATTCAACTGGAGAAGTTATCAGACTCAACTCAGAACTCTCAGCTCAAGAAGAACATGGCAAATCTTTTCAATTCAATCAACTAACACTAAAATCCCCAGACAGAATGATTAAAAATATCAAGATTGAAACAAATGTTTTGATTCAAGAAGTTTCAGATATCATAGATGAAAATCCCATTTATCAAGATGCATCTCTCAACTCAACGATCCAAAAGCTGTGTGATCTTCGAAAAACCCTCCGTCACAATGACATCTTGATGAAAAATGGCAATCAGTCCCATGAGCTCACAGATCCACTTGGGCAAGCACTTTTGGATTTCAAGATGTACATAAAAGAAGCCAATGAGCATAAACACAAGGGAAATCTTGTGCGAAGTAAGAATGAAGTGAAGCAGCTGTTTGCAAAGAACGTTCAGCCCTCTTTACGATGGATGAAATCATTCGAAATATCAAAGAGTTGGAAATGGACTTCAGTGTGAAACCAGACACTGTTACTGATGTTGAACTCATCCAGCTCAAGACAGAACAATCGTCGCAGAATCAGAGGGTGAGAGGGATTACACAACAGAATGAGTCAATCTTACAAACACCGGTTAATACTGCTGAGATCTTACATGGAATCAAGGAAATTTGTGAACGCTATGAAGTTTTGGTCAACATGAAATCAGCTTATACAGATTTGTTAAATCATAATTTGAAAGAGCGTGATGCCTATAAAACTTTTTAGTGAATCAAAACTTAACATTTGACTTGAAAAGTTTTCTGGGCATTCAGATGTAATAGACTTTTATACGTTTAAATCAAATTTCAATAAGCTGTATGAAAGAACGACCCCAAAACAGTGATTACCAGAACTTTTGAAGAATAATCATTTGAAAGACCCAGCCCTCAGCATGGTCAAGTCTCTTAGCGATATTGATGCTATAGGGAGTCAACTAAAATTTGCATATGGTGATTTCAAGCTCATGTTAACAAAGAAGCTCAACCAACTTTCAGCAATGGAACCCCTGGTTAGATTCAAGGACGCTGAATCAACAGTCAACACTTTGAGCAAACTTATCAACCTCGTGAAAGAACTCGTGTTATTGGCTGAAACTCATAAGCTAGAGGAGCACTTGTATTTTGGTAATGGGCTTCAACGAATCTGTTGTTTGCTTGGTGATGCCAAACTATCAAGATGGTTGACTAGCATCAGTGACGAAGATCTTAGTGCTAAAGAAACGTGGAACAAGTTTTCTCAATTTCTAGAAAAAGAACAGAAGTTGCAACAGCAAAAGTTGCAAATTTTCAACTCAACAACTGATTCAAAGATGAATTTTTCAAAATCTTTCAAGGATCCAAAGCCACTCAAGAGTCAACCTCAAAGGCATGGTCCAACATATAGTTTAGCACCTTCTGCCACACCCTGAACACTGTCCAACCCGATGTGCTTCATATGTGATGCTGAAGATGGGACGTGTAATCATGTTTCTACCTGAGGCCCTGGAGGGAGTAAGATTATTCAGTATTATACATGCAAAAAGTTTGCTGAATTAAATCTAGTCAGTAGATTTTCACTCCTCAAAGAAAAGGGACTTTGCTATCAATGCCTCTACCCTGGTGCTACAGTGACATCAACCAAACACAGAGGGACGATGTCACAGAGATGTTGTCTGTCAGCACCCATCTCACTGAAAGTTTTCCATCAGAAAGCATATCCTTGTATGTGAAGAGCATAACAATACCAACGACAATAAAGACCTCCTGGAATGGTACAAGCAAAGATGTATGCGAAATGCCAATTTTCCCCCATTTGCTAAAAATATCAGTTTGTCATTTCATGCAAATGGATGTTACAAGTCAGAGGCCTCAAAAGATGGTTTATCAGATGATCAAGGTATTTATCTGCTCCAAACCATCAACATCGACAACAAGGATTATACTGCCTTCTTTGACAATGGTTGCAGTGATTTCATAGTCAAGAAGTCAGCTATCAATATGCTTGGAAAGAATGCTGAACAAGAATCTTCCCGCACAATACAAATTGGTGGAGTTGGCAATATCCCTATCCCTAACCCTAACCCTAAACCTAAACCTGACCCTAACCCTAACCTTAACCCTATCCCTAAACCTAATCCTAACACTAACCCTAACCTTAACCCTATCCCTAACCCTAACCCAAACCCTAATCCTAACCTTAATCCTATTTTCTTACCCTAACACTTACCTTAACCCTAACCCTAATTCTAACACTAACCCTAACCCTAACCCTAAACCTAACCCTTACCCTAACTCACACCCAAACACTAACCATAACCCTAACCCTAACCTTAACTCTAACACTAACCCTAACACTTACCCTAACCCTAGCCCTAACCCTAACCCTAACATTAACGCTAACCCTAGCCCTAACCTTAACCCTAACACTAACCCTAACCCTAAACCTAACTCGAACCCTAACCCTTACCATAACCCTAACCCTAACCCTTACCCTAACACTAACCCTAACCCTAACCCTAACCCTAACCCTAACTCTATCCCTATCCCTAACCCTAACCCTAACCCTAACCCTAAACCTAACCCTAACCCTAACCCTAACCTTAACCCTATCCCTAACCCTAACCCTAACCCTAACCCTAACCGTAACCCTAACCCTATCCCTAAACCTAACCCTAACCTAAACCCTAACCCTATACCTAACCATAACCCTAACCCTAACCTGAACCCTAACCCTAACCCTAACCCTAACCCTAACTCTAACCCTAACCCTAACCCTAACTCTAACCATAACCCTAACTTTAACCCTAACCCTTACCCTAACCCTAACCCTAACCCTAACCGTAACCCTAACTCTAACCCTAACACAAACCCTAACCCTAACCCTAACCATAACATTAACATTAAACATAACCATTACCCTAACCCTAACCCTAATGTACTCTTGGCACGTACAACGTCAAAATTCCTATGCATAACGGGAAAATAGCATCATTATCTGGTATCTGCCTGGAGGAAATCACCACGACTTTTCCACAATACACACTTGAAGATGCCTTCAAAGATATTTGTGAATCTTATAGCTCAATTGGCGATTGGAAAGAACTCCCTGTTCCATCTGCAACAGTTGGTGGTGAAATACACCTTATGCTAGGCGTGAAGTACCTCCGTTATCATCCAAAGCTTATTTTTCAACTTCCATCTGGTTTATCAATATACGAATCCATGTTTGTCAATGCTGATGGTGGTGGTCGTGGAGGAATCGGTGGTCCACACCCTGTATTTACACAAATTCAACAAAATTTCTTCAGTCAATCAGAAGTACTCGGATTCTGTGCACAACAGCCTCAACTATTTCATATGGGAGTTCAAGTCAATCCAGATGTATCAATGTTATCTCTCCCATCTAATGTTCATAAACGGTTAGACGCAGCAGAAACAACTGGATCAGAAATCACTTATCGTTGCATCAACTGCAGAGATTGCAAGGGTTGTAAAAGCTCCACTCATCTTCAAGAAATCAGCATCAAGGAAGAGGTCGAACAGAGTATTATCGACAATTCCATCAAGATTGATTTGTCAACTCAGAGCATTACAGCTACTCTGCCATTCATTGCAAATCCAATAAAAAGATTGACCCCGAACAAGGATATCGCATTGAAAGTATATCGCCAACAGCTCAGGAAACTCGACCAAAACCCCAAAGATAAAGCTGAGATTATTGCATCAGAAGCCAAACTACAACAACTTAGGTTTGTGGAATATGTACACAATTTGTCAAACGAGCAACAAAATGCCCTAGAAAGTGATGACATCCAAAATTTCATTCCATGCAGAGTCGTATGGAAAACCACTTCACTTAGTACCCCGTGCCGTATTGTATTTGATGCTTCACAAATTACAGGATCAGGGTACAGCCTCAATGATCTGCTCGCAAAAGGACAGAATACCCTCAACAAATTGCAAGATATTCTTATTCGATGGACAACCCACAAAATAGGTGGTTTCAACATCAAAGGAGTCACTTTTTCAGGAGAACATCCACAAGAAAACCTCACAGATCATGGAGTCTCAATCATTGTAAGAGGTATGAAATGGTTCCCAAAATGTGATGAGCTGTCACTCAATATCTCAGAGTTGAATTTTTCGAAGAAACAAAGAGGCAAGAAATCAGCAGATGCATCCAATCTCATTCCAACAAAGTTAACTCGTCGTCAATGTGCTTCTAAGGTTGCAGAGATTTTTGACCTCACAGAAAAAGTCACACCTTTAGTCGCATCTATGAAACTGGATCTTCAGGAGCTGTCTAATCGCAAACTTCAATGGGACGATGTTATACCTGACGAATTGCGTCCAATCTGGCTGAGTCACTTTGATATAATGAAAGAAATCGGAAACCTCAGGTTCAAAAGAGCCATCGTACCAGACGATGCAGTAAGCCTGGAGATCGATACCCTGGATTTCGGAGATGCAAGCCAGTCACTAGTATGTGTCGCAATCTATGCACGTTTTCTCCAAAAGAATGGACAATTCTCATATCAAATCGTACTTGAAAGAACAAGAACAGTTCCAAAAGGTTTATATTTGCCAAGAGCTGAATTATACACTGCCCTTATTAACACTCACACAGGAGAAGTAGTGAAACGCTCATTCAAAGATCTTTTCAAATCCTCAACAAAGTTTACAGACCGTCAAATCACATTACACTGGACAAGCAATGACGAAAAGCCTCTGAAACAATGGGTGAGAAACCGTGTGATTGAAACTTGTCGATTTACTTCAAGGAATCAGTGGTTCTACATTCAGTCAAAGCACATGACCACAGATCTTGGTACTAGACGTGGTGCAACTTTCAAAGTTGTGGATCAGAATTCAAGCTGGATAAACGGATTTGAATGGATGCAGAAACCCATATCTGAATTTCCTGTACAGTCATCTGACGATCTTAAGCAATCAGAAGCTCAATTATCTGAAGTCGAGAAGGATTTTGTTGTTAAAGTTATTTTTCTTGCAAATTCTATTTCTAGGGGCTCTAGAGGTGCTATCTGGCTATGGTTCGAATTTTTAAAACCATAACAGGACATGTTTTGGCTTAATCCCTTTTATATGCATTTTTTCAGGGGGGCAAAGAGACTCTATTCAGTAATTCGGTGTTATTTCCGTTATATTGGTATCCATAAGGGCAAAATTCTGTGAATCTCATTGTAACTTGAGAAAACCTAATCAAGAACATTAAGTCAATTAATACGTTGGTGTCATGATGACGTCATTATGATGTCATGACGTCATAAGTATATACAGTATGGTGATAAAATTACAATTTTTTCCTTTCTATTTGCAACGCTGATGAATATGCTGCCCAAACTGTAGCTCACCGCGTCCATAATTTCATAAACAACTTGTACACCTGATGAGATATATCACAAAGATGAATAACCCACTTCGGTGGCTATTCAAATGGCATACACAATAATACCTGTAACCCTGATACACATATCATAGATTTATACAGTTTGTATCATCAGTTAAAGCCTGATAAATACGTTTTGAGCATATGGCCTATGGCCTTGTGACACATCATATACACATGACCTCTACAGTTGACAACCTCTATCTCGAACTCTTGAGGGAAACTGGAATTTGCTCGAGATAGCGAATGTTCGAAATAACGGATGCCCCATATAAATATAATAAATTATAATTTTTAAGTCAGAAAAGGAACCCCTATTAACATGCAGGGTTACTGATCCCAAATTTCATCAAACAAGTCTGGTATTTTTTACATAGGAGTCAAAACACCCAAATTCTTTCATTCCTACTATTGGTGAAATTGAGATAATGGCGATGCAGCACATCTTGAAAGAGAACAGCTTCATCTATTGTATACATGGGCAGCATATCATTTAGCTGCTGCCATTCCCGCTCCGCTAGGCAAACTTATACATATTTTCAGCTTGTCTCTTTATCCAGTTCAGCAGAAAATTTGGCAAAGTTCGAGATAAAGAGCAGGTTTTCCTCCAGGGGAAATGGTAAATGGTTCGAGACAGCGAATGTTTGAGATAGCTGGGTTCGAGATAGCGGATGATTTTTCTATACAAACCCTTATACCAAAACGAGGGGAAATGGAAAATCGTTCGAGATTGCGAATGTTCGAGATAGCGGGCAGTCAAGATAGTGGATGTCAACTGTATATACTCTGCAAACTCATAAACTTTCAGAATACCCTCTTTATATACACTGGCTCTTATATACTACCAATCTCCTCAGACCGTGTTCTTGGACGCAGGAACATGGTTGCACCCTTAAACAGGGGCGTCGTTATGGAAGGGTGCAGGGGTGGGATGCGGCACCCCCTGGCTTCAAGCCTGTCGACAACTTGTCGGCAGTTGCGTTGTCGGCAACTGAGAAAATTGAGGGCCAAAATGTTTTTCTCGTAAGCAATAACCTCATTTGAACATCCGCAAGTGCATCGCATCATATTATAACAGAACGATAACAAAATCTTGTTGTAGCTACATTACCACGTAGCATTTAAAAGTCAGTTAAAGGAACAATTATATATGCAAAAATGACGTATCAATAAAGTTAAATCGCTTAGAACTACGATGTCCTCTTTGTTAACCTTCACATGAATTAGCTGACGTCTTTGGGTCTTCACAATTAGCACTACTTCAGCCTCTACTTCATTGCTTCATAACTGATTATTAACGACACGGCAGTCTACTGTATCTATACCTCCATACCTCCATTCGTTAATAGTCTAATAGCTCTAATGCTTATGGGGTCGGAACATCCCACGATCATTCTAATCAGTCATAGTCATCTTTGAAGTCGATCTCTATTGGATTGGCAAACTGGATAATGGCTCAGAAAATTGTAATTTAAAGGTCCCGAAATGGTCATTACAGCGACTCTAGATCAATAATTCTCAAAATTTTCCCCGGGAGCATGCCCCGACCCCCTAGTTAAAAGAGCTTTTTGTGCACATTTATATTTAAGCCCCTTTTTCTTGTGCCTCTCCATTAAAGTTTCTATGTCCTCGAGAGCAGGCCCTTATCCGCACCGCAGCAGGTAGGCCACACCCAGGCCACACCCATTTTTGTCTGCAAATTTACATTCGGCACCCTCCTGCTTGAGAGTTTTAGCGACGGCCCTGCCCTTAAATGAACGGAGCATACTAGTCATAGCCCCGAAATGCTCTTTAAGGGAGATAAGCTGATGAGTATGAAGGGGGTTGGTATGGTTGAATATCTTATCATCATGCTATACAACCCTGCATCAATTATATACACCGTACTGTATACCTATAATGCGTTGAGTGGCGATCAGCGTGGGTTGGTACTACGCCTTTATTTCTTGTTTGATTATTATTATTATTTCATACAAACATATTACATCATATCAGCTTTGAGAAGCTATCCCAGGAGATGACGTCATAATGACGTCATAATGACGTCATAAAGATCCAGAATCTTGATTTTTTAATTTATTTCTTTTTCTTTTTATCAGAATGATTTGGGCCACAAGGTTTTCTAATGATTTATTAAGAATTTGCTGAGTTACAGCCAAATTATATAAGGAGGCTTATTGAACCCCCAGCCAAAAAGAAAGAAAACGGATTTAGGCCCAAGGGAATGGAAATAATGGCCTAAAAAATTCGAACCCTGTACAAATTTTACTATTAGGGACCTAGAAAGTAGATTATCAATAAAAAATAGTTTTAAAAAGTGAATCGAGCAAAGCTAGTTATTCAGTACATTATAATCCTTACTACTATGAAAGATCTCTCCATGAATACATTCTGTGTTCCTGTGTTGGATAGACATTCACCGGTTGCATACAGTATAGCATTAGATATACATTGGAATCATCCAACCGTTAAGCATTCAGGGATTGAAACAACTCTGCGATACATCCTCAACAAAGCATAATCATAGAGAGAAGATCATTAGTAAAGCAAATAAAGAATTCCTGTCATCGCTGTAAATATTTAGTAAAGCGCACTGTTCAAATGGCTATGGGTCCAATCCCCGCATGTAATATGACAATTGCACCAGCTTTTTATTTCACTCAAGTTGATTTATCAGGACCATATCAATCATTTTCGCCTCAACATAAGCGGACAACAGTCAAGATATGGCTAATCGTATTCTGTTGCTGTTCAACATCGGCAGTCAACATAAAGGTGATGGATGACTATACTGCAACTTCATTCATCCAAGCATTGACCAGGTTTTCATGTGACCATGGATACCCAAAGGGACTGATGTGTGATGAAGGAAGCCAACTCGTTAAAGGTTGTAATGATATGAAGTTAAATTTCATGGATGTGAAATCTCAATTATTCAAGAATGTGCACGTCGAATTGGATGTTTGCCCAGTGCAAGGACACAATATGCATGGCAAAGTTGAGAGAAAGATAAGAGAAATAAACACGTCAATCGAGAAATCAGTTCACAATCATCGGCTTTCGTTGCTTCAGTGGAAAACACTTGCTTCTAGCATCACAAACCAAATCAACAATCTTCCGCTTGCTGTCGGTAACATATCTGGAGACTTTGAGTCCATGGATTTATTGACTCCGAATCGTTTAATGCTCGGTCGCAACAATGAAAGATGTCGTGACAGAATGATAGCATGCAATAATCCCTCAAAGATAATTAAGGAGAATGAGAAGGTTTTCAATTCGTGGTTTGAAGTATGGCTATTAGTGAACGTCCCGAAACTTATGCATCAGCAGAAGTGGTTCACTAGCGATTCGATTGCTGTTGGAGACGTTGTGCTGTTCACAAAACACGATTCTGCGTTGTCAACTCGATACACGTATGGTATGATTGTTAAAGTTGATTATGGTGATGACATTTTGCCTCGCAAAGTGATGATTCGATACAAAAATGAGAATGAAAGTACTTTTCGTGAAACATACACATCAGTCCGTGGCCTAGTGATTATTCATCAAGTAAATAACTCTGATTTATTGACTGAGCTCAGCATTGCTGCAAAGGATATTGATTTTAAATCTAGATCTAATAATACATAAATTTTTCCCTTTAGGGGGGAGTGTAAAGATAATTTTATGCTGACTTAAAAAAAAATAAAAAATTTATGTAGTCAGTCAGCCATTATGGATTAGCCATCTTGGTAACCATAGTAACCATGTTTTTTGTATTTTTTGTTTGTGTGCATCTAGGCTGCCACTTTTTCTTTTTCAACACTCGGTTTTCAGTTCAGTTTTTGCACATCAAGTGAATGGTCATGAACTGATCACTTCACATCATTTCTCAATATGCATCCACTTCAACTTCAAGTCAATTCAAGCTGTTCATTTCAAGTTTATGTCTCTATTTGTATTGGCCTACCTGGTAAGCTTTTGTTTGTTTTGTTTGTTTTTCGTATTTTCATTTGCTTTGCTCGTCATTTTGCTTCGTTTGCTTTTGCTTGTCTTTTGTTTGCCTACTTTTGCTTTTGTATCTTTTCATGCACACTTAGGATATGTATAGCTTTAATGCTTTATTTATTTCATAGGCTAGGACTAATTTATGCTGTAAACATTAAAAGTTTTATTTGTGCTTTTTGTGTTTTTTTAGTTTGAACTCTCTCTCTGTAAACATTATGATACAAATGAAGTTTACAAGTTACAAACCTGGCCAATTTCTGTTTCCTAACCCTACAATGGTACCTCGCCGATGCAGATGAAGATGCTAACACCTATCCACAGTGTGTAGATTGTGATTTACCTGAAGTTGTCAAATGAATGCGAAGTTGAAAAAAATAAATGACCTCATGGTTATCTTTTTCTGATTTTTCTCCTCTGCTTTTTTCTTTGCATTCAGAAAGAAATATAAAAAAGAAATGTATCCAGCGTTTGGAGTACTCTAGTACAGTCTAGTAAAAGAGTTATGGTTTCGTTTTCCTATAAGATACACGATGAAACAGCCAAATTTGTGGAATAATTTGCAAAACTAAGTTCATGAAAACTTCTTCTATTGAAACTGCGATTGAAGAAAAAGTAGGTCTCAAGTAATGTGAAAGCTTGAAGTAGTACCGAATCTCGGACGGGCAGGATCTCTGTCGAACATGTTTGGATATGAATTTCTTCCGATATTAATCAGTGAATATAGTGCAAAATGGTATGTTTGATGCATTTTCCAGCTAAATAGGGCACTATAACAAAACAACATATACACGATGTCATTTTTAACGATTATCGTAAAACCCACTAATGTCTCTGATTTTAATGATTATGGGTAAAATCGGATGAAGTTCAGCAGAAGCTCCTTCGCACAGTCCTAGTCTTGCTGCATGTGGCTGTTCGGAGCATAGGGCACGAGGGCACGAGGCGAAAGCGATTTGATTTCGGTAGCAGAAAGAACAGAAGAATAAAATGGCGTCCATGACATCCACAGGTAAAACAGTGGTGCGATCGACTGTGTAATTCGACGAGAAATCTTTCGTAGAATCCGAAGCATGAGTCGGATTTTTTGACGAGCAATTCCATTTGAAATTCGAAGCATCAAGTTCAGCAAATTGTGCAATCTGATCTGTCGAATTGCACATATAATTCTACGTTGAATTTCACATATAATTCCACATCAAATTGCACATCAAATTTCAGAAATGATTGCACATTTAATTGCTCTTATAATTACATTGATAATTGCATAATTGATTGCGCATATAATTTCTCTGTCAATTGCATAAATAATTGCATAATTGATTGCTCATATAATTTCTCGTTCAATTGCATAAATAATTGCATAATTGATTGTTTATATAATTTTTTGTTCAATTGCATAAATAATAGCATAAATAATTGCATAATTGTTACGCATATAATTTCACATACAATTGCGCATTCCGAAATGAAGGCCTATTATCGATCTGCCTGTTGTTCATCTGTGAGGAACTACTGGACACACGGAAGACGGAAGAAGAAAAAAAGCATATAATATTTGGTAACAGATGTTTTAACCTATCAATCGTTATTTTTCTACATTTATATTAAAATTATCTGATAAACATTAACTCGATTTGAATAAAAATCGCTAAGTAACAGACCCCTTATAATCAAGAGTGCGTTAGAGTTCTGAGAATTGTGTGTATCATCATCATTCTTCCTCCGAGTATTGTGTTAAATCATCATCAAAATCGATCAGATCTTCGTCTTCTTCATTCAGGGAACTGCATGCCACAGCTTTGTTTATGATCCACAGTCTGACTTGATCAAGGTCAATCTGATAAGGATAAATGTAGTATTTGAAACTAGTATTCAAATTAGCAAACGCTATGTATAGAGCCTTGGTACCCGCCCATGTAAGGTTGAAATTTTTTAGGAATTAATCACAAACAGTTCTCTTTTATATATATATATAAAGATATAAAAGATAAGTTCAGCAAAAGACATACCCGACGTTGAATAAATTTATTTGTTATTATTTGAATCACGTACTGAAAACACAAAAATTAAATATATTATAAAATTTTAAAAATTTAGAATATATATATTTCTAGATAAGGTATGAAATGTAAAGCTACTTACAAGGACTACGATGATCCCACATTGGGCAATGTTGCTTGTCACCTGTAGTATAATCTAAATAGAAGATGTTGATAAATTAGTTTCCACATCTGCAGTAACTTGTATAATGTTCTTAGTTTTAAAGAAGGCAAATAATAGATGCTTGAAAATCCAATGTTACCTTTTTGGGAATTTTTGCAAAGGTATTGTTTGTGAAAATTTTCCATTCTTTCACATTTGTTATTCTTGAATAGTAATATCTGCAATATTTTTAATTTAAATTTTGACATAAGTACCAATAAAGTAGATTGAATCTCATTAAGAATATTTGACAGTAAGCTACTTACTTCACTTTATGAATTGAATCTCCAGTGTTCTCACAAAGAGGGTTCAATATCATAAAAATGTTTTCCTTTTCATTAAGGATGCCAACCTAAAAAAGTTGTTTCAAAATGTTTGCATCTATGTTTTAAATAGATAAATTAAATAAGTTTGCTATGCATAAAAAGGAGTTCTTTTAATTACCACAATTGCCCAGTTTCGCTTCTTTGTTTCACTGTTGTAGTGCACAACTGGTGTCATCATATATATTTTATGATCAAGCTGCCAAGTATAATACAGAAAGTGAGTTGGAAAGCATTTGCATCCTGAATTAAAGTGCAAATTTACTGAAATGTTTATGCAATGAAGGGCATATTTCTTTTTACCTGAAATTCGTTTTTGAAATTTTGAATATTTTTTAAAGTTTCTTGGTCCTAAATACAAAATTCATTCTGCGATGTTCTAATAATTCTTTCAATGAACAATGTGGGCATTGCAATGAATTTGTTTTTTGACATCTGTAATTTAAGAATTTTTATTGTGAAAACAGGTTTTCGTTGTTAAGTCAATTATAAATAAAATTGAAGTTATTTTTCCACTTGTCCACATACCACTCCACCTTGCAATTTTGGTGCATATTCTGCAATACTTTTCAAGAGATGCTCTTGGACCTAGATAAAGTATTTGAAATGGAATGTGTTAGATTTTTTTAATTTATTTTCAATATGAGGTTTTTAGATAGTAATATTGACTGCATGTGTTAAGCAATTATTAATACCTTTGGTGATAAATTCAGGTTGTTTGAAATGCATTTTTAATCATGTCCTTTGCATGTCCCCAAGTTTGCTTCAAAATTGCTCTTGTCCATTATGTTATTTATCTGTGATGATATTACAATATTATAATCATGAATTGTATTCATTGATTGTGATGAATTGTAAATTTGAATTTTTAGATAAAGAAAAACAGAATGGAGATAAGCTAAACAGGTTGCTTGCTCAAAAAAAGCAGAGTTGAGAATCAAACTAAATGCAGAGAGTATTCAGAAGGTAGTGTATATATTTTGAAAATTAATTTGAAATATAAAATCTTACATCTTGAAATGAATACTTCTGAGTGATCTCCCATGGCCACTGTCCATCAATTTTGGTCACCTCCCAGTTCATGATATATTTTTCTTTTCCCTTAAAAATTATGAAAAGTTTAAAGTGAACAAGAATAAACTTGTCTTGACAATTCTGTCTAGATTTTCTACTCTTAGGTGCCTAATTGCTTAGGGTGGTTGTTCGGAATAGGCAGGGTGCCTGGAACTTAATTGTCTCAAAATTGTCAAAACGCAGTGCAAACGGGCTTTATAGTAATTATGAATATTAGTACCAGTTTAGCCTTGGAAAGACAAGATACCACTCAGCCGCCTTTTAACTTGCTGCCTTTTAACTTGCAGCCTTCTGAACTTTCGCTAGAGTCCGGGGAGGTTGTGGGATGCCATGGGAAGCTAACCTCCCCGGACTCTAGCGAAAGTTCAGAAGGCTGCAAGTTAAAAGGCAGCAAGTTAAAAGGCGGCTGAGTGGTATCTTGTCTTTCCAAGGCTAAACTGGTACTAATATTCACCCGCATCGTGGGTCTCAGGGTAAAAACTCACCGCATCGCGGTGTCAAAATAAAAAGCTAGCCGCATCGCGGCGTCGAGGTAAAAAGCTAGTCTACTTGTAATCGTAAACACATAAGAGAATTGATGAAATGGTATTCAACTGTGGACAAAAAAAGAACATTACCATCATCGTCATCATCATAGTTATCATTACCGTCAAAATTATAATTATCGCCATTATCAACTATAACATTATAATCACCATTAGAATCATCCTGATCATCATCATCATTACCATCATCATAATCATGATCATCATCATCATTATAATCATCATCAGATCATCATCATCATCATCATCATCATCATACCATAAAAATAATGATAATAATAATCATCATCATTATCATTATCATCATCACAATCATCATTATCTTCATGTCATCAAAATCATCATCATCATCATCATCATCATCAGTATAATATGAAAGCTGAAGGTGAAATATAAGCCAAGTTTTATAAAACAAAACCTTGGTTGGGATAGTGAGCCAGTGAGTCATGGAGGTTAAGGGTATCTCTGACTGTGTTCCATCCACGTGAATTCTAATGCAACGTTTCTATGCCCTGTCTGCACTCGAAAATCCTATGATTAACAGCCTTGATAAAAGTCAAACAGTTCGATGGTATGGTAAATGCTTAATGAAATTTTTTGCCACCAAATTTCCAGATCTACTGAGAATATTCCAAACGCTTTTGTGTCAACTTAAGATGCAAAATTAGTAGTTTTACTGCTGCGTAAATTCGAAAATCTCATCGCAGACTTTAATTTTACGCAGTGACTATTTGACCGGCAGCCGGTCAGGCCTAAGTGAAAACTAATTGACCGGCAGTCTATATTACGCATGCGCAAGAATTTGCAGCCAGAACTCGAGAAGAATTAGTTCGATTTTGTTTTCTACAACCGCAATTTTCAATCTCTGAAAATTGCCGGACGGCACTTAGCGATTTATCACGCGAGGGCCTAAGCAGGCAGGGTACTTTGGACGTCTACTTTTTGTTGCGCGATTAAAATACAACCAACCCAAATGTATTTTCCAAGACAAAAACGATGATTTTAAGAAGCTAATTTTCTGGAACCCTTAGCTGCGGGTTTCTGGGAATTTTCGATCCCTGAAAATGGCCTGGCCAGACTATACATTTGCGTGGGCCCTCGCGTGAAAAATTTTCAAGCGTCGTCTGGTTAGGCCACTACTCATTCCACTACCGTACCCATTCCCATCCTAAAATTTCCTAATAAGAATTCCCAAAAAAGGTTAGGAATTTTCACTTCTTAATCACCAGAAATTATCGAAGAAATTTCAGGCATAAACTTCATCAATCAAGTTGGATAAAAAACTCATGAGACTACAACAAAGTGGCGCCATTCACAGACTTTTTCCGGCAATGTCTATTGGCATTCGCGCATGCGTAATATAGACTGCCGGTCAATTAGTTTTCACTTAGGCCTGACCGGCTGCCGGTCAAATAGTCACTGCGTTAATTTTAAATGTCCTTCATGAACAATAAATATCTCACTATATCGGAACGATTTTCATTTCGTGTGTTTGTGCTCTGAATTTTCAAAGGAACATTTAACTTGAAGTCCGAAAAATTTATGAGTAAAAAAACGGAAAGAACATGAGTAAAATTTCAAAATGAATTACAGTTTCCTAGTGTCCTTTGATGTCCTTTGACCCTTGAAAACGTGAAGACGTACTTACCAAAAACGCGAAACAACCCAAAATTGCCCATAACCAGCCAAAAGCACCCAAACCGACCCATAACTTGATGAAAAGCACCCAAAGGCACCCAGCAATGTCTATTTCACCTGGAATCATGTATTAAGGGCCTGTTTATATGGACAAAATCATCCCACCTTCCAGCCCGTCAGCTGAGCAGTGGGACGAAATTTTCAAGAGTTTACATGTAGAATTCCATCCCACCTTCCAGCCACTTGTCTCATATTTCCGCTTTTGTTTAATTTTTTCAGACAATAGGATTATGTCTGGCGCTTGCGCATAATGAGCAATTTCATCCCACCGTCCAGCTTTCATCCCACCTTCCAGCGTTTATATGAGAAAATTTCATCCCACCCAGGTGAGATCCCACCTCTCAACGAGTGAGATCTCACCTGACCGGGATGAAACGTTTTCCATATAAACAGAAGATGAAAATCACAAAGGTTTGTATTGGAAGGTGAGATCTCACCTCTCAGCTACAGGGCTGGAAGGTGGGATGATTTTCCCCATATAAACAGGCCCTAAGTGGCAGAAAATCCTTGAAAAATCACCAGAAACTCTCGTGTTCTTTAATTTTTAAAATTTCATTCTTAACTCTTAAAATTCTACTTTCGTCTTGGGACTTTTGTTGACATGAAAGCTTTTTCATCGCTGGATTCGGAAAAGGCTTTTTTGTTCACAACAGTACTGTAGTATTGTATTTGAGCGTGAAGTTGAGAGATAATACACAATCGCACGTTGCCAATAAATATACCGTTGGGAAAGGTATCCATTGTCTGGAAAGCATGTTTCATTTTGATATCTCAAAATATCTTGTAAGAAAGACTACATCATAACTAAATCGTAGTAATGTAATCGTAAAGGCTCTGCTACGACCAAAATGTCACCATTTGTATTTATGGTTGTGCGATAATCGTAGGAAAAGAAACTTTACGTCTCACGATTGTGCGATAGTCGTACGCCTGTAAGATTTTACATTGAATCCAGGCTTTTAAAGCCGCAAGTCATTGAATAAACCCTGAGAGTTGCCGCATAAAGATTCAATGTACGTGTAGTGAAAGGAATATAATAGATGGCCGCCATCAAAATCAAAACTTTTTCGAGCCTAAAGAAAATCGAAGTTTTAATCAACTTATAGGTTTCAAAACGCTTAGCAAAATCTTAAAACAGTGTCCGGCCAGAAACGGGATCGATTGAAAAAAGAAGCGCATCTCTAGGTGGTCTAGGGAAAAAGCCTTTCATGTCCGACCGTTTATAAGGCTCAGTACGGGGAACAGAACAATGGCCAACCTGATTTGCATTTAAGCATATTAGTAATAGAGATAAGCTACAAAAATAAAAATTTCTGACAGAAAATAGAGTGTACAAGTAAAACTTCACATCAAGAAAGTCCCAGCAAACTTAATGCAAATCGTAATCAGCAGGGGGGTCTAATAAGGGTAGTGGGTTGGAAAATTTTCAAAAAATAAGTTAGTGGGGGGGCAGCAATTAGGCACCTAATAGTGTAGTTTTCCAGAACTCACAGGAGAACTAAACGATTTTTCCAATCTGCCATCTGATCGGTACAGAGAACACATTTGTGTATGTTTTTCTCGCCCATTTTTCAAACCGATTTGCCGTTTTGAGACAATAGTCCCAAACGCCTGACAATCTTCTTTTAACACTTCCACAGCTTTTGGTGTCTTCTTTTCTTTTTTAATTCCTGTTTATATCTTGTTTCTCTTGATCGGTGAAAAGATATTCACCGTTCCCTTTACCAGCCTGTCTTCCATGACCGATTTAAACTGTACCATACCAAGTTCAGGAGCTTGGAGCATGTCATTAACGATGGAATCGTCAATTTTATTTCCATGAGAAATATGTTTCAGAAAACCGGTTGAGAAAGAATCTACCCCATATCCACGTAGCTTATTCTTTAGATTTCTGACGTGTTCACTGTGTAGTCGTTTACTATGCAGCGTTACTTCTTTATGCTTTGAAGTGGTCTTTATATGCAACACTTTGTGAAGGGTTGTCCTCAGCATAATATGAATATGTGTTGTATTCACCCGTGTGTTTATGGAGTCTTTGTCTGTACTAAATCCACTGTTGAAAGGTCCGGCGGTGCCTTTCCTTGCTTTATTGAATAATTTGGTTACAGGTATATGTACCTCAAAACAACATGGTACCTCAAAACATACATTGGCATTTGTTGTTTCATAATTTTCCTTGAATAACATGAAATTCGGAACTGATTGTTGTTTCTTATAAACAACACTAATATCGTTCTGGAAAAACATTAACAATCGGCTTATCCGCTGTATTTTAATGAAATCGGGCCTAAGATGATAACTGATGCTGGGCTTAACGATCTGACTTTTTTACAGAAAAGCCCATAAAACCAGAGAATATGGATTTAAGTTTGCAAGTTTGATGTTTTTTAATTGTTAAATGTCTAATATTTGCCATATGGTGTCAAGCATTCCTAAAGATTCTGATAACTCATAATAATTCAATCATGAGCAGGTGCCAAGAAAAGTGTCATCAGTGTATGTTTTGAGGTACACAAAGATAAAGAGCTTGAGTCATTTTATTTCAACAAGAAGTTGCTGTGTAAACCCAGTGCAGATGAATGGAGCAAAGAAAAGCGACAGTGCAGTAATCAAACAGTAATAACAACAAACAACAATAGTAACTCAATGCTGGAGTAAAGTTTATTGTGTTCTGTTTCCTAGCTTGTTCAATGCAGACTAAGAAGAAGCTGCTTTCGGTCCATGTTTTTAACAGCATCAAAGTGATTTTTCAAGTTGTTGTATTTTGGTACTTCGAAGTCTGTTGAACTTCTGCCTACTGGGATCACATCAAGAGGGCCTGCAATGAAATCTTCCAACTTGAAATGAGTATCATCAGGTGGTAGATGCTCAGGGGTAGCTTGTAAACGAGTACCAAAGCCAGACTTTGATTTCAAACACCTCATCAGGATAGTGTCCACAGGACCATCTACATCTACAAGAAATCTTCTGAGGACTTTAGCAACATACAAGACCATTGATTTCTTTCCTGGATACACTACTCCGTACCATTTACCCACTATTTGATCTTCTGGGGTCGAGGATTCAAGGCTCTTCCATACATGCTGTAGCTGAGACACTGCAGGTGCACTTTGTGATTTGTCCTTCTCAGGGATTTCCATAGTCATGTCTGATTCATCTACTAAATCAGTGTCACTTTCCGATTCATCAAAAGACTCCAGAGAAGCATCGTCGGATTCTTCCTCCTCACTGCTGTAATTACCCTTGTTGTGATATTTGAGCTTTTTAGATGCACCTTTCTTTAATGTTGCGGCTGCGAGTATCATATCTGGCTTTTGCCATCCATTTTACAGGCAGCTTTGCTACACACGGATCGTAAAATCGAATGGCATGATGGACACTCTTTTAATCCAGCAGCAAGACACTTTTCTTTGTTGCAGACGCAATTGCTTTTGCATCGGTAGAAATCTTGCTTCTCTTTCTCTTTTTTCTTCATATGGCTCTCCTTTGATTGCATTTTTTTTTCCTTCTGCTCTTTAATAGACCTGACCATATTTATCACATCCTTCCCTTCCATTGATCCATGAACTTGTGTGACTCGAAGGAGGATTTTGTCAACTTCTTTGGCTTTACCTTTTAACTGTCAAAAGGCCAGGAATTTCCTCTAACTTAAGGCTTTTTCGTTGCACTCTCGGACCAGGTTCTGAACCATATCAAACTTTGTCTTCCAGTACAAAGCTGATCCTTTTCGAAGGTGCTTTGGTGAGGCAGGTGACATGGTCAAGGATGTATTTGCAGAGGAAGACGTTGATCTATCTATTGAAGAGGTTGATGGTGAGTCTACATCGATGAGGTTTGCTGCCTGGACAAACTTTTCCTGTTGCATTTCATTGACATTAAGTCCTTCTGCTGAGATCCCAACTTTTTTTGCTGCCTTCTTGATCGTTGTTGGTGTTGCCCACCTATCCCACATATTGCCTAATGACAACATGAATGCTTCCCTGTTTACTGTCATAACTGATGTAAAGAGGTTTGCCTTTGCAACTTTATACTCCAGATGAATGTTTTTGTTGCATTGGTCAAGCAGCTGCGTTACACCTGTTGTGTCTGGTGGCGAGATAAAAAGACGGATTTTCTTCTCACTGCAGAATTGCAATATTTCGAAGTCAAATCTCGAAGAATGGCCATCACTTGTAAGAACAACAGGTCGCTGAATGCCATGTTTGTCAAGATACTTATCAAACAGCTTGTAGCAAGCCAGCAGGGAGGTATGATCTTGACATCCGTTTTTGGTTGTTGAAATCAGCAAGTTATCAATTTTTTCAATAGCTTCTTTGGGAGCCATTTGTTCAGTTATTCCTTGTGTACCAGAGATCACTTGGCAAATGCATATCATTCCGGAAACAGAAACTACTGGGTTTATGGTCACACACTCACGGTTCTCCGTATCATCTTTTGCACGACTCTCCACGCCCAGCATACACCAGCCCATTTGGGGTACCATCAATGCCATAGTTAATGAACTGTGGGGTCTCGTCATGATTGAACACTCTGGTGGTGTCAATTTTCCCGTCCATACCCGTCTTCGATCTGTTTTGCGTCAGTAAAGATTCCTGTATCAATTAACTCCACTGCTAATGCATCAAGATGAGAGCAAGCCATGTCGCGTGTACAATTTAGTGCTCTATTCATTGAAATTGTACCCTGCCTTTTCATACGCAAGTCATTGTGTTTTGCATCCCACCTCTTCCAAAATGATCTGCTCAATTTTTGGCTTGAAGAGCTCTCTTTGCATTTTCTGAAAGCTTAATGAAACCTCTTCCTCCCTTGAATTTCTTGTTTGCATGGTGTCGGATTGTCAGCACATCTAGAATCAAATTCGTCAATTCACTTTTGTTGATGCCTTGGAAGCAGCGGTTCTTGTTCTTTACAAATCTGACTATTGATTCTTCTTCCTCGTTTGTGAGTATGCTACAATACTGCTTCTCACTTCCAGTTACAACTTTGCCATCTAACCGATTGTCAATTGTGCTTCTGCTTTTGATCAAAGGAAACAGTCCTGTCTTAAGTGCAGCATGACCTCTTGCATTGTTTTCTTCGCACCAATCAACAGCAGCTTGTAGTTGTGCTTGCCTTCTGTTTATGTGACGTCTAGCAACTGTTGCCTGAGCTTTCGTGTTTGGTCTTTCTTTTGTTGGTGGTGAGACAAATTTTATTCTTGCTTTAAATTTTGGTTTCATTTTGAGAGATGTACTATATTTAAGCTGTATACAAGAGAAGCTGCAGCTACTCATTCAAATTGTAATGTTGCTGTCGTCATTATTTTTCAAGACAAATTTGGCGCCAAAATTGCATGATGAGGAGGCCAGAGCAATGTGCAACCTTATAATCATGTTCTATCTTCAATTTAGGCCTGAACCTGAATCTACAATACTATACTTCAAAGTAACAGTAAAAATGTTTATACTAATGCCAAAAGAAGTTGATTTTCGTGCAAATTAAATCATTATACTCAAAAGATGTGTGATTTACTTTGTTTAACAGCTTACGTGGAAACTCTATGCAACCTCAACCTCCTTTTTTCCATCAGTTTGTGTTCAATAGATTGTTTTGATTAAGTTAACAAAAAATAAACAATTTTGGGAGCAACAGAATAGAAATTATGGACAAAAATGTCTATGTATGTTTTGAGGTACATAATGAAAATAAAGACTAACTTTTAACAGTAGATAAAAATGTCATTTTTCACAATAGAAAATTTAAACATTCAGGGAAGAAATTTTATCAGATAGGAGCATACGTTGCAACAAAAACTCACACGGAAAATATTTTCTTCAAGATATTATACGAAAAGTAAATTTCATGTACTTTTTGAGGTACATATACCTGTACTAAGTCCCAAGGGATGGCTGAGAATTTCTCTCCCGTAATTTTACCACCCATACCTTTGATCTTCAATTGCTGGAATTCTGGGTGATTTGACTGTTTAAGATGTAGCAGGTATACATTTTGATAGCTGTTGTAGCGAGCACAGTTCTGGTGGTCGCAGGCAAATGATGGACAAGTCAGCTTTTGCTCAGCTTGTAAATGCTTTTCTAGATCTGATTCTCGTACAGCCGCAACAAGAGACAACATCAACAAAACATCTCTGAGATAAGTTACAGTCAGCTCTGCATCTGAGCCTTTTTTGCATTGAAGAACACCATCTTCAATGAGATCAAACTCTTGCATTTGCATTAAATCAATGACAGTTTCAGGAGAGGGATTTATTCTTATCAGTCTCATAGGCTCTAAGATCATAGCGCTGAATTCTTTTAGAAGATCGGTGAGATTCATGATTCTGTATTGAACAAGTGCATTGAAACATTCTTTATGAACTCGCATACTAAGGTAGTCAAGATATTGTTTGCGAAACGGGGTATTCTGGTGGGTGTGGGGTGACAGGCAGGTACTCTTGAACCATACCCTCGCATTCGTGACTCAAAACTAATTTATTGATAGGTGTCCATGATCGCAGGAGTTGCAGATCCTCGTCATTCAATGCACCACATAACATAGACCAGGCAGATACTGAGGTAAGTGCCACCGGAGGCCGACATTAATGAGACACAGCATTTTATGGTCGCTAGTATGTGTACAAACAGAATTTGTGAGGTAAACGGATGTTTTCGGGTGGGCTAGAGAAATACAGGGGGTCAAAGTTGGGAATGTGGGCAAAATTGAAATAATTTGTGAAAATACAGTCAGGTATGCCTCCTCCATTTTTCTACGTATTCTTCTCTTTCAATCAATGCTAGAAGTTGTTGATAATTATTCAAAATTATTGATTCAGCCTCTGGGGGTGTTGGGGCATCTGCCGGCCCCCCCCATGTGCCCCCAAAAAAGTTCATGGCTTGACCCCCCCCATTCTCCATTTTTTATCAAGATTACTTAAATTGTGCACAATTTAAATTTTAATCGAGTGTTTTTATGAATGGAAGGACTTAATTGATTGCTTTTCAAAAGTGGAGGCTTATAGGGGGGTGCTTGATTGAGAGGGGGGCTTAAAAGAGAAATTACTGTATTAGTCCATTGACATTGAATAGTGCTGTAAAAAAACAAAAAAGCGAAACGAAACAAAAAATTGTTAGTTAAGTGAACTGTTAAATGTCTTCTTCATCGCTCCCTTCACTTGAATCTGAATCTTCCTCAAAATTGTTACCATCGAATTCTGAATTCATCAGTATCATAGCAATATCCTCTGGAAAGGCTGCCTCGATCCACTTAACCTGGCATTCATTAGTCCATCCATGATTTTCAATCGCAGGAGGTTGCAACTGTGCTGTCAGTGACAGCCTCCAAATTCTTGCAACATAACATGTGCGTAGAATATGGAGAGAAAGACTACTTTTGCAGGGTGGGAGAAGAGACAGATCGATAATCTTTTTCTTTGATTCATATGTTCTTTTAAATAAATTAAAACGAGCCTCGTTGATGTCTTTCAAACGAGGACACCCATACAATTTGCAAACAAACTCTTCTAACAGTTCTACCAAGCCTCCATGTGGAAGCCACTCCACTCCAACTTCTGTAAAAACCCTCCAGAACTTAGGATTTTTTTGCAAAACGGTCCAGCACGTATTTTTTCCCTTGTTGAAAAAAGCAGAGATGTAGTCGTTTCCTGTGAATGCATGGAAACCGATTAGTGCAGCCTTTTCTTCTTCAGCCATGTCAACATCGCTCAAACGAAACGCCTTTCGATCCTTTCCTTGTTAAAATCTATGATAACCCTCTCACATTGGCTTGTAATGGTCGAGAGAGCTATCACGTTGATGTCAACATCCCCAGAAAAATTTCTGATGATAACATAACCGTTTGAGTCTATCTGCAATGCATAAAGGGCATGAAGAGTTAACTTTGTGTCGGCCTCTTCTTGATTGCTAAAAAGTCGGTCAACAACCGAACAATCAGTCCTTGTTATCTTGTAGCATACGTTGTCCAGGGAGTAGTATAGGTCTTTGCACTTTAACTTGTTCAAAACCAACAAACGATTATTTTTTATCTCATCAAGGATAAGGCTGATCAGTCTTGTTTTGTTTTCACCGTTCTGGAGAAAATCTTTAAAATTTCTTGGGATCAGCGTTGCAGCGCTACGCACTATTACCTTTTCAGCACATCCTCGCTTGATGCGCTCTGGATCTTTGATAGACGTTTCTCTATAGGTATCAGCAACAAGATGAACTGTTTGGTATCCTTCTTGTATGGAATTTATCAGTTGGGTTACCAAGTCGGAATATGTTTTCGGGATGGTGGTTTGTATCCGTATAAGAGCCATTTGGTCGATGAGATATGCAGCGACATTACATTTACTTGGCATTTCAGTTTTTAGGTCTAGAAGCGCTGCCTTGTTAATAATGATGCCTGTCAGCTTGCTTTTATTTGTGCTTCTTCTTGACCCATCTGCGTTTGCAAGGCTCAGTGGTACAGGGCTAAGAGGAAATGTTAATGCACTCTCAAAGTCAATCAGTTGTTCTGTCTTTGCTGATACAGCTAACAGCGTACCAATGACATTCCGGTTAACTTCCACTACCTTCATTTTGTCATTTTTCTTTAGATTAACTTTCTGACTGCTCTGTTTGAATAGTTTTGGTTTCACTTTTGGTAACTTATCATGGAATTTTCTGCTGCGGGACACAATACGTGAATCAACAAACTCGTTGTATTTACTTCTTCCAATAGTTACTACTTGTAGCATACCATCACTATGCTCATCAGAGACAGGTATACCCAAGCTCTGATTGTACAGTTTATCAGGTGACAAACATTTGCTGAAAGGATTGATAAAATCATTGGAGATCGTGTAAACTAGAAGGTTCAATGACTTGCAACTTTTTGCTATTTGGTTTGGCAAAATTGGCTTGTAGAATTTTTTTGGATTTTCAAGAACCAGCCAGCTTCTTTAACTCATTTGTAACTTTGGCGTGTGATGCTCAATTCAATGTCCACTTTGTGACGGCATGAACATTTCCAGCGAAGTTTGTAACACCTCCACTCGTTTTCGAATCCCGATTAAATGTCTGCTCTCCTCTTTGATCTATGGCAGTTCGAAGAGGGTATCTGTCTAGTCCCTGAACAGAAATTCCATGCAATTTGAGAAGACTTTTGCATCCAGGATACCGTTTGTCTAATGTCTCTAATTGGGAAACATAGTAACTACCATATCTACTGTAATTGGTGCGATCAAGGGCAAAGTAGTAAGGCAGAATTACTTTCCAAGCAGGCAATCTGAGGTCATAATCACCCTTGTGGATGGCAATATGGTGAAAGTGCAAAATTTCAACTACATCAAGGTAGTTTATTATCCAAAATTGTGGTGTCTTACCAAGCATTCCCTTTCGAGCTTCCTCTTTGTAATTCTCAAATCTTTCAAACAGTTCTCTTATGACAAGATTTTCAGAAAGTGAAGTCACGTCACCAAGGACTGCATCACTTATTTGACTTTCCGCCACAGTTTTGCTGATATCAACATCTTTATCATCTATGAAGCGATTAAACAGTAATCTTTCCAGTGCTTCTGCAAAAAGCTCATGTATTTTCCAGCAACGATTGTAGTGGGAGCCAGCGATGATACCATTTAATGAACCACTGGTTGACAGTTCAGACTGAAAAATTATTTCCTCAAACCCAGAACCTTCAACGAGAATACCCAGCACACTTAAAATTTCCTTCATTGCATGAAAATCACCCAAATGAATTATTACATTTGCAAACTGCACAGGTTGATTCCAAACCAACTTGAAAGCATTCACTGCTGCACCAACGTCAAGGGTAACATTAACGAATGGCATATTGGCCTCCTGGCTGAGTTTCTGCATGTAGCTCAGATAGTTGAAGATCGTATCAAACAATGTAACTGGTGCATTGATGGTTGGTAGGTAGGTAACTGATGTTTTTTGACATGATTGGTTTCCAAGAGCCTTTCTGATCATCAAATGCCAGCCAGCAAAATTGGGAAATAACTTTTCACTTGACGTTATTGATCGAAGCATCATCCACATGAAGTATTCCTTTTGAACAAGCTTCCGTTTATTATCCCCTTCATCATTTCGGCTTATATCATCTTTGCTCAGCTTTGGTGGTTCTTTTTTAACATCAACTTGAATTTCCTTCGCTGCATTTGTTTCTTTTGCACAAAAAGCCCTTTTCCCTTTCTCAATAGACCTGAAAACATCTTGCATTACAGTGTCATTCGAATGCTCTTGAAACTTGATCATGTGAGTGGAATTAATCATTCCAAATTTGTCACTTTCGACTTTCTTGTTGAAATTATCTGCACAGAAGTAAGTGAAAACAAAAGTGTTGTCCGATGTAGACCTGAGTCCTGGTGATATGCCTTCATCGTACATAATCTGTGTCACCGCTGCTTGTGCAGTTTCAATCTCACACACAGAGGAGTAATCTAGGGAATGACCCAACCTTGACAAAATCATGATTGGGTGCTTTTGTCCTGTAAGGTTTTGTAGCCCAAGACCAAGGAGAAAATGCTTGAATTTAAGAACTTTGCCTTGCCTTACTCCATGTATAAGATCGCTTGAAAATGACTGAATGTATCGTTGAATTTTTTCTGAGGTTGCATGACCAGGTGTCCGCAGTAATTGTTCATAAAATTCACGGACAGACTGGGGAAGTTTTAAACTGCTTTCTTCTAATTCTTTCAAATTTGGTGGCCATTGACATTGCTTGCTCTCTTTCCCAAACTCTAAAATGTCTTCCCTAATGAAATTTGCTACTCGTTTTATGACAGCAGCCTTTTCATTTGCGATGGTTGTTTTGTTTATTCCATCTTTGCTCACAACTACCTCAGGACTTTTTCCATTGATCATAAGAAAATACAATAAATCTGGGAAGGCATTTAAAATCTTTTGTTTCAAATTGCTGCGATAACGCGTATCCCCTTCATGACCATCATTATACATAGAATGAAAATGCTTCATTGATATTGCTTTGTGGTTCTCAATTATTTCATTCTGAATAGCATTTTTTACAACTTCAAAATTCCCAAATTCTTCATTTGGAACCGATTTCTCTTCGGAATCGACTACTTTTCGAATGTAGTCAAGCCTGCACTTGTCATGGACTTGAAATTCTTTTGCAAGGAGATCAACACCTTGAATATCCCGCAAGACATTGAAATCACTTTTTTCTTTTGCAGCTGCTTTTATTGACTTTTCTGAGGATACAAGTGTTAGTTTATGGGAAACTTGTTCTTTTCCTCTAACCTTTTTCCTTTTAGTTTTGCAGAAGTAGCAATAGTCGGGAAACAAAATTTGAGATGATGAATTGGACCTTTCAGCAGATGCTCTCAGTCGCTTTTGTTTTGGCTGCTTTTCTTCGTCTGTTGATTTTCGTTTCTGCGAGAGAATAAGTGTGAATTTCTTATAGCAAGGGACATTATGTATTCCATGTAATTCGATATCGATCTGATCAGGTATTGATGCTGCCTGTGCTCTGTGTTCATTTTGCCCTCCCAGTTCTTGACGAAGTTTCTTTGCCTCAAGTAGCCGTGAATGAGCTTGAGCTGATAATCTGTTGAGATTGCTGTATTCAGCACTACCAGTGGATTCATAGTGTGTAACACAATACAAGGACGACGTATTTATAATATCTGAAACAAAATTTTGATTGCATTGAAGAAAATAAAATAAAATAAACTAAATAAAATTGGAGAAAATAAAATTAACTAAGCCTACAGTACGAAATTGGACCTTAGGCTTAGGCCTACTATTCATTGACATCAAATCGATTCTTTTTGAGTAAATTAATCTATTTCTAGTTAATTAATGTGTAAAAACTTACCACTACTGCCAGTTTGAAAACTGCAGTATACTGTTCTAGCGGAGCCATCCCGAAAACTAGTCAATTCTATCAAGAAGATAAGATTTTGAATCTGAATGAAGGAGATAAGTGATAATGTTGAGAAGTCTTATGAATTAGCCTCGTTTTCGAACCCTAGAAGGGGATTCCTCTATTGACACCCCCCCAAAAAAGTTTTCTGACTTCTTTTTGGTTTCGCTTCGCTTTTTTTTGTTTTTTTTACAGCGCTATTCAATGTCAATGGACTAATACCGTAATTTCTCTTTTAAGCCCCCCTCTCTCAATCAAGCACCCCCCTATAAGCCTCAACTTTTGAAAAGCAAACAATGAAGTCCTTCCATTCATAAAAACACTCGATTAGAATTTAAATTGTGCACAATTTAAGTAATCTTGATAAAACATGGAGAATAGGGGTCATGCCATGAACTTTTTGGGGGGTACATGGGGGGCGGGCGGATTCCCCAACACCCCCAGAGGCTGAATCTATAATTTTGAATAATTATCAACAACTTCTAGCATTGATTGAAAGAGAAGAATACGTAGAAAAATGGATGAGGCATACCTGACTGTATTTTCACACATTATTTCAATTTTGCCCACATTCCCAACTTTGACCCACTGTATGTCTCTAGCCCACCCGAAAACATCCGTTTACCTCAGAAATTCTGTTTGTACACATACTAGCGACCATAAAATGCTGTGTCTCATTAATGTCGGCCTCCGGTGGCACTTACCTCAGTATCTGCCTGGTCTAACAACCAAGCTATGTCTTTCCTCAATCAGTTTCAAGAATATCTGATGAACTGTCCAAACAAAATTCAGTAAAGAGGGCACGACAAATTCTTTTCGCTGGCGTATATGGTAATGGCTCTGTTCTCCAGTCATTGGCTTCATCATTGATAACAAGAGGTCGTTCCGCTTTTCACAACTCCTTGATAGAAATGACTGGACGTGCTCAACTAAGACATGATTATTGACTGTGTTCATGCCGTATTGTCATAGTGGCTGCCCTTGAACATGCCTATCTAATTTGAACTGAACTCAGCAGACATGATACTCGTTTTTTGGAATCATTTACGAATTTTGATCAATCATCAAGAAAAGGAAATGAAATTCTATATTTCGTAATTTGCACATGACTGACAAGCATAATAAATTTTAATATTGGTTAAATTAGAATTTAAGCACAGTTAAAATTGCCTAGGACGTTTGCTGGCAGTCATTGTGTTTCTAGGGTCCAGTTAGGTTCCATGCTCTATGGTCCATTCCATCCGTTCCATCATACAGTACATGCATTGAATTGCCGTGTTTGTGTGCACGGTTTGTTTATGCGCTGGGTCATAAGTTAAGTCATATTGAATATTGGATATTGGCTGTGGACGGATGGACTGACAATCGGGCTTTCTTTGGGTGATATTACTAACGAGGGGTCGTCTAGGTATTTTGGTGACCACCTATCTTGTGTATTTGCCTGTTCATATTCATTCGTGTTACCACAGCGTACAAGCAAGTTAGGTTTTTTGCAATCTTCTCCCTCCCTCCCTGTCCCCTTTATTTTACTTATTTAGTTTATGATTTGTTTTGTATTTCAGTTCTCTTGCAGTCTTTCTGCTGGACAGGTGCACTGGCCCGGAAATATGGCAATTTTGGTTTCAATCACCGACCATACAAGTTCCACAGGCAACAAAGGGCCATTGCATCGCACGCCCAGTTTCCTGCATTAGGTAATTACAACTAGTCGTAGTTAGATCTAGTATCTAGTTGTTGTTTCCAATAAAGAAGGAAGTATAGTTAACATGGTGCTGTAGCTTTCGATTGTCCTAGGGAAATTTAACCTTTTATATACAAAATCTACTAATAATCTGCGCACATTCAAGCTATTCTCATTCAGCATCTTTTATCCTATAACCAATCTAAAATGCCTATCCATAATCTGAATTAAACTGTATGAAAGTCTATATATTTTGCACACGACTGACATTGTTAACAAGTTTTAACCTTATATAAATAAAATCTCAAAATAATCTGTTCATATTCTCATTCAACATCGTTTTATCCTATTAATAAAATCTAATAATAATCTGTGCTTATATTATCATTGAACATCGTTTTATTTATTACCAACTATACAAAACAACCAACATGACCAACATAAACGTGTTAAAAGATTTTCCACAGGTTTTAAGCTTCATGAATCAAGAACTTTGTGAATTTAACCAGCAGAGCAGTGGTATGATAAATTTGTAGTACATTTATCTCCAAAATGGACATAAATGCATAAGGAAAGTAAGTAGCTACTAAGATAATTGTTCTCCCCTTCACCTTTGTTTCTTTGCGATCTAACCAGCATGCCACTATCTAGCTTCTGATTTAAATTTTTTTCTACTTGTTCATTTTAGATTTGCCTATGCCAAGTATTAAACGACTACAATAGAATATACGATACAATTTAATTCTCTGTAAAGATTGGGAAGACATGAATGCGAAAGACAGGTTCCAGTCTTCTTGGGCAAGGAACAATCTACACGGTTTGGATTATGTTCCTTCCCTTTACAATAAATTTTACTGTCGGGACACTGAATGATTGGTCTCCTGGATATGCCAGAGACACAATATTAACCAAATTTTTTACAAAGGTAGAACTGCAGAAAATGTGAAAAAATCAACATTAAACCACGCGCAATAGGAAATGAGTGGTGTGTCAACTTACACTAGGATGTAATAATGATATTGAAATTTACCCTTGTTTTCATTTCTGTTACCTTCTGCTTATTATTTAGTAGCCTGTGTTCCAGTCCACCCACCGATTAGTGTTGACTGTGCATTATTCTCAAAATTCTTGTCCAACGGCTTCAACAGAGTGTTAGATAATTTATGCAACATGAATAAGTGTATGATGATTAATGGCAAGATTACGGCTGAATGCTGAAGATCAAAATACGAAAACAAGAATGGCTGCCGCTTCGACAGTTGAGAAGCTTGATTCGCGATTTCAAGAGGCCTTCGATTTTATAAAATTTGCATTCAATATTGATTCTTTGTACCAAGATCAAACAGAATTAATAAAAGCGTTTTGTAATGGCAAAAATATATTTTTCAATCCACCAACGGGTTATGGAAAATCACTTGTGTTTCAGTCTCTTCCGTGGGTTTTTGACATCGTTCATGAGCAGACAATTGGGTTTTCAACTTTAATAGTGATTTCACCGTTAAAATCGTTGATTGAAGATCAATGCCTTCGTCTGAAGGAAGCTGGCATATCATGCATTGCTCTGTATGGTGACAACACTTCAAATCCTGGCAACAATGAAAATGAACACTAAGATGAGACTGATACTTTTTGCAATTTCAGAGAGGTTCATTATTCACTTGTATATGCTATACCAGAGTGTATGCTGGGCAAAAATTCGTGGAGAAAAATTATGAGTTCTGAAGAATTTCGAGATCATTGTATTGGAGTTGTTTATGATGAAGCACACATTATTCCACAGTGGTAAGTGTAGGCTTTCATTTTTACCCCTCTTTTTCATCACGATCACTACCTATACTTTTCTACTCTTTTCCATCATTAAACACCTCTTTAGCAACTGAACGGTTGACCATTCATTTGGCGTTTCATTCATTTTTTACAGGGGATTTGATGTGGATGGCAGGAAACCCTTCCTGAAATGGTATGGTGATCTTCATGAATTCAGGTGCCTTCTTAGTGCAGAAACAAGGTTTGCTTTGTTTACAGCAACAGCCACAAAACAAACTAAGCAAAAAGTACTTGGGATGCTTGGCATTGACCAATCACAAACATTTTTTATTTAAAAAAACCCTGATAAAAAAATATAAAATATTGTGCTCAGTACATAGAAAATGACAAGAGAAATTTTGACATATTCCAGTCAATTGTTAATGAATTAAAAGAAAAGAAGGAGTTGTGTGCACGGAGACTAATAAACACACAAACCCGAAAACAGTGTGCCACAATTTATGATTCATTTTGTTCAAAACTGAAAGAAGGACTATACCAGAATTCCAAGCCAAATCCAAGGCAGAGGCTTGTGGACATGTTACATGGTGGAACACCTGACAGTGTAAAAAAGCACATTGTTGAACAGCTATCTCACCCTACCAGCTGTGTCAGAGTTGTAATATGTACAATTGCTTTTGGCATGGGCATAAACTGCAGCAATGTGTATGAGTCTATTCATTTTGGAGCTCCAAAGTCTTTAGAATCATATGTTCAAGAAAGTGGACGGATTGGACGTGATGGTAATGCCAGCATCATCAGGATTCTATATAATGCAATGTTACTAAGGGGAGCTGATTATCAAATGATATCTTATATTAAAGAATCAAACTGCAGGAGAAACTGTCTTATGAAGAATTTTGAGCATTATGAAGTACAGAAATTTCAAGGCTATAAGTGCTGTGATAACTGTTCAAAGTTATGCACTTGCTCTCCATCATGTATTGGCTGGACAACCTTGAAACTTAAATCAGAGAAAACCATTACAGCAACTGTGAGGAAAACAAGACATGTGTCTATTGAACAGAAAAACAGAGTTCATATGCTGCTTGCAGAATATAGAAAAAACCTTAACAAAAACACAACAATTCCTCTACCTAACACATACAGTGAGTTCAACACATTCCACGTTAATCAAGTTTTAACTAACATTCAATACATATTTACACTTGATGATATCTATGATCATGTTGAAATATGGCGCAAGGTTTATGCTGTGAGCATATTATCTATTTTGAGTAAGATCTTTGGGGACATCAACGATGATGTAGGAATTACAGTTTTACCTGATTTTGATCAATCAATGGATAGTCTTCCAGAGGAATGGGTATATATCAGAGATGACTCTGAAGTCGAAGATATTGGAATGTGGATAGCTCTATGTTACAATCTTTTTGTTCTTCTGAAGAATTTTCTCATGATACCTTCCATGATATTTATGAACTCAGCATGGAGCAATTGGAAAAGGAACTATCATCTAGCAAAATTTTTAGTGACTTAAAAGTCGATCTATTTTAAATGCATTTGGTTTCAAATTTTACTACATTGCTAAACATCACAGAACGTGTTTTCTGTAATTACCTATAAAATTCTGCATCTTCAACGGGCCTTTCTTTTATTCTTGATTTCTTGCTTGTGGATATCTATCCAGTTGTAAAAACCATTGAAATCAAAGTTTGTCAGCAAGTTCGGTTTAAAATCTTTAAACACATGGTACTTTCTGTTCTTGTAGGGAGTTAGGGCTTTGGCATTCATCAGTTCTTCAACAATTTTAGCCTTATCTTTTTCAGATGATTTTGCATCATGTTTTCCAGACCTTCTTATTATGCCTGTCATCTCATCAAACTCCTCAAGCACAACCTTACTACAACCAATTGCGTTCATGTATCGCTGAAGGGTGTTTCTGTTATTCTGATTAGGGCCTAGCTTTCTCTTTAGCAATTTCACAATACGTATGTAATGCTCCTTTGCTAAATCAATTGGAATGTTGCCGTCTAGTCCTGTCTTTCTTTTAATGCTGCGATTCCAAACAAGGCGATAAGATTCCCTTGGAGACAACAAACAATAGACCTGACACAGAAGATAAAGTCCTTCGAAACAATACTTGCGACTTGAACAACGATCGGCCTTTAGGTATGGCAAGAAAAACTTCCAACACCTCAAGATTCGGGCTCCATCTTCTTCTGAAACTGCATCCTTGAAATTTCTCACAAGCATTAGATACTCCAGCAAGGAACATTGATAGTTGTACATATCGTCACTGTCATCAAAGGTTGTATTTGCACTTTGTTTATGTATACCATGTGCGGTCTGTTCATGATCTTTTTTCCTTTTTCCATTAAATCGAAAGGTTCTCATACAGGAAGGCTCTTGACACTTAAACTTTCCATCTGGAGTTTTAATTAGCTGTGCTATTTTTTCCTCTGCTTCAATTTTTGCTTGCGTTATTTGAACTACAGCTTCTGTCTTCAATACAAAACAACTAACAACTTCCCTAGCTAATTTGTCTAGAAACATTCATTTCTCAGGCTTGCTAGCATCCTTCAAAGAACTAGGAAGTACAGATTCTTCAGGCTCTTCATCTAATGTTTCAATATTCAAAATGGTCAATGTGGCAGCCACAACTCTCCATTCCAGCTCCAAGTCTAGAAATTTTTTGCAAGCAGCATATCTTCTCTTGACATCTGTGACAACATTACGACGGTTAATCAAGATTTTGTCACTCCCCAGTGTGCAACGATCTTTGCACCCAGTTTTATAGAAGTTGTCCATACAAACCTGTCAAAATAAAAGGTACCTTTTGATATTGTTTCCAGTACGAAACATATTTTGTGAAATGTCTTTTTGTCCTGCAACATCAAATGTTAAGAGCATGAGACAGGTATGGACAAGCAGTATGAATGGTTGGTATTCACAAATCCAGAATCCTAACATGATTGTAGAGAAAGAAAGTACAGAAATGGGGTTATTGGGCTCTCTGATTGGTGAAAATAAACAAATTAGGAGCTGCTTTTTTCTACTTGCTACTTTTGATACTCACTTGCAAAAACAATTTCAAAGTGCATGTTTTCAAATCTTTCTTGTGGTGTGAATCCATTTGCTAAATTAAACCTTGCATTTGTTCCCCTTTCTACAGAAAGTTGATCTCCCACGACACCCTGCTCATTGTAAATTCTTTCTTCTTCTTCTCCAACAAAAACCTGATACTTCTGTAGGCTTGCAAGTATCTCATTGATCCCATCGTTATCATTTTCATTTGAGGGCAATACTTCCAAGAATCCCTTGAGAAAAATTGGATGTAAACATTATACTATAGATAATTCAGAGTGTGGACTTAGAACATTTCATGGAAAAAAATCAAAACAGCAAGTGTAAATTAAGTCCACGTCCAACAACTGCTCCAATTGGCTGTATAGTAACAGCACTATAGGGAATTTCAAGCAGTGGGTAAGAAAAGTGGTCACATAAAAAATTTCTTCGTTATTCAAATACATATTTTCACATCTTACCATTGCACATTTTTTTGCTGTATCTCTTGAATGCTGATGGATGATGTGTTTTGTAACCACATCTTTGAGGAGGTGAAGGCATTTTATATCATCTGTAATAATCCTTCCTACCAGCACAACATAGTTCTTGCATTGCAACAAGTAGTCATCTTGACTGAATAACAAGTTTGCATTATCAAAGTCTTGCAAACACCATTGTTGAGAAACCATGCTGAGATTCTTATCATCAATTCTGTTTGGGACAAAGCCAATTGCACATTCATGTGTATCTATGTTCTGATTTTCTTCAGTCATTTCATGCACTTCAACATGGGTGTCAACGTTGTCAAAGCATAGCTGAAACATATCATAAAAACTGCACATACCTTAAATCCTTTTGAATCAATTAGATCAGTATTCGTAGCAAAAGCTCTGGAATCAGTACCACTCCCTCTTTCTGGATATTTTTTAACAACAGGACTGGATTCTGAAAATATAAAAAATTCTTTATATCACTTTTTTCTCAACTTTCAGCTGTGATTTCATTTGCAATAATCCTGAAAATTTTGACAACCACATCTCGTTATGTCAAGTTGGGACATTCAACCTTTGTTACTGCCTCCTTGCTTTAGACAGCTCTGGCAACCATGAAAACTATGAAGTCCCCAAATGTAAAGATTTTTCAAGGCATATTCACAGAACTATATGAAAAGGCAATCAGTGCCTAAGTTATTTAACATTTCAAAACAATCTTACGGATGCATCTTCTCAGTGAGGGAACAGCAAAATCAATTTCCAAAGCTAATGGTGGTATGTCCTTGATCAAAGCAAGACGTTTAGCATAGATAGCCTGTGATGCCTCTGAAAGACTTGAATTTCTATTTACAATTACATTCTCAGCGACTACTTCTGATTCTGATACTGGAAATGCTTCATTGAGTCTCTTTTTTTCCATTTCCATCAAATTCATGATATCAGCATCATGGGTAATCCCAAGTTGGTCTAGCTTCTTATTGAAATATGTATGTGACACAGCAAGTCTCATTGTCTTTAAACGAACCAGTGTTGACTAAAAGAAATAAACCCTTATTTGTCTGGTAGTATTTATGAATAACAGGTATACGTGAATAACATGGATTGTTAATCACATATGAATTTTTGTTACAAAATTTTACAAAACCGAAAAGAAAGCAAAGTTTTAGGATGTCTGTCTTTTTTAATGTTGGAAGAAAGGGCAACATTACGTACTTATCTATAAAAAGCATTGAAAAATCCATCTCACCGTGTATGACGAATGGTTGATTATCATAGAAATTAGCAACTGAACAGTAACCATTCTTTGTGATCTGTTATTCAAACAAACTGATGCAGCAGTTGCTACTGCGGTTTTCCAGTGAACGGTTTCACTTTCATCCGATCTATGAGGTGCAATGGATGCTACCTTTAGGACATTGAAAAATACAGGACATCGCTCTTTCATCTCTGCAACTGCTTTCTCAAAACTGAATGACAAAAGATCCTCTGTGCTTGTCTTTTTCAATATGCTGCGGACATCTTTTCTAATATATTTCTTACTTACTGATGTTGCGTCATCTACATTTTCTATCTTTCTTTTCCCTGCATTTCCATTTTCAAAAATATTTCTTCTACTCATTCGTTGGCTTCTCCTTGTTCTATCTTCACTGCTATTAGCCAGAACTTTTACACTCTCCTTGAACATTTCCTGGCACTCCTTCCCTATCTCCTTTACAACCAAATTCAATACATGGGGTCTTATTAATGGATGGGCCCAAGAAGCTTTTGCAATTTCTTTATTCTGAGTTCGAAGAAGGTGAATAGATATTCGAGTAAGATCTGAAGGCAGTATTCTACTCCGATCACCAGTCGGCCAGCAAACGTGAACATATGCCACTGGATCTTTGGATTTGGTATCATCATTTTCATAGGAGAATGAAAGATTATTCTGAACAGCTTTGCAATCTGTTTTTGTCAGCACGGGACATGAAAGCACTTCTAGCGACCTACTTTCAGTCAACTCATTCCCAGAACTTTCATTCAGTTTTTTCAGTTCTTCTTCGATTTTCTTCACCTATTCTCGAGACTGCTTCCACGACTTCAAACAACTTTTACGTCTTTGGCAAATATACTGAGTGGTACAAGCAACTACAAATGGTAACTCAACGATAGTGTCAATGGGCCTAAATTCGCTTGAACCAAAGACAAGATTCAAATCCTTTTGCTGCAACAACTCAAGACCACAGATTGTACAAGATTTCATGCTTCATTATTTTAGATAGCTACGATTGTTACTTTCATTCCATTTCTTGGCTTCATGTCGCAGTTAGCTTCCCATCCATTTCATAGCTGCAAAATTCCCTTGAGCCTAAACGCCATGTGATGGGGTAATGCATAATTTATTCTAGCTTGTTTTAAATTCATCATGACCACCTTGTCCCAGACCTCTCCTTGGACAAGAATTTTTAGAATAATGCACAGTCCACACACTAATCGGTGGGTGGACTGGAACACAGGCTAATTATTTAGCTGGAAAAAGCTCTATATTTTTCCTTGCTGCAACTTGCTCATTTGACGCCATTTTCTTCCCCCAAGACTGGTAGAATTCCCTCTCTCACAGGGGTACAAATGCCATTCAATAACTGAGCCCAAACGCAAGCATTATGAAATGGGTAAGAGACCAAGGACCTGGGGACAATAGATTCTATGGTTCATCCAGAGCGGATCTTTTGCAAGACGTTTGTAACATTTCCGTAAAAAAAAATGCAGTACAGGGTATCAAGGGCTATAAAGGCAAATATTTTCAGTGGGTTTTCTCCATAGAGATAGTAATAAAGACTAGAGGGCTAATTTCCCAAACAAGGTTGATGCTTCCAATGGGCAATGCCGCCATTTTGTTTGCACAGCAGAAAAATTATAGTCATGTGCGCACGTGGCAGGCAAAAATGTAGTAAAATCATCGGTATAAGTATTGTTTAGCTTTGTTGAAGCCTGTTCTGCTCATTTAGAGCTATTACAGAATGGTTATCTCTTGCACGGCCTATAACTGCCAAGAGAGACAAAAAACAACTAAAGTTTGTAGTGGAGGTGGAGTACCTATAGCATTTCACCGGTGAGTATATCATAGTACAGCTACAGCTAGTCTAGCTAAGGCATTAAATGACTACAGTTAAGCTTTACAGCGGATTAATAGACTATTTTCTGTGAAGATCCATGTATGATAAAAGATTAAATCAATAATTATTCTAAAAAATAGAAATAATATACCAATAATACACAATAATAAAGAAAACATTGCTTCTCCTGGTCAGTACTAGCAAGCTTGGTGATACAGCTGCATACAAGCTATAGTCTGGGATGGGAGAAGTATCTAAGTAGGTTAATAAAGAAGTTCAATGTGGTCTGTTGAAAACTTATTTTATCTTAAGGAGCCAATTTTTGGACTGTTTTAGGTTTCCAACAGATGAGCCAAGAAAGGATTTATGGATAAGGGCACTAGGCCGGGATAAGGGCACTAGGCCGGGATAAGTGGACACCCACCAAGTATTCTTACATATGTAGTAAGCATTTCAAAGGCATTGATTATATAACTCCTCCTGGGTAACCTAGTCCAAGACTTAACAGATGTACAATTCATTCAATATTTGACTTTCCAAAACATCTTCAAATCCAAGCCAAACAATCTAGAAGAGAAATAACACGATTTGAAACAAAAAAATCAGTTAAAGTATAAATAAGCTGAAACCATCCCTATGTCACCATGACCACTGTTATTGTAAGAAAGGTGAAAAACCAGCACCAACTGAAATATCACCACATAAGCTAAAGTTAAAAAAGAAAATAAAAGTTCTTCACAGAAAGTGAGACGTCATGAGAGGAAAATCTCTTCCTTTAAAGATGTAATCAATATGTTAAAAGAAAAGCAATTATTGAAAGAACCGCCAGCCAATCTTCTTAACCCCATCTCGACCGAGGGGGACTAAAATAGCCCCCCTCCTACAGTTCTTTACAGAACTCAAAATGAACCGTCACTATACCAACCATGTTGAAAATTGTCACTATAGGATGAACGGAATTTGGTCTAATTTCTTTGATAAATTGATATCTTCATGAAACTTGGGCAATAGCAAACCAATATCAGATGACACCAGACAATAGACCCTGTTTTTGTGAAATGCATTTGGATTCTATTTTTAGAATGTTGCTGACATCAGTCATACCTTCATAAAATATTCAATCTCCCTCATCCATCAACCATCAGAAACTGGACATCATCTTTAAACTGTGAACCTGGATTCCATACTGAAGTTTTGGATTACCTCTCAAAACAACTTGAAAGTAATCCAGAGATGGCTGATTGTGTATTAATGATGGATACCATGGCCATTTGAAAGCAAGAAGAAGCATTGATTGCGCTCTTGGAATCAAGCAGATCATTACTCCACTTGTTATATGGGCGTTTTCTTCAAAGAAGAAACAAAGATGGCTTATAAAAAGCATCATTTGGAATATATGATAATAAAATATGCAGACCAAGCATTTAGAATGAGAGTCAAAGGATCAGGTAATCTAAAAATAAACAGCAAAGCATGTTTGATAAAAAAACGACAAACGATGTTATCCGAACAAATGCATTAAGAATTGAATCTTACTTTCCCATGCTGCAGAGCCAACGTTTTGAAAATGAGCAGGTATTTGAAGATGGTCACTTGACACAAATTAGCAAAAGGTTTTGTGAAAAGTATCTTCTTCTACGAATGCAGACCTATGCAAAAAGATATACAAGGCAGGTTATAATGAAAAACAATTCTAGTGTTCAGCATAAGATAAACAAAGCAATATTTTTCAAAAGTATATAAACTGATGAATGGATTTCTAAGTCTTAAAATTTTTGCGGATTTAATACTCCTTGAGTGCAGACATTTGTTTCACCGAATTCTGAAGATGATTTAGCTATTGAATTAATACTCGTTTGGTATGGACTTTGCTTTGTTGGATTCTGTTAGTTACTGAGCTATTGGAGTAAATGTTCACTGAGCATAGAGACATTGTGTCATCAGCCTCTGCAAAAAATTATTGGAATGAAGTTTTCTACTTCTTGACATTTGCTTGATTGAATTCTGATAGATTTTGAGCCATCAGATTGCATATACATTTTTAGTATAAACATTAGTTGTATCAAATTCTTAAGAATCCTTGCTATGTATGTAGACTTTTCCATTCCAGCATGATTGGCAATTAGAAGACCGTTTTATTGCCTAGGAGAGACATTTTATTTATCAAAAATGCCTGTCCCTTAGAATTTCTCGGATTTCAATCGGCAGGTTGTCCCAAATTGCAAGAATTTTGAATATTATCAACTCTAAGTTTAATTTGAATTGAGTTTGCATGACATTTGCTTCTTTCGAGACTTTTCATGGTACCACACATGCAATTAAATTTTTAGAGACTTTAATTCTTTTCTAGATGTGCAAAACTTGAAAAATGAAGGCTGGAATCTTTGCTCGACTTCTTAAATGAAGCGTTGAAAAGATGCTATTACTAAAAGCAGGAACGGGGAATATCAGCGGGAATGGGTAAGAATCACCGGGAACGTGCGGGAACGAGCGGGAATGGCCGGGAATCGGTGAGAAACCAAATTTTACTGATTATGTAATAAATTATGCTTTTCCAGAATCACATTATTTTCCTGGAATTTGGTCTCAGAACTTATATTATATTCATTTCATACTTAAAACATGTTTCAAACATATTTATACGGACTAAAAAATAAGAACTTTGTACAAAAGTCAGGCATACTGGAAAAGTGGGACCCTGGACCCATAGGTGGGACCCGGGACCCAAGGCAGGACCTTAAGGTGGGACCTTAAGGTGGGACCCTTAGGTGGAATCCTAAGGTGGGACCCTAAGGTGGGACCTTAAGGTGGGACCCTAAGGGGGGACCCTTAGGTGGGACCCTAAGGTGGGACCCTAAGGTGGGACCTTAAGGTGGGACCCTAAGGGGGACCCTTAGGTGGGACCTTAAGGTGGGACCCCAAGGTGGAACCCTAAGGTGAGTTGGGTTAGTTAAGGGACTGGGTCCGAGTTTGGACATGTGCTTTTCAAGGTTACGGGTTACGCCAACATTCTGGAAATTTATGTCAGAAAACAATTTCAATTGTTACTTTGGACACTCTCACGCCATTTTCTCTATTGTTATTTTACAATTGTCATGCTGATACGCAGAAAAAAACCCTCTCTCCTCGAAGATCTTTGGCCCTAAGTACATGAAATGCAGCCTTGGGAGAGGATCGCGAGAGTCAGAATTCTAGAAAAGGACAGAGAATTTAGGATTTTGGAAAAGCAATTCCAATTATATCTAAACGGGATTTGCTTGTGAATTTCTTCGACCCTTAAGATCACAGAGGGAGTGTACTTTACCTAGTATCTAGGCCTGTATTTTTGGACAATTGTGGCAATCCTGTTGCCTGGACACCTTAGGCATACACAAGGCAAGGAAACAAACCGAGGAAAAATGGCAACGAAAGCAGAAGATATTGTTCAGCAAAACACAGATGGAGAAGACGAGAACTCTTTCTTCTCATTTTGCAAAACATCAATTACATTCTCCAGACATTTCAAAAAACAGACGACATTTTTGAACTTGTAAGACATGTTTCGAATTACATTAATTCATCTTCAGTTACAATGTTGAACACTAAAAAATTGTGAAATATAAAGGCAAAAATACATCATTATAATAACAAAGCGACACGTTGAAAAACAAAAGCGTAACAAGATCGGTAAAGATTAATCAAAAAACTGTGAAAAAGAAAGATAATGAGAACTAGAAAAACATAGTTACAAAGCTCAAAGGGATAAAGTTAAATTATAATGAAAAAGTTGCTTATTGAGGGTGGGTTTCTCCCAGTTAATATGTAGAGCTTCCTTAATTTTTAACTGAAAAGTGGTGTTAGAAGTATCTAAAATTTTAAAACAATCTGAGTTACAAAGAGGTCGGCAAGATGGGGATTCTTGCAGGTGCTTAAAGATGTGAGAATTCCTATCCCGGGATAGATGTTCACGGACACGTGTTGCGAAATGTCGGCTGGTTTCACCAACATACGATGCAGAATTACATCCTGCGCAAACAAATTTATAAACAACACGTGCCTTAAGTGATCCAGGGATGGAATCCTTAACCCCAAACAAGCTACGAATTTTAAAAGAAGTAAAAACAATCCGTATATCTAAATCTTTACAGTAACGATTAATTAAAGTTCTTATTTTACGCTGAGTCATATTAGAGTATGGTCCTATGAAAGGTAACTTAAAATAGCTAGTAGCGATGTTCTGTGAGGTGGCTGAAAGTTGTGATGATGGAGAAGAGTTATGGATCTTATCAATGTAGTTGTTAACTACCCTATCAATGAGATAAGATGGAAAAAGATTTTTCTTAAGAGTAGTAAGGAGACTTTTGATATCCTTATCAAAACCTAGCCAAGTACTGTTAATTTTGTAAGTCCTATCAACTAAAGCCTTGATTAAACCAGTTTTGTAAGAAAACGAGGTGAAGCTAAAGAAGTTAGTCAATAGACCTGTGTAAGTACTTTTATGATAGACCGAAGTGAGCAATGCGTTAGGATTACTGTTATCAATTAGAACATCTAAAAAAGGAATCTTGTTATTAACCTCCTTCTCCATAGTGAATCTAATATTAGGATGCTGTTTGTTAATAAAATCAAAGAAAAGTAAGGCGTCATTTTCGCTATGGAACAAACAAAATGTATCGCCCACGTGGCGGCGATAGAATAAGACATTAGGCCCTACATAAGATTCCAACCAAATCTTCTCATGGTGTCCCATGAAAAGATTGGCAAGAACCAGTGCTAATGGCGATCCCATGGCTACTCCATCGATCTGGTCATAATAAACCCTTTAAATAAAAAATGAGTTTGTGCTGTAGCGAAAATGAATAACTTTTTAAGATCGGCCTTAGATATCTTAAGACTAGGATTACCTTCAGAAATGTACTTAACAGCGAGATCGACAGATTCTACAAGTGGAATGTTAGTGAATAGGCTTTCAACATCGAAAGAGACCATAAACTTATTAGAGGTAGAAAGGGTTTTGAGATCAGAAACGAAAGAAAAAGTATCAATAGCACAGTGTTCCTTAGGAATATGAGGATCTAACAAAGAACATAAATATTTAGCTAGATCATAGTTGTAAGTGCGAATAGATGAAACAATGGGCCTAAAAGGAGGAGGAGAATCAGGAGAGCGAGGTTTGTGCATTTTGGGCAAACCGTATATTCTAGCAGGTTGAGAGCCAGACAGCTTTTCAAGTCAAATAACGAAACTTCTTTTTTTAATCTTCATTATTGTGTTAGGAGCCTCATGTCGTAGATCATACTCAGCACGCAGTTTTTGCAGAGCAGCATCCCCTAAGTAACAATCACCATTCCATTCCGTGCTAACTGCCTCAAATAAACCATCATTAAGATCACAAGCATCCATTTTCAGCCAAAATCGCCTGTTTGGGTCTGCTTGTTTTAAAGTATCCAAAGCTGCATTCTGCACGTCAGTTTCTGCTTTGAATTGAGATGTGGCTGTCTTTTTGAGATGAGTATGGATACCAAACGGGAATCAGCGGGAACAAATGGGAACGAGCAGGAATCCGCGGGAACGAGCGAGAATCAGCGGAAACAAGTGGGAATCAGCAGGAACGAGCGGGAATCACTGGGAACGAGCGGGAATCACGGGGAACGAGCGGGAATCACTGGGACAGGGGGAATGGCCGGGAATCAGAGAGAAACCAAACTTTTCTAATTATTTAATAAATTATGCTTCTCCAGAATCACATTATTTTTCCGGAATTTGGTCTCAGAACTTATTTTAGTATACCTTGAACTTCAGTTTTGGTCAGTTTATACCTTGAACTTTCTTTTAAGTCAGAGAGGGGTGTTTCTAAAATGATATTGTAGTAGTTAGCATATATTCATATATTCACATATATTAGCATATTTAGTTTTCTCATTCTTAGCTAGCCATTTTAGGTAACATTCTGTAGCATGCACTAGCATAGGCATCCCCGCATTACATCATTGCATGCTGCCCACGTAAGAAATTCCCACAGCATCATAGGTATTACCTTATATGTCATACATAGCATAGCCTTCCTTATACATTCCTTATTTGGCTAGTTTTTCTTACCGTTTTAGCCTTTCATTTCATTCCATATATGTAGAAAAATATTGTATATAGTTCACTTAGATTTAGTATAAAAGTAGGTAGGTTTTAGTTAGTTATTATTCAGGTTAAATTGAGATTCAGATGCAAGTTGGTAAAACACAGAAAAGCACAAACTCAAGCTTCTCTCTCTCTCTCTGATATTCTACTGCGGCACGCAAGTAAAGCCTACCAAAGTTTTGGGTGAGATCGTTTTAAATTGTTCTTAGTTTATATATATTTTAGCTTAGCATTTATTGGTAATTTGTTAAAACCCACGTTTTACCAAAATTTATCATACGATATGAATCCTTCATAAAAAAGACATAAAGATCTCTCGCTACGATTTTTATCTGAATGGTACTGAGCCATAATAGCAGTAATCAGATGCTAAAATAAACAGCACTCGTATAGCGCTGTGCAAAATACGCCAACACTGTAGTGCAGTAGTGCTATTTCTATTGTCTACAATAATACAGTAGTACTATTTCTATTGACTACGACAATACAAATAGCACTACTGTTTGTCTCCTCAAGGCATGCTGTTACAATGCAAAGCAGATATCATAAAATGAAGAGCCATTTTATTTTGTTGACATATTAATATGCTACTACACTCTTTTAATGAACAGGTCTTGTCATATATGATTGGGAGGAAATGTCAAAATTGGCATAGAAAAGAAGCGTTTTTATTTATTTTGAAAATTATTGTTGTAGGTACATCGACATTACATTATCAGAAGGGGAGAAAAAGAAGAACAACCATAACTGTGAACTTTTCATAAATTTAACGGATGATAACCTGGAAGGACCATGCAACAAGTTAGTAATTTGCAATCCAAATTTGAAATATATGTATGAAGATACTGCCTTGAGCTATGACAAAAAGCTACCTTCCTTTATCTATATAAAATATTTAAACAGGAGATACAAAAATATAGATTCATGATAATTTGAACGTTTCGATCTTATGATCTTCTTTATCTTGTTCTTTACAATATTTTGGGACCTACTTATATACCTATATTACAATAGGGTAACAAAGAAATAAAACCTAATTAGGGTACCCGTCTAATACAATACAATAAAATCAAACAAGTCTAAAGGGGAGGGCCGAGGAGGAAAAGACAATAGCGTCAGAAGACATAGGAGAAGCATAGTAATTAGCGTCGAGGTTGAGAGCGATTTGCCATCTGTCCCAAGAGAAATTAAAAAACCATAAAAACACGAACAGGCGCAGTAAAGAAAAGAGTAAAAAACAAAAGCACAGGTCCCTAAACATGAAAACAAGACAAAGTACGTAAAAAAAGGACAAAAAATAGAAAAAATGTAATAAGGGTATAACAGTCCACAAGTCTGACATTAAGCCCCCTAGGTGCAAAAATATCCAACTTAAACTGCCAGAAACCCTTTCTAACCCTAGAATCTCCACACAATCTATCAATGATTCGGAAACTAATGTCCTCCTGAAAACCGTGATGACCTGCTTCTGAAAGGTGCCTAAAAAACTCTACCTGCGGGACCAATTCTCCTCTATCAAACCTTCTACCACACAACATGTAATTATTAAACCTATTACGGAAAGGGGTCAATGTACTGCCCACATACTGTACACCAAAAACCTTACAACCCAATAAATAAACAACACCTGAGGAATCACAACCGAACCTAGAATTAATCTTATACTCTCTACCACTCCTATGACAAATAAACCTATCTCCTTCCTTCATAAACTGACATATCTGACAACGAGCTTTGCCACATCGATAGCAGCCCCTAACAAGATCCTCTTGCCCTTCAGGAGCTAGCCTAGCCCTGACCAACGAGTCTTTAAGATTTTTTGCATGTCTAAAAGCCACAACTGGTTTGCTAGGGAATACCCTCCTGTGCTTCTCAGATGCCTCCAACATAGGCTGAAGCCTGCTCAAAATACTATGGATCTTGTTAAGAGCTGGATGATATGTAATTACTAACAGGATACGGTCCCCCCACCCCGATTATGTCAACGATCGGGATCCAGCAGCATTCCTCTATCCATCACCCTAACCCTATCGACCTGCCCCTTAATAAAACCTTCATCATAGCGCCTATTAGTCAACCAACCAACCAGCTCCTCCGATCTCTCTTCAAACTTAGAATTATCTAAGCAATTTCTACGAATCCTGAGCGCCTGGCCATACGGAATTGCCTTCTTCATGTGCCATGGATGACATGACGCCTTGTGCAAATACTGATGTGTATCAGTTGGTTTGCAGAAGAGGTCTGTCTCCAAGGCATGCCCCCTCCGAACAACCCTCACATCCAAAAAACTGATATCATCTCTAGAACTCTCAGACGTAAACTTAATAACCTGATCGAAATTATTAACATTGTCCATGTAGCTATCCAGTTTACCCTGACCATGAGTCCAGATAAAAACACGTGATCAATGTACCTAAACCAAACCATAGGCTTATCTACTGAAACTTAGTACCAATCGCCGTCCCTAACTTCTGCCTATAAACCTGACCATCAAACTCGAAAATATTATTCTCCAAAACAACCTTAGCCAAATTAACCAGCGAACTTGTAGACACTCCTGGATTCCGCCTACTGTCAAGCGCATACCACATCACCTGTAGCCCCTCATCATGGGGGATGCTAGGATAAAGGCCAACAACATCCGCCGTACACAGCAAAGCATCATCAGGAATATCTCCTATACCGGCAAGCAACGACAAAAAATGATTAGTGTCCTTAACATATGATGAAATACTACTTACAAGGGGGTTAAATACTGCCTTAAATTTATTCTTAGCCTAACATACGTAGCTGGCATAATTCAACAACTAATTGCGTACCATTATGTTCCTTTTTAGAATGAGTACTGGATTGAACTTTAAAGCCGATGGAACTCCTTACCAAGGTAATGTCCTAATGCCTGTACTCAAATGGAGATAAGAGCCCTTCTTGTTAGAATTCGAGTCAGGTGTTTTATGTGACATACCGCCCCACAACGTTGCTCATAACGTTGCTTTCCTGTTGGATACCTCGAAGATGAAGCATATTGATGATATCAAGTGTGACTCAATGGGTGCTTGGGAACGAACTGGGACACCACATCGGTATTTCGAATTGATAAGAGACAGTGATAAACAACTGGCAGAAGTGATGCTACAGAACCTGAAGAATGTGACGATTTGACAGAAATTGTTGCTTTGAGACGAACATACTATGTAAATGCATCTGATCCTGAAGTAAGGAAAGTCATATCAGTACTTGAAGGTATGTAGTTGTTTCACTAATTGTATATGATATAGAATTCATGCAACAAATGCACGGTTTTGCATCCTTTTTCAATATATGTTACATATACCAATAAGAAAATGCATCAAAACTTGGTCATCCAGTATTTGTTCAAATACGAGGAGCATGAGATTGTATCCTTATGTCCACATGGCAAAGCAAAGAAATTCATGGAGTACAAGCGAATGATGCCAAGCACATTGCAGCTAATAAAGGCCACGGCCAATGATAAAGAAAGAACTCCGAAAGAAGCTCTTGATGATGTATATTGCTCGCTCGGTGATGTCCTTGAGGTAAGTTGATGTTCAGCATATAACATTTACATATTATCCATATTGCAGTGTTAAAGGACCTTATCTAGGCAGATGCTTTTTCGATCAAGAGATATTTGCGCCTCCTCTAAAACTTGCTAGAAAAATCTCCTGACTATGGAAAACCATAACATAGCTTTATAATTTCATGAATGCAAAATGATGACTACAGTTAGAGTACTGACGTGCGAATCACTGTGTCGATAAGATCTGAATTTTAAATCGAATATTGTGGTATGATGTAAATAAGTTTTTGTAAATAGAGTTTAGTTAGTAACCCTGGATCAAAATTTCTCAAAGGTTTTAAAGTGATCGATATAAAAAAGCAGAAATCTAAAAATAAAATTGTAGATGGATCAGGCCGCTATGCCTTGCGTCGTTGATGGTGACCCGGAAGTCAATCAGAAGTCAGAGAACAGTGTAGTTAGAGATTTAGAAATCATAATAAAAGAAAGCCAAAATGATTTATTTGAAGAATACAACTTAGGAGAAGATTGCCCAGACTATACTAACGAAACAGAGTCTGTCAAAGGGTATGAAAAGGATAAGCAATAGTATACTCAAAAAGTTTATCTTGGAAAAAGAGATTTATCTTCTCGAACTGGAGAATGAAATGCTAAAAAATGAGGCAATTAAAAATAAGGAAAAAATTTCAAACCTTGAAAAGAGACTAACAGCAGTAGAGAAACTGGCAAAACAAATTCAAGAAACTACTGCCATTGTAACTAATCTCCAACAAAACCTGTACAATGAACAAACGATAGCTAAAAACACCAAGAAATTCACAACAATAAAAAAAGACAAACTCTTTACTGACTTTGAAGAACTAAAGTTCCTTATCGAAAAAAATTCTGAAAATCAAAATAAAACACACCAATCTCTTACAGAGTTGCCGTGGTGTGTGAAAGAAGAATTAAAGAATATAAATACAAAAATCATATGCGAGACAACCATGCCCCAGGCAACGAAGGCTGGGACCGAAATACCACCCGACCCTAAACCGCCACGACCTCAAGAACAACTTTCCGCAGAAGAAGTAATTGACGATGATTTCACTCCTGTCACCAACCGCAGCAGGCAAAGACAGAGTAACCATGGCAACCCACCACGTCGAATAACAGACCTCCAGTGTAAAACCTTCATAGTACACCTATTCAACAGTTTGCAGCTTTTTCGGGCGCAGGAGCCTGGGACGAGTTTGGAGGTGAAAGAATCGCAGTTGCTTTGCGATCACTGGTAAAGATTGAGTTTGCATTGAAGAAGGAGCCAGGTTGTCAATTATTATCAATTTATATCTGTTTATATTTTTAGTCTGTTATCACGGGAACAGCTTTCTTAAAAGCTTTTACAAGTACCTTGCTCTGGCAGGCTACAAATTCAGTCTATTTGTTGATAAATCTGAAGAAAAATGGATCTTGAAATGATCGCAAAGATGAAGGTAGAACAGCTGAAAAACTTCCTCCGTCTTCTTGGCTTGAAGGTTAGTGGCAAAAAAGACGAGCTTGTTGCAAGAGTTTTTGTTGCATTTGAAAACGAAGTGCCATTAGTAAAAACAGCTGAAGAAGTTCAAGCAGAAATAACTGAGGAATTTGGATCTAAACTGTGTGTTGAAGGAGAACCTCTTCCAGATCCGTTTGCCATTTCTGATGGTTTGTTGCCAGAGAATGACAGTGTTAAGCTCTGGCCCACCACACTGTACCCTGACATCTTCAACTTTTTATCTTTCCATCCAAGTGAGCTGAAAAGCAAAGACCTAAGTGACTACAAAACATCAAAGGTTTATAGTTACTATGCAACTGGTTGGCTGAACCCCTTGAATTTTTATGCGATAACTGTGGAATCAAAGTTTTGTTTTTTGAAGACAACCTGCAGGCCCTCTCAAAGAATATCAGATGTCCCACACAAGCTTTGGGTTTGTCTTTGTAAAACCAGTGGGAAGATTATGAAGGCACAATGCACATGTATGGCTGGTTTTCCCCAAACATGCAATCATGTAGCTGCTGCATTATTCAAGATCGAGGCAGCAGTTAGAATGGGATTAACCAATCCATCTTGCACAACAACTGCCTGTGAATGGCTGCCAAAGAATAAACTTGTAAAACAAGTAAAGCTGAAGGATTTGAAACTTAGCAGGAGTGACTTTGGAAGGCGTGGGAGAAAATTACCTGAACTGAACTGCTCCCCCAAAAAGAAATTTGATGCCACCGAAAACTTTGAGGAAGAAATGAGCTTGCATGAAGTTGCCAGTGCTCTACAAACAGTCTGCAGTGAGAAAGAATCAATCATATTTACTGCTCAAGGCAAAAGAACAATCTCCCAACAAATGTATGGAAACAGAAGAAAACATCAAGCTAAAGACTCTGAGTGATTTCCTTTCCACCTCTATTACAAAGGTTGAGTTTTGCCACAAAATGGAATACTTCACAAGTCATCTTGCTGAAATTGAATTTGAAACAAGGGGACAAAGCACAAATCCATTATGGTCTGCAGTACGGCAGCACATGGTAACAGCGTCAAAGGCACACGATGTGAAGACAAGGATGGTTACATTCAACAAGGATGAAGCAAATGGCCAAGAAGTTGATTTAACATATATAATAGAAAAAATTTCAGGAAAGAAATCAGTTAACCCATGGTTACCATCCTTGCGCTATGGCCAGGCTATGGAAAGTGAAGCTGTCAAGGCTTTTCTCAGGCTTTTTAAAGAAAGTCACAGAAATGTCTCGGTAGAAGAATGTTGAGTCTTACTATATGAAGATATAATCAAATACATAAAAGATAATTACCCAGAAAAAAAATTGATAATCTCAACGATTCTACCAACAGAAGTCGCAAATGATTACAATGATGCAGATTTCAATGACAAGATTGATTCCATTAATGACAACTTAGGAATTATGGCAAGCCGGTTAAAGTACTTTGTAATCGACAACAGCAGAACACTGAGAGGTCCTGAGCTAAGACGTGACGGTCTACACCTAACAGAAAGGGGTACATCACTCCTAGTTAGAAACTTTAAATAAGCAGTTTTCCCTGTAAGAGAAGATCAAAAAACATCAAGCCAGCTTCATCAAAGAAATTTCCAACAACCACCAACTTCACATAGACATTAATATCCTTATCAGAAATCATTGCGTATTCAGCCACAAACCAACCACCACCAAGCAGACAAAAATCAAGGAGAACAACAACAACATAATTTTGTTAATGTACAACAACACGAGTGGCAGCAGCGTCAAAAACACCAACAACTACTACAGCAGAAGCAAATTCGACAAAACCAGCTCCCTCAGCAACAACAACAACCAGAACAGCAACAGCATCAACAACAGCAACCACCACAGTCATTTAATCCAAACCAGCTTCAACATCACAGAAACCCTAATCAAACATCTCTTTATGCACCTCATACATTCTTCCCAGCCCAGAACCAAATGTCTAAGCCCTCTTATTGTCGATGCTGAATCAACAACCGGTCAGATTGTTGGAATACAAATCGACTCAACAGATTCATCGCCAGGCTCTTTTTCAACAATCCACCTCGTATCAGTACCTAATACATCAAAACTATGGTATGAACGACCAATAATATTTATATAGATATAATGAAATCCCATGCTATTAGATCTTCTTACCTAAAAATCAATCCCTTATACCAATTATATAGTCGTATTATGCATCCTTATAATTAAATCTATAATGAATTAACACCAGTTTTTAAGAAGAAGCTAGCGTAGATCCAGGATTTCAGCTAGCTTTCGGATAGATTCTATTTTCATGCCTGGAAACGTTGCTTCTGGCTTGAATGATTTGGAAGATTTTGCAGCATATCTCTTAATGATTTATTGACCAATTCGGACCAAGGACCAAAAATGGGAAGTATTTCTCAACTAAAAAACTAAACGAAATCGAACAGCAATCTCCTCAACTATCTATTTTTCACTTAAACATCAGAAGTCTTAATAAGCATGCAAATGATCTTTTGTCATTACTAACTTTAATCAATTTACCTTTCGACCACATATGCTTAACAGAAGTGCACAACACAAACCTACAACATTATTCTAATCTAATACATGGGTATAATTTCTATTCAGTACCATCTGTGAGAGGTAATGCTGGTGATGTTTATCTCTTCTACAGGAACGATTTAAAATTCGACATTTTCAAAGACCTATTGCTCAAATATGAAAGTCCATGTGAAAACCTTTGGTTTACCCTAACAAAAGGAAAGAATGTGACTAAAGTAGGGCTCATTTACCGACACCCACAAAAAAGACTTCAATGAACAACTTGATAAATCGCTAGAAAAAACCTCAGAAAATAATAGTGATCAATGTATCCTGATTGGCGATATTAATATAGACTTACTTAAATTGAACGACAAAAACCAAAACTCAATCAGCAATTATCTTCATTTACTTTTAACTTGTTGACAACATGCTTGAGACAAACTGAAATCAACTATTATAATCATGTAGTGAAAGCCACAGCTAGTGCAATAACTAACATGTGGGCTATAATGGGCCCAATGCTTAATCCTAATAAGTCAAACAAAACCTCCAACATAGCCAAATCATCAATAAATCTAAAGAAACTCTTACCAATGATAGTGAGATAGCCAATTCACTAAACAAATTTTTCTGATCGATTGGAAATGAGATTGCCACTACTATTCCTCCAACTACTAAACATTTTTCTACATTTCTGACTAATCAAAATGCCAACACTTTCTTCCTTACGGTGGCCCAAAAGTTCACGGCAATTTCAATTCGATCACGGCAATATCAATTTGCTCACGGCAATATCAATTTGCTCACGGCAATTTCAATTTTCTCACGGCAATATCAATTTGCTCACGGGACAATTTCAACTTGCTCGCGGCAATATCAACTTGCTCACGGGTCATTCATTGAATTGGATCCCTGTTTATTAAACGCTGACCAAAAGTAATGCAGGCGCCTTTTGCCGCCTTTTTGTGCAACACGTGCGATCTGATGAGGGAGACAGTAGAAAGAACTGCCTGGCAGCTCCTTCGTCATGTTTTGCCCCAACATTCTTTCTGAACCGGATCAAGCATGTTAAGATCACCTTTAGATTCCAAATCTTTAAAGAAAGAAATCCACCATGATGACCAGCTTTTCTTGAGAAAACTCCACCATCCCTCAATCCGTTGATTACGGGGAGATGGAACGTACTTATGACTGTCCGCATCATCTCTGAAGAAGGAATGAATTCCAGCCATTATGCCATTTTCTGTGCCCAAATCAGTGTATAGCTCTTTGGGAAAACCTCCTTGCGCAAGAACAGTTTCCAAGTAGTATGCTGCTATATTGTCAGGCAAATTGTTTGAACGTGTGACGTACATCCATAAAACTTTCCTGCTATAGCCATCAATGCATCCATGTATTGGGAACCCAAATGGCTTTAGCTTATCGTACCTATCAGCATGCCAAACTTCATTTGGCCCAGGGCAGATGTATTCACGCCTACGCAACTTATGACTCTTTCTTGTCTCCACTCCATAAGGATCAAGCTCACGCACCATTTCCTCTACAGCTTTTCTTTGTACTCGTATACCTTGCCGCTGAAGCGCATGCCAAACGCTGCGGTAGCCCCAAGAACTCCCAGGCCCATCAAGGATTTCCATGATTGAATTTCTTAAGGACTGACGATTATATTCCACCTTGTTTCTTCGAAGGTTGTATTGTTTAAGCTTTCGTTTCAGCTGACTAAGGCTAAGATTTATGTCATGATCTGTTTTCATTATTTCACAAATCTCTTGGTACTCGTGTCCTTTATAAAATAGCGATTCCAGTATGACTCTTTCGTTGTCCGCCATCTTTTCAAACAGCAATGGGAATTAAATAGAAATCAGTGTTGGCGGTCATCTTAAAGCCCATAAAATTAATAATTATAAAGTAGCTATATTAATATTGAAATTGCCGTGAGCAAGTTTGAATTGCCGTGAGCAGATTGATATTGCCGTGAGCGAATTGAAATTGCCGTGAGCAAATTGAAATTGCCGTGAGCAAATTGATATTGCCGTTATCAAATTGAAATTGCCGTGAACTTTGGGCCACCGTACTTCCTTGATAGAATACATGTTGAAGAAGTCATAGCTGAGATTAATCCTCTGATGCCAAAAAAAGCTGCAGGCCATGATGCCATACGACCATTCCTAATAAAGGATTGTGGTGATGACCTTGCTTTTCCACTAACTCACATCTTTAATTTCTCTCTTAAAACTGGAGTTTTCCCAAACATTTAGAAAATTGCAAGGGTTATACCTGTTTTCAAAAAGGGAAACAGATTTGATGAAGATAACTACCGTCCCATCTCCCTTCTCTCTTGATTTGAGAAATTATTTGAGCGACTTGTATGCAAAAGAGTCCAGGAATTCCTTAAAAAACACAACATTATCTACAAATGTCAGTTTGGATTCAGAGAAAACCATTCAACTGCTCTTGCGTTAACTGGGGCTCTAAATGAACTTTACAATAACCTTGATAAAGGTAACTTTGTAATTGGCGTCTTTCTTGACCTCAAAAAGGCGTTTGATACCATAGATCACGAGATTCTATTTAAAAAACTCGAGCATGATGGCTTTACAAGAATTTCCAACAAATGGTTGACTAGTTACCTTACCAATGGGCAACAATATACATTTGTAAACAAGAGGCAATCTGCATTTGGCAACATCACCATAGGGATACCACAAGGATCCCTGCTTGGCCCTTTACTCTTTATGATATATATCAATGATCTAGTAAATGCAACAAAATTGAAACCAAGGCTTTTTGCCAATGATATAACCATCTTCTCATCAGGGCAAAATATTGATAAACTAATTGCTGAGGCAATCATTGAACTTGATAAACTAAGTATTCTCACGGGATGAAATTCTCTGAACTTATGATAAGGCTAAGATACGCTGCCGAGCTCTTTTCTCGAAGATTTTCAGTCAGAATGTCACAGACAAATAGAAATGCTCAAGTGCCAGCTCCTGTGGATGAGAATGCCCTCCAGGCTGCGGTGGAAAATGCTCAAGCACCTGCAGCTGACCCTGCTCCTGCTGTTCCAGCTCGGAATGATCAGCCACCACGTGGTGCTCCTCGCCCTGAAAATCCTTTTGAGCAACCAGTGAGTATTTTTTTCTTAGATACTTGATTTTGTTTATTGCATTTTTTCGCATTTACTTGCTGATTTTTATCGTTGGTTTAACGCTTTTTCCCCCTTGCAAAACCATTTTTTCGATTTAGGCAATTCTTCCTGTTTTCAGTGAAGTCTTCCTGTCTTGTCTAGCACATATTCCCAAGTTGATAGTCAGTCATTTTCTGCCTATAGGTTTTTGTGTTTTCTATTTTAGAATAATTCTAGGTTAGGTTCCAACCTTTTTTAGCTTTCACTGTTTTTTTTTTAGTTTTATCTTTTACGTTTTCACTCGCCTCCTTTTTTGGCTCTTAGGTTATCGTCAATCCTAGGATATTTTTTCTCTGTTATCAGACCGTAAACCCTGTGCGTTTCCACACAGGTTAGGATAGCCTGCGCCTCTTCGGTATATCTTCAGATATTTCATTTGTCTAGTCGTTCATTTGTCATTTATCCCTTGTGGCTTGAGATTTTCCGATACTACTACTACAGTTGTGAATTTGTTTATCTGAGGCTCTGCAGTGACCTGTAATTTAACTATTGTGGCATGCAGTTTGACCGAGTATAAGTTATGAATTTTTGAATGCATTTGCTATCTGAGGCTCTGCAGTGACCTGTAATTTAACTATTGTGGCTTGCAGTTTGACCGATTATAAGTTATCAATTTTTAAATGCATTTGCTATCTGAGGCTCTGCAGTGACATGTAATTTAACTATTGTGGCACGCAGTTTGACTGATTATAAGTTATCACTTTTTGAATGCATTGGCTATCTGAGGCTCTGCAGAGACCTGTAATTTAACCATTGTGGCTTGCAGTTTGACCGATTATAAGTTATGAATTTTGACTGAATTTGTTGATGTGAGGCACCACAGTTACTTGTAATTTTCCCTAGTGTGGCTTGCAGATGGCCTATAATATGTTATGAATTTTCTTATTTGAGACACTGTATTGCTCTGTTATTTATACCATTGTGGCTATACTGATGGCCTAAAAAACTTTTATAACTATTGTGATTTGCAGTGGTCATGTACATCACCTTATCTCAGTTATTTTCTTTGCTTCTTAGGCTCAAAACAATATTGATGGCCTCCTGAAACGTTTAGAGGCACTCGAGAATTTGCGTCAACCATCTGTGGAACAGCCAAGGGATCAAATCATCTAAGCCAGTTTTCGTAGCAGCACATATCCAGGAGGAACTTCAATATTGGCGTTTTCTCGACACGTGGAAAGGTTGGCTTGCCTGGAAGTCAGAAAAACACGACGCAATTACCTTATACTCAGAAGCCTCTAATTCCGGTTGGGGCGGTATTATTCATTTACCAGACAACTCGTGATTATTGGTCAGAGCATGATATCAACACTTCTATTGCTGTCAGGGAGGCGAAAGCTCTCTACAATACGCTCTCTATCTAGTTTTTCCAAGAAACTTTTCAATGTTCACATCGATGCCTACATCGACAGCACCAACCTTCTCCATTTTTGGAATAATGAAGGCGGAAAGAACATTTCGCTCAATACAGAGATAAAAAATCCCTTTCAATTAACAATGCAGCTTAATACGACTTTGGCGTTGCATTATGTTCCTTCGCAAGCTCAAGCAGCAGACACACCTTTGCGATTCCGTTCGGATATAGACTGCTGTCTTTCTGAGGATACATGGACAATTGTGGACCGCGTTTTTGGTCCACTGTGGTGGCCAAGGTTTGCCACAAAGAATCAGTTATAATTGTAATCAATTTTTTACTTTTTTTTATTTTCTATTCTGATTTTTTGTTTTTGTTTTTGTTTCATTTTCTTAAAAAAAAATTTGTCCATGTTATTTTGATTGAAAAATATTTTTTTGCTTTCTTAATTGGTAAAAATTTGATTTTGTTTTACATTTGAATTTTCAATATGCTTTTTTTTGTAAATTTGCAAAATAAAATAAAAAAGTTGTTAAAATTTTTTTCATGCTGCGAGCCTAGCTTTGCAACAGTATACCATGATGCTTTGCAACACCACTCACATACCTTTTGGCGGGAAAGCCTCTCCCAGACCAGAAACATGATCCATGATGGCTGACGGTAATGCGGACAAGTGGAATGAATGAATATATTTGTTGTTTTTAACTTGACTCACTTCTACCATGCATAATTCATTTATGTACAGTGTTGATGATGATGTGGACAAGCACTAATCAACCCCCTCCCACCAAATAAGTGAAGGGTCTATTGGCTCTGTGCCTTTTGTCTAGAGGAGCATGGAAGATTAACTTCATTGAAACACACTAACTGAAACATAGTACTCTATGGTGAGTCATTTCCATTTCACAAATTACCCACTCGCTGTCCGAGGTGGCTTTTTCCTGGGACAAAATAATGAGACATTAATACAAACCTATCAGTTTCATTTTGTGGATTGTAAAACATATCTTCTTTCAGATATTGAAGCTGCTCTTTGAAATAGAGTTAGAGACGTTCATGTAACTCACGCCACCACCTTTCAATCTACAAAAAATGTTTGTTATTTATAATGAATTAGAAGTGAAAAGTTATAAATTATTTACTTGCTATCTAATTAAATAATTGGTCAGGTTTGCAAGCACGGGGTTTTATTGATCCAAATTAGCTAAATCAGCAAATATGATGGAAAAGTTGAACTTCAAATGTTCACCTGATTAGATGTTGATGGACCATAGACCACTGTTCCCACTGGATCTTCATACCTCAACTCAGACATAAAAAAGCGTGTATTGTAGCCATGTCTCCAGTCTCATTTCCTTTGTCAATGCGTAAATGCTGACCAATCATTCTTGTCTCAAAAAGGTATTCAAAATACCATCTACCAACTATTCTCGGGTCAGAATTGGTTTGCCAAATTTTTAACCAAAGTAACTTCCTGCTTGCCGAATCAAGACACGCGTAAATTGCCAATGGAAACATATTCTTTTGATAACCCATCAGCTTGACCTCGCTGTCTTGCAAACCATTGTTGAAATCTGAGATTTCTATACCGCGTAGGTGTTAAAATTTCTCTATAGTTGATTGAATGTTTTGTGAAGATATTGGCTCACAAATCTTTGCTGTGGCGTATGCTTGAATTGATGTTTTGAAATCTCCATGCACACTGCTGAGAGAAAATTCTACGACTTTGTGGTTGTTGACTGAACTTCCGCCTCCAAAAACTTTGACCTGTAAAGGTTCTCGCCTAACAGATTTCAGATGTAGTTTCTCCTTTAGAACTTGACAAATAAAACTTCTTTGGCTTCCCGAATCAAATAATACGCTGACGCGAATTTTCTCGTTAGAATTATTCGGACTGACATATGCTTGAGCGGTTTGTAGTAAAATGTTATCCTTGGAGCCAATGTACAGGGAGTTTGTTTTGGTACTGCGCGATTCTGGATTCTCTGAGGTAGCGGTTGCACTTGAGGTGGACGCTAAAGGTCTTGATTCTCTTTGATTCCCTTGATTATGGTCGCAAACACTGACATGATGTTGTCCACCGCACTCAAAACACTTCCCTTTCGACTGACAGTTTCTTGCAATGCGGTTCTTTCGTAGACAAATGAAGCATCGACCATCTTTCTTCAAAACATCTTTCTGCGTGTTTTTATTCGTTATGATGGTACAGCTGTTTGATGCGTGGCCTTGTTGTTTGCAATATGTACAGGTACTGGAAGCCAGTTTCCTTTGGTGAAACACTAATGCTGCTGCTGTTGTAGGTGGCTTTCTAAACTCAGTAAAATTCCCCTGAGTTTTAGGCTGATGGGAGGGCAAGGCGGCTTGAATTCCGGAGCAACGCTCGCGGTTTTCAACTTCATCGCATAATAGATCCGAGAAATGGTTTAACTCCCATTGCCCATCCTTTATTTGGCGTTCGATTAAGAGGCGAACGTCCTGCGGTATCTTACTAAGAAGTACAGGAATCAATAAACTTCCATATGCAGACGTTGGCACGTCTAGCGACTGTAATCCGCGTACATGAACTTCAACTTTGTCATACAAATTTCGCAACTCAGCCACGTTTCTTGACAAGAACAACGGATTTATTCTTAATAACAAGTCATGATGACCACTAATTATGACTTGCTTGTCCCCAAATCTGCAATGCAGTAGCTCTATCGCTGCATCATAATTTGATGCAGTGGTTTGGAAACCGGCGATCGCTGAGGCGGCACTGCCTTCTAATAAATCTCGTAAATAATTGAACTTAGTTATGATATCTAGTGAACTGTCTTCGTGTATGGCACTTTTATAAGCGTCCCAGAACATTTGCCACTGAGTGACTTCTCCATTAATTTTCTTCAAATGCAATTTTGGTAGCTTTGCAGACGTTGATGTTGAGGCGCGTGCCTGCGCCTTTTTCGCATGACCGCGTGAATTCTCAAACTGTTCGTCGATAGACACAAGAGTTTCGTTGGCTTTTTCTCGAAATTATGCGGCCTCTTTTATATCACTTAATAAATAGTTATCATCCTCAATCAAATCGGTAACATCATCGTCCAAGCTTTTAATCTTTTCAAGATCACTTGTGATGGAAAGTTTCAGCTGTTTCAGTTTTTGCCTAGAAACTTCCTCCACGTCTGCGAGACAAGCGTTCACTGCCTCAATTGACTCTTCCAAACAGCTCCGATGTGCAGCTCTGATGCTTAAAGTCTTGCTTAAATTTCTTTTACTTTTTTTCTGTTTCGATATACTGATTATCACGTCTATCTGGTTCGACTGTGGACCATGTTAAGAATTAGGCACTCAAATGTAGGCTCGGAAGCAATAAATTCTTTTTTTTAGACTCTAGGCTCAATCTCATGAAGGTTAAACTCAATTACAAAAATACTTTATACACTATTTACAAGAAGACTGTATTCATTTAACTACAGATTCGATTCGTAGATACATATTTCGATAAGAATAACTTCGTGTGTACTACTCACTACAGGCTCTACAACCCTTCACAAAATATGTGAGACCACATTTCCTCCCCCCTCAGTCAATGTTGTTTGGTGTTGAATAGCTTGAACTGGCTGCTGGAAAACAAAAGCTAGACACAACATTGCTTGAAGGGGGGAGGGGGCAGCGAAAAATGATGTTTTAGAATATTACGTGTGTGTTGTGCGCTGGTCTCAATATATTTTGTGAAGGGTTGTAGGTTCAACTGAGGTTCAATTCAATAAAAAAAACAGAACAGTCTATTTACGTAGTCCAAAAGCAAGGACGGGGGTTATATTTTACACATCCAACCAGTGAGTGGTTTCAGATTTTAGTGACCCAATCAAAAACAAGAACATCGTCACGTGTTTTTCAGCCTCTTTAAAACAAGTGAAGGAGTGAACACAACAGCAATTACCTGTATTCAAGATGGAGGAACGTTCGGTGACTTTTTTGAGGATCAAATTTGAATGTCTTCAGGGTTTGAAAGTTTGGGACGAAACTGTGTTTCAAAGAGGATTGGACATGGTGAAGCAAATCTTTAAGATCAAAATATTATACGTGGATCAAGATTAATGATCAAAATTACTGATGGAGTAGGCCTAGAAATACCTTCTAATCTAAACGATAACAAAACCCTTCTAATCTTCGATGGGCGCTCCGATATGGGCAGAGCTTTGTCCTCGCCAAACCCAATAGCTATGTCAGTGGCTGCTGCTTTTTTAATGTATTTCAACTTAAGCTTTTCGTTGAATTTGGCTAGTTCGTCTTTTAACCTCCTTCTCTTCTTCAACAAATCAACACAATTTTCGTAAATATATTTCGAAAATGGAAGCAAAAAAAAAACGAGACTAAGAATTTCCACTTTCGGACTAAAAACACCAGATTTCGATCGTGCTTCAAAACAGTCTCTTCAAAGCAAAGGCAGCATCTTCCATCATCCGACATTTACAATTTGATCAGTGTGTGTCTGCTCTGCGGGAGGATCGGACAAGTAAAGTGGACGCAATTTCTTATGCAAGATTGACCTCCTCTGTAAAAAAGGAAATCGAGGTGACAGAACTCAAAAACAGACGCTAATTCGCAGACTTTACAATTCCCTCTTTGTGAAGTTTGCATGCAGGCTAGGCTTGTGGCTGTTGATGGGATTTGCTGTTGTGAAATTTTTTGCGATTGCGTCTTTTTCCAATTCAAAATGCAGAGTAATGAATTTCCTGTTACACTGGCCACCGTGGCATAATCCTGTATGGGCAACAAGTCCATAATGAAGTAGAGCTGTCATGCTCATGCCATCCTATTACATATCAAATAATATGCTTCCTGAGAGCTTTGCTGTTGAAAAGTAAGTGTATGGAAATTGAAATTTCCCCTCACGGCTGTGAAACACAAACTGCAAAATATGAGTTGCCATCTCCACGGTGCATTTCCCTGAAAAGGTTGAAATAGGAACAATTTTTGGGGCAATTTCATTAATCAGAATACAAAAATGTTGAATGGTTTGAATAACAACAGCTAGAAATTCCGTCGAAATGAAACTGCTTATCATCTGTTAGAAGTTTGAAATAGGAAATTGTCAGCTTACAATGAGGCCATCAAGTGATCGAGTCACACTGGACAGTGAGCAAAAAGCTTTTTGCTAATCACATTTTTGGTAGCCTATTCTCTAAATCTCCTTGCTGAAGGCTTCTACAACTTTCATAATTTACATCACAGTAGTAAAGGTCTATGCTATTTATATGAAAACCCAGATCCTTGAATGCCGATGGTAACTGCAACTGAAGATGCACAGAAAGTAGAGTTAAGAGCATTGGTACATTATGGATAAGAAACAGCTTTACTTCTGGCTGGAATAGTCTAGTTATTTCAATATAGGCTGTTGTTGACTAATTTTGTTCAATAATGATAATATCGTCATTGAATTGTTCAATATTGACGAGTCCAGTGACTTTGAATTCATTGTCTACTTTCTTCATTTCCAAATTACCCTGCGATGCAAAAAAAGGAACAAATGATGAAATCATTTGATTTCTGGCGACTGCTAGGGCTTTCACAAAACAAGGGTGAATAAATTCATTTTATAAAGAATTACCTGTATGCTCATTTCACCGAGAAGACAATAAATCCATGGTAGCCAGTTTCTGGTATTCTTTTTCCAATCACTATCCTTTTCATCTTTTCAAGCACGTTGTCTTGAATTCCAAGCTGTTGCTTTACAATCTTTTTAACCTGCAAGGTACAACCGGAGGGCAGTTTGAAGAAACCAGCTTGAGGCAACTCTTCCTATCCCTGCTTTGATCTATTCCACAGTCGTAAACAAACTCCAATAATCCTGAAATAGAAATTGAAGGACGTTTTAGGAGAAATTTCGTTTATCTATATTAATACAGTCTGGAAAAGATTGAGCAATGCAAGTTCACTTGCATATGAAGAGTTGGCATGATAAAATTCTGAAACTACCGTTCATTGCATAACTAAGGAATACAGTAGAACCCACATAGAAGAATTGTGATTTTTTGTAACTGACTCAATGGATTTCTATAAAGGTGCTAAAAAAGGAAAACCATTGGTTTACATCGATTTTTAGTACTTTAAAACTGCACGCAATTCATTGATCTGAAAAATAAATTAAACTTTTCATAAGTGATTTTATATTTAATTTCATTGTCTTCTATGTAAGTGCCTGCGTTTGCTGAGCTAAACTGGCTCTATTAAAAATTTTCATGCACAGAAGGCTTAATTGGCCAAAAATTAGTTTCGTTTTCAGCGGGGTTGTACAGTAATCCCTTTTAAATCAATTTTTTATAGCTACCTTGGATGCCAACTCCGAGTGCCCTTTTCAATCAACTCCTTTTGAGCTTTATTCTCATCTACATCCACTGCTTTTACAGGACCGTTTTCAATTTCTTTCATCATGATTTTAAAATCCGTGTCATTCTTTTCAATTATTTTTTGGGAGTCCTTCTCAACTGCAAGTTTCCTTTTGGAATAGATTTCTCTCCTTTCAGCGTTTTGTTTCCTTCAACTGAGTTCTAAGCTGACTGGCACTAAGATGGCACAAGCCAGTAGAGTTTGAAACATTGTAACCATTGCAGGCTCTGTGGAGCCTTACTCTAAGCAAGCCATCCAGCACTAAACAATTCTCGCAAATTGTTCCCAAATCAGCAACTTGCACCATAGCCTAAGAACTTGATTAATAAACTTTTCTATTAGAGGGTCCATCTGATACCATCCTTGTTGTGCCACTGACATTACCATTAGGGCTATGTATTTTATACAGCAAGGGTGTTGAATGACATACAGTAAAAACTTCCCACATATTCATACCATTTTGCTCCAAGACATCAGTAGATAAATCTTTAAACATACTTAGATCTACTTTTTGTTCATTAGTAACACCAGTTCTTAATTCTCTTTCCTTGTTAGACACATCACCAAGAGGTATCCTGTTTCTCTTTCTCGTTTCTTCTCCAGATTCTCCAGATTTTACAGTAACGCCAAAGTAACAATCTGAAAATATGAAAGGAAGAAATGTCTGAAAACCATTCAATGATTCACAAAAAATCCATCTTATACCTAAATCTGAAAGGGGTGGGGGTTACTCCCTTATGTAGGCTAACAGATATGTGCCGCTTATATGAGTGGGTTTTTCTTTGAACATTTATGTCAACTTGAATGCTGATATACCTTGAAAGTGGGTATAGAATCAAATTTTCTTAACATTTGGTACAGAAATGTGGTCCCAAATGTAATTTAATAGAATAATTATTCAAACTGATTGTTTCTTCTTTAACATTAAGAATAATGGAGAATCACTTCTCGAGATCCACAAAATTTAAACTTACAAACTCTATTTGCTCCATTCTCATTTGCTATCCTTTTCTTCTTCCTTACCATCTGCCCAGAAAAAGCCATCTGCATTAAACCACCAAATACATTTTCTTTAACCACACTCAAACTGTCATGCTGAACTCTTTCATTAAACAAAAAAATGCAGGGCACCAGTTTCGATATGTTGTATATCAAAACTATTTTTTCATGGATGTGAAGGAGCAATAATGATGCGGAGGAAGAGATATAAAAGTGGAGGAGTAAAGATTAGATGAGGATAGAGAAAAGAGGCAAGGGACGAAACAGTGTGCATGCTAGGATTTTTACGATGTTTTTTTGTGGGTCCCTGCTGTCGGATTTTTTCGAACAATTGCTGGTAAGTCATATAAATGATCAAATTTTCCTATTGGCAGGGCCTCCGGTGAGGCTGATGAATCACTTCTCTATTGCCATGAGAAGGAGTATACATATGAGGCAATTCGAGAGCAATGTCTTCATCTTCCCTGGTCATCCGATCTTCTCGAACGCCTGCTTTCAGTTTTATTCAGTTATATGAATATTTGGTCATCAGAACTTCAAAATATAAACATATTTTACTTAAAAGCACAGCTTACAAGAAACTGAAGGCTTTTCAGTTCTTTAAAGAAGGCTTCGTTAGAAAGATTGACATTGCAAAAAATGAAAATTTCACTTTCTTTGATGTTCGTGTGACAGTGTCCATGAAAACAAGCCCTTATAAAGTTATCGTAATACTTTCAAATAAAACAGGTGATGTTTGCTCTTCTGCTTGTTCTTGCCCTACAGGCATTGGTTTTGGTGGGTTTGGAAACTGCAACCATGTTGGTGGGTTCCTCTTTGCTCTTGAAGACTTCAACAGATGGAGAGATGGTCTAAAAGAATATCCATCTGCTGTCTCTTGTACCTCAAAGTTGTCTTCCTGGAATTTGCCTAATACATCTGCACTCAAGTATTTTGCCGCTGTTCCTATAGATGAACTGGTCATAAGAAAAATTAAATTTGGAAAGGAAGATCCTGGAGGCTCTTTCTACAAATCTTTTGATCCTAGTGCTCCTTGTGATAGAGATGTGGATAAAGATAGGTTGGAATGTTTGAAATCAAGATTGGCAGAATTCATTCCAGATAGTGGTTTATTGAATTTTATCAACCTCCTCTTCCCTGTCCCAAAGATTCAGAACCCGCAACCACATCTGATGCCATTATTTCATCTGGTTTTGAAGACCTTTCATTGGATGACCCTGTTCCTTTCATCGAATGCTATGACATCTCAGTTTCATCTTTCAAAGAGATGATGGATGTATATTGTGACAACTTAGCCTTGTCCGAGAAAGATATCATTGGAATTGAAAAAGCAACACATGGGCAAGCAGAAAATAAAAATTGGATTCAGCATCGTCTTTATAGAATAACAGCATCTAATTTCTATTCCGCCACTGTTAATTCTGTTGAACCATCTTCAAAATTGAAAGGAATGTTTTATTGATCATTTTCAACAGCTGCAACTAGCCATGGCAAAACATTTGAGCCACATGTTAAAGAGCTGTATGCAATCTTGTTGAAGGAGAATGGTATTGATGCAAAAGTTTCAGAAGTTGGTTTGATAGTATCATCGTCTGCTCCATATCTTGGTGCTTCATTGAATGGCCTTGTTTCATACCAGCATGAAAAGTGGGGGTTAGAGATTAAATGCCCTTTCTCAAAGCACAATGTTTCTTTACAAGATGCTCTTAAAGACAAGAAATTCTTTCTTGTAAAAGATGATAATGGTAGTATAAAGCTTAAGCGAAGACATCCTTACTTCTTCCAGGTTCAAGGACAAATGTTTTGTGCTGATTTGCAACAAGTCGACCTTGTTGTTTGGTTTGGCAGCAGTGAGCCATTGTTTGTTGAAACAATCTCTTATGATGAAGTGTGATAACCTACATATTGCCACAACTTAGATATTTTTTTTGCAGAGCGTTTCTCCCAGAACTTTTTACAAAACGTGTAAAGAAAGGACTAAAACTCAATTTGCATGATGGCTGGGAAAATTTTGTCAAAAAGTAATTAATTATAAAAGCAGCAGTAGCATATTTTTTTCTTAAATGGACTTTCTGTTGTATTATCTAATTTTATTCTTAAATATCTGTTATGATCATTATTATTTGAGTGGTTACTATTCATAGATTAATATTTATTCACTTGGGTCTACTAAAAAAGGTAAAAAGTTTGTAAGCAGGGAACAAACAGTAAAGATTTGATCAGCAATAGGATGCAAAGATAATGACAAAACTCCATCAAGGATGTGGTAGTTCTTTATCCTTCCCATGGCCCTTTCAACATGGATCCTCACTGAAGCAATGCAGGCAGTTTGTTCCACTTCTTTGCAGTCAGCTGAGATCTTGTGCCCTTGAATGGCGGGATATTTAACGAGACACCAGAAGGAAAAATTTCTTGAATATCAAAGCCACAATCTGCCATGACAGAGTCACCATGATCAAGAAGCTCCAGAATACCAGACTTGAGGGTGATTTCCTTATCAGAGACTTTGCCAGACCATAGTTTTGACACAAATGTAACACATCCAGCAGGTGAAATTCCATGAGTGCTTTAAAAGTATTGTGGTGCTTGTATTCAGACCAAGTTTGTGACTGTGTCTTCATTGATGATTGGACTTCTATGAATATCTCGGTGCTGTCTATTATAAAGGGCTTAAATTGTGAAGGCATGTTTTTACCGACAAGATCTTGTGGAGGGAATGGAAACAGAGTTGGCAGTTCATAGTACAAGAAACAGATCCAGGTTGTAAAAATCTTTGAGACTTGAGAAGTTGTAATACCAAAACGATCAGCTAAATCAATTGAAAATAGGCCAACTTTCAACCACATCAACACCAATACAAACTCTTCCAGGTGAGAAAGGGATGTCCTGGCTTCATGGTAGGACAGATCAGACTTTTCAGAAGATTTGTTACCACGCCAGTAATGCATTCGAGATAGCTTTGGCTCAAGATATTCAAATGTTGCCAACAGAGAAGGAAAATTAGGAAATCCAGTGTAAAACCTTGTTGCAGAATTATCATCTTTAATTTTATCAATGGAGAAGAGAGATTTCTTTAATTCAGTAACCTGAACTTCTAATTTCTCCAACTGGGCTGTCAACGACAAGATTTTTGACTTCGGTTCCGTGACTTCTTCTTTGAGAGCATGTGAGCTGGTGAAAATGTCCATAATATCATTACTTTCATCACAGTCTGTAGGAAGATGAGCTGGAAAATCAATGAATGAGAAATCTGTCTGCGTTGAAACTGACACAGAACCAGAGATGTCTTGACAAGGAATATCAGGAACAATATCAAATTAATACCGGCATCAGATGGTGACACAGACTCTTTAGGTTTAGGCAGTGGTTGAAAATGGCTAGCAGGAGGCTTCCGCGGTTTAGCTTTGACTGAGGCAGCACCGCTGGTGAAGAGATTCAGAGAAGGTTTTGCACCAGACACAAGACGCCAATGATGAGGATTACGTTTTCAATCTTTATCAGCAAAATGCTTCTCACAAAGAACAGTTGCACTGGTAACTTTGAAATTATCTCTAACTTCCTCTCTTCTGATGAGATTACACCATCGAAGTTTCTCAGGGTTGTTCTTTGGGGAGCTGAAAAAGTGTAGGCCAGTCGTGAAAGGGCTTCTTTCAACATCTGCAGCTTCAAGTGAGCACAGCCACTACAATGAATCACTTGATGTTAGAGCAGAAAGGCAAAATTTAAAGAGTTTCTTGCTCAAAAAGCAATGTCTGGATGTAGTCAAGAGATTGATGGCTGCAAAGTGCTTAAATGCAATACAGTCTAGCATGAACATTTATGACCATTTGAAGAGATTAAGTTTGAAAATTATTGCCCAAAAAAAAAATTGCTTGCGATAATGGTTATCAGCCCAATTCCAACATAATCAAAATGATTTTCAATGACATTACTAAAAGCTATAAAAAATGGCAACAGGGAAGTTTCTGAGAGACTTCCGCCGTGAAAATAATTGAAAAAAACTGAGGCGCACCGAAAAAAAGTGTTGATGAGAGAAAGGAAGAAAGATCTTGAGGCTCATGTTGTAAAAATAGACACAATTAGAAAATATTCTTCCAAAAATAAAGAGTCCTTGCAAGTAATGTTGTAGTCAATGATTGTTAAACATCCAAGGATATTTCATGAATCTAGAATTTATACAAATAAAGATCTTGCGTTGCTGTTACGAGGCTATGCAGTTTCCAAGAAGGGAAAGAAAGAATCCTTGCTGATAGACTTATTCAAGTAATAAATGGAAACCAATTTATGACTGATCCAGGTATATATTCATAACAGATGTTTTAAAACTTCTTTATAGTCTTGGAACAATAGAACAAAATTGTTTCAAGATTCTCCTTTTATCAAACAGGTCTATTATCTTAGCTCTCTCAGTCTGTAGAAAGGAAGAGATTCTACTTTTCCAGTATTAGCCTTTGACGTTTCAGATTTTTGTCCCATCAATATTGAATTCATTCCAGTTTCATACTGGTCGTAATGTGGATTATCGTTCTGTCAATGATATCCGCTTTGTTGGCAAAAATGTTCTCCACAAGATTTGTGTTGAAACTCCAAAAAGGTTAGATGAGGGAAACTCTTCAAATGAATGCTTGCAAATCTGTTCGATGTTGACCAACATTGAGTATAGGTCAAACATTGTTTTGTTTGACAGCATTATTTTGTTTCGCTCTGCTGGCGCAGCTGGTGCTTAAAAAGTATCTTCTTGCCAGCTGTTTAGATAGGCAATGCACTTTCTTGTTTGTAGCAGGCTATCATCATTTGCATTTTTCACGGGGAGTAAGGAATGAAAAAGGCTTATAATGGAACTTGTAAATTCAAGGAAATTAATTGACTCTTGCAGTTGTGTTCCTTCTTCTGCATCAAGAGATTTTTGATAGTCCTGCAAAAGATAAAAATATCTTAAGTTTATATAGATATATATAGATTGGTACATGTTTGATTTAAATTAGACATTCCCTGTCAATGATTGTGTGCTGTATTTGATTTTAAAACATGAACCAGTGAAATTGCAGAAATTGCAGCACATAACAATGAATGTTGCAGTACATTTAGTTACAGGTTCCTTATTTATCAAAGTAAACTTATTTCAGGAACCCAAAACAAACGTCTTTATATATGCCCCAAAGAGGAAAAGAAACTGATGGCAACTAAGACCGGAAAAAATAAACATGGAGTAGTTATACAATCTTTAATAAAAACTTACCCTCATTAGTCTCAGCATATTGTCATCTAGAACATCAACTGCTAATTGGTTTTGCATGAGGCTTGCAGGAGTCAATTCAAAGTGTGCTGGAGTTAGTTTGTTGTGTAACTTCAGAGACACCTGTTGGAAAGCGAAATGACAATGTTTCCACAGGATCATATTTCCATTTGAACCTTTACAAAGTATCCTTTTCGCATTTTTCGCATCTGTGCTCTTCCAAACATTGTTTCGGATCTTTTTAATGTTGAGCTGCAAGAGAAATGAGAACTATTTGCAAGAACCTGAGGTCTGGCCAAAAGTTTCATCAACTTTACAAAGCATATACTAGTTATGAAGTCATCAAAGAGTTTAAAATCAACACAAAAGTTTTTTTTCAGACCGCCACAGAATTATGTAACTAAGAGTATCTTCTACTGAAATATGAACAGAATTTCAAGGTGCATCCCAAGGAGCTGTAAGAAACTTTTTCACAATCTGAAAAGCAACAATCCCAAGAAACTCTCTGCTGTAAACAATATCTTAGCTTCCTAAAGAAGACAGTAATGAAGTGTTGTTACATACATCTGGATCCATAAAGAATACAGGGGGCTTTCTTGTGTATGGCTTGACAGATGTAGATTTCTGTTCTAGTCAATCTTTTTCACTGAAGTGTAATCTTACAAAATTTCTGTTTAACTCACTTCCATCCAGACAACAGTATATGGTGTCAAATATATTTATAAGAAGCCATTTTACAGCTCAAAATCATTCTTTTTTATCAGAATCATTCTTTTTTATGAAGCCAGGTGTTAATATCAACTTGAAATGAAGAATGTAAAACTCAGCACATGAAATGTTGGCAACCAGTGATTTGAATTGAGACAACTAAGCAAGTGTCATGGTTAAAGATAATTCGAAGACAGTGCATCAGATGGTTGGGACATGCTTTCAGACTCAGAGAAGGAACACCATAGAGACAGTCTCTTGCTTAATTCATTCGAAAAGTCAAGAGGCCAAAAGGACATCCAATTTCAACTTGGTTGGAAGAGGTGAAAAAGACCTACAAAACGCCGGAGTCAACATAGATGCTCTGGTTCCCAGAACTGTACTTTTCCAACAGATTTGCCAATTGTGCCTTCATGTCATTTGTTGATTGCTTATTTATGGGAGATATTGGCAGTGCTGACCATGAGATTTGATTAAAATTTTTACAGTTTAGTGGCTCTCCTTTAATTTATAAGGTTAAATTGTTATATTGCCAGGCACTGTCTTTTTGTTTTTTAAATGCAAAGCAGCCATACATCTTCTTGTAAGAAATTTTAATTCATTTTCTTTAAGAACAATTTCTTTTGATGATATCTTTAATTATGCAAAAAGCATCACTAATATTTTCTGAAAATGTGTTTTTAAATAATTTGTTTCTTTGAACCAAGTCTCCATCTTCAATCTTTGCAATAGACTTTATATATGATGAAAGGCCCAATAATGCATTTTTGGCACAAATGTACATTGTATAAGAAAGTTTGAATTTTTTTTTAAACATCTTACCTTCATAATATTTTTCCCAAACAGTTTAAGGGCGTCAATGTTACATGTTAACTGCATGCAACGATCCAGCAGCCGAAGGTATGGTAGAAACACCCACTTAGGTACAAAAAGCCAACCTCTGTCCTTGGCTATCAAAGTTGCAGGTATATTCGGATTCTTCTTCTCCCCTGGGGTCATTACCATTTCAAACAGGAATTCTCTAAATTGAGTTTTTTCAAGAAGCGTTTTCTGATTGCTCTGTCTGTCTTTTCTACGAATAATGTTATTGATGCTTCGTTTCACACATTTGTAAATTTTTCCAAATGAACCACCAGCAAGTGTTAAAAGTGAAAGAACATTATTGCAGACACTTGGCTCAGTTGTCATTTCTGGTAAATCTACATTAAGATCTTCCTTCTTAAACTCCATTATTTTTTCTTGAATAAACAGAAATACTGCTGCTGCAATGGCATGTATGACACAGGCAAAGTCATTATTATTGTCTTCCTCAGGGAAACAATTTGAAAACCAAGTCATTTCAGATGAATTGGAATTTGCAATAATTTGTCCAACATGAGCCATGAATTGTATGCGATACATTGGATGCCTGTCCTTAGGTTTGTTGGTCTCGTAGCTTTCCAAAAGAAATTTGCAACATTTTCTATAAAAGTTGCAACATTTCTATAAAAGTTGCAACATTGCAACATTGCAACATTTCAACATTGCAACATTGCAACATTGCAACATTGCAACATTTCTATAAAAGTTGTTGACAAATTCTTCACTTTTGTTTGTTGTGATAACTTGATCCATTATCAATCTCCGCTTTTCAAATGTTTCCAAATGCTTTTCCCGACTTGTTATGAACGTTTTTACAAAATCTACTGTTTGTGGCAAAGGAATGTGTTTCAAAGACAGCACCATCCCTTGCAAAGCATTCTTCAACACTTTATTTTTGTTGATTAATTTCGACTTTTTCTTCAGCGAAGCAGCCTTCTTGATAGATTTCGAAACTTTCTTCCTCTTACCAGGGCATACTCTCTCTTTGGAAGTTTGTTTACCTTTTTGCTTGGCTGGTTCTGTTTTCTTTGCTATTGGTCTTCTTCTACTAGGCCTAGGCCTATTACTAGGCCCTGCCAATGATGATGTTGTTGATGATGATGCTGATGGCGGCATTACTACATGTTGTTTCCTCTTCTTTCTCCACTTCTCCGTGATCTCTTCATCGACATCAAAATCTTCATCATTAAGCAAAAAGTCCAACAAACTCATCATTTTCGAGAAACAAGACTCTCTTTCGTTTACAGCTCCTAGCTTTCGATTCTCTCCTCGTAATAGGTGTTCTCTCGTTAACAATTTTGCGATCGCTCACCGCCATTTGTGAAAATTGTGAAATCTGATGAAGTGAGCAACACAACAACTTTGAAACGAAAAGAAAACCTCAGGCGACCCCCCGTTCCAAGCAAGCAGCTGAACGCAGAAGGCCTGGTGCGAGCAAAGTTATTATCCGGGACTCCAAGACAGAAATAGAACTTCTTTGGAAATGCGCGGCTTACTTCGTCACTTTGCCTTGGACAGATGCATGAAAATGCCTGAAATGAGCACATTTCATTCTCAGCATAAGCATACAAAACAAATACTGAGAACGGAGAACATGCACTCAAAATGTTCAGAAAACATTGGTGATCCCAATGATTACAGTGGTTTTGGAATCAAAGTTGCACAAGAGAATATAAACGCCCCAGAAAACAGAGCATTTCAGGAGGTTTGTACTTAGACTATCTTAGTTCCTTAATTTATCTTGGGGGCACTTATTAGAGGTTGGCCTTTATTCAGGCAAAAACAGATCACAGTCCTCCAAAATACTCAAGACATATTGCTGAACGAGGTTGTTCATTTAAATTGTTGATTAACATTATCAAGTGAGAGAGGTCAGTAATCCTTCGTATTGTACTGTGGTACGATAAATTATGCCCTAGATGCAAATTGGGATTTTCTTTTGCCAAGGTGGAAATTCACTGCCATGATTACTCTAGGGTCCAATAAAACTATGACATTACTGACCAGGTGGTCCTAATGACAGCGGAGGGTCAAAATAGTGTCACAAAAAAGTTGGGGGGGGGGAGGCTTACTTGGGACCTATGTAATGTCCATTACAAATAATTGCACAAAGTATGTGTCATACATTCACATTTTTTTTCTTGCTTTAATTATTTACATTATTAAGTGATTTTCTGCTTGATATTTTGAGAAGTATCCTCTGCATTTTTTGAGCCTCGAGATTCTTATTTGCTGTATGCTCTTTTCAAATTAGAAATATTGAAATGGCAGATGCTTGTAGTGGTGCAGGCAAAAAATGTATCTTATATTTTGAAACGTTAGCAAAGCATACTGACAGGAATCTGGTGGCTGAGAAATCTCAGGCGAATAAAGCCATTTGACGAACTTCTATTGGTTGTATATGTGACCTCTGATTATATTTGCAAAAATGTCTGACTGTGGTGAAGAAGAGGCAAAGTCTACGAGAAAAACTTGATGAAATAGATAACAAGCTTTTGTGTGTTTACCGCCAGAAATGTTCTAAAGCTGTGAAATTAAAGAATTCAGGAGCAACTTCTACAAAAAAGTTGAAATTTTTAGATGTAGACCAAACAGAGGCAATCTCAGAAAGTCAGCTAGACTTGGAAGACAATGATTCCTCTCAATACAGCTCTGCTCAAAACAGGTGAGATCTCTATGCCTTATTAAATATAATCAAATTATTTACATACATAGCAGCAACCCCACAACTGAAGTATTATATAGCTAAATATAACAACAGCGACAGCAAACATTTTCATTTCTTCCTATACGAGACAAACTTTTATTTATTCAAAAATTTACATATCTACTGTAAGTTTGCTTTGAATTCCAGATTGTGAATTAAAAATATTAGCAAATCGAAGTAAAAATAATAGAATCATGGAAAAAATTTAATTTTTTCATTTACTTTCTTCAGATGTAAAACTCCAGTCGAGACAAAGATACCACGTGTGTCAACACCAGTAGCAAAAAATAAAATTTTTGCACAAGAATGCTTGTTATCTCCTGTTCCTGCACAAAATGATGATTGCTCAAAAGAAGAGAGAGTAAACAAATTACCCAGTGAGTGCCCAGTTACAATATCTGTCGATTGGACTGATCGAACAAAAGTGAATCAACTCAAACCACAGACAAAAATGCATTTTAATTTCAAGATGGAAGAATATACAAATACATCTACAAAACATGTAGTTCAATACAGTTTGTGATGTCACTTAAACTTTATTTGATGTTTCTTTCAATATCGAATGGCTATGAAATGACATTAGTTGTAACTTCGGATGACCAGTCACAATGGGCTGTAAGCAACCCATTGTGAAGAACACAAGAGAAACATTGTTTTCCATCTCTCCCTTACTGCCCTGTTTCTTGGACAAAGCTCTCAATTGACTTACATGGGCCAAAACGAATACCTCTATGCACATTACTACAGTTAATACCCATTCCAAAAGCAATTGTGCAAATCAAAACTTGAAGAGTGCTATTTGAACATCTCATTTCTTTAACTACATAACCTTTCACAGATTTAGGGCTTCCTGCATGAAACATTTGAACAAATGACTCTGCATTTGCAAACATTTCTCTTCCAAGTGTAAAAGCAAACAAAACTAAATAATTTCACAAATAAAGACACAGTTACATTCTAGGGGTATGTTAGCAACAATAAGTCCCAATAGGGAATCAAAAACTCTCCAAAATTGAATAAATGAAAGCATAAAATAACCAAATGTGGTCTAAAAAGGTCACTTTTCCAAATAAAAGTTATTTACAATATTCTGACTGTACCACTGTACCAAGCAATGAGCTTCATCAACAACAACTGCCACACAATTTTCACGAAAGGTTTTTGAACAAGCCATTGGTCTACAGGGTTTTTTGCCAACAATGATTCTGGGGTTGTATAAACCAGTAGTGAGTACACGCCATCTTCTATTCCTTTCAATATATCTTCATCTTGTTCTTTGTAAATAGCTGCTGCGGGAGCATTAAAAAATAAATATCTTCCCTTGAAAACCTGACGCAAGCTCTCTCCTGTTCTTCATAAAATTTCTCAACTTGCAAAAATGCACATGCAGTAACGAAAGCTTCCGTAAATTTCGTTTCAAATTCATTGCCTGCTGTTACCTCCGATTTGGCCGCCATATTTTTGTCAATAATATTGTAAATTTAATTCTTGATTATGGAATTGCATAAATTAAGTTCCAGGATTTAAGAACCAGCGGTAGCAAACTTTTGCTCAATATTTCGTAGACCCTTTCTTCCTTTAGAAGTCTGAGTCTAGGCATAGGCTAGCAGGTAGCTGTATTCTCTGACTCGCAGCTGCCTCTGCTAGTAGAAGGCAATGTTACATACCCATCTAATTGGTATGTTAACTCTACGCCAGTCGGTTGTTTCAACCATGTTGCCTTCAAGATACGTCACTGCAAAGCGAAATTCAGCCCAAAGTTAATCATTGCGGCAGTGGGAAAAAAACAACAATGCAGTGGGAACACAACAACAATGCAGTGGGAACAAAACAACAGTATCTCATTCAAGTCAAGTTGTAAAACCCTCCCTATCCACACTATGAAGAGTCCAAAGATCAACTCAGTTTATTTACTCATCAAGTCAGTGCATTTCTTTAAACTATTTCCAGCATCTACCTCTTTATCATTACAGTTAACCCCTCATTTAAACCCCAAGATCAATGAAATGTATTATCAATGTATCCCTTATCTCTGCAACATAAATATAAATAATGCTATTTTCTTTGCTCTTCCTTCAGACCATAGTGTTGTCAATTCCTCCACGCCTTGATGAATTCGACGCCAGACTTGGCATATACAGTAGCGTGATGAAGAAAATTTGCGACTCACAAAACATATATTATCACGACCTTGAGCATGCCTTCCAAAGAAGTGAAAGAAGACTTTGAAGCTTCAGGGACAGTTACACCTCAGCAAGGACTTTGGCCTGCCAGCATTCATTGAAGCTGCCGAGAAAGCGCTGGAACTCGTACAATTGAGCGTTGTGAATTCGCCGTAACCGAATTCTTACCCTGGGGCTCTACACTGCCCTGACTGTAACAAACTCGCCATCATAATGCACTGGGTAATTACATGCATAGTTTCTACCCTGGACATTAAAAACTCCTGACTTTCTCTAAAAACTTACTTGGATTACAATGTCAATGGCTCAATGTTATCTTAAAATTCATCAAATAACCGCCAGGTGTTCATATTTGGAGTCACGTAAACAACAAACTTCTAACAACAATAACACCCAGAGCATTTATTTGTACCAGCCGGCTATAGCAAGTTTGTTATATTGTGTGGTTATATTGTTCATTTTTGCTACAGCTATTTATGGTTTTTAAATATTCCCTTTGAAATTACTTTTCAATATTTCTGGCATTAATTTTCTATCTGCAAAATACAGTGTAGCTTTTTGTTGCTCATGTCGGAAGCTTGAGGCTTGATCCGAAAATGTTGCACGATACCTGGGAGCCTGTACTTTCTCTTTAGAATTTGTAAGCTTCATTTGGCAATTATCAGAATCGACGTATAGGTTTTCCGTTTACGCAATGACCGAGTTTAAAAGAAATCCTTCATACTTTTAATTTTTCAAAACAGGGCGGGTGCAAGAGAGTAGAGAAGAAAAACATCAAGACCAAATGAAGCCAAAGCTTGGAAGCAAATATTTACTGGACACCTGTAATCATTTCATTCATAGACTCAAATCAACCAACATCATCGAGTTGGGTCCTCTTGCTTGCTTAGTTCCCACCCTTGAAATGTTCTTTCGTACATTTACTAGATTTATATTCTTACTTCATAGAATTAAGATCCATGATGCATCATTATTTTCATGACTAACTTTGTAAGCTCCCTTTGTTTTCCTATACCTCAAATAAAACCATGATAAAAAACGGAGAATAGGATTAAAAGTACTCAGGTTACTTCCAACGATATAGCAACCAGGCAGAATACATTTCCATCTGCTTACAATATGAATCAATTGGGGATAAAGTTTGCTTTTAACTCCTGTATAAGACAGACGTAACTAGTTTCATTTGAGCAAATCATCGTTCCTGATCATCTCTGCTTTAATTCGATTGCAAAGTTGATACATAAATGAAGTCATATTGGCTGGTCTTACATTCTGTTTTCTCTTCATTCAAGGAAAAGCTATGAGATGGAGGAAACCGTTGATTGTGTACCGATAGAGGTGGACCGTGCAAGGCGACCAATTTTTGGCAACTGTCAAAGGAAGTGGAGTCTTTCCGATTTTCAGACCCTTCCAAAGGTGAGAAAATTCGAGATAGTTCATGTAAAACCTTGCCGTGAGACAATATTCTGTGCATTTGGCATAATAAATTCTTTTTATTGGAATACCTTAATTTCTGATGAGACTCAATATCCTTGGCGTCAGATTTCAGCCAAGATATAATACTTACAGATTATTCTTAAAAATATAACAAATTACTGACAAAAAAGTTATTTTACGCCGGTTGTGAAATGACTTGCAATATAGTGCGGCTGTAGACTCTGGCAGACGTTTATCTCATCGCTAGGATTTTTATAGAGCTTTTGACTTGTACATCGTTTTTAATTGAGCATGATATAGTTTCAATAGTTAGCAAGGCTGTCGGAAGTAATCACAGATTTGGGGGGGGGGCTGAACAAATTAAAAGTATAGGATGACGTAATTATTTAATGACATCATACTACTGTTTTCCCATTTAGTGAAAATTATCCCCCCCCCGCCTCCTATGGCCCTGAACTATTTTATACTCTTTCATTATATGCAAAACGATTGTTGGCTTTTATTAGCTGTATGGCTATTGTACTCTGCATTTAAGCCACTTTTTATGCCAACGACGGTAATTACAATAATAATAATAATAATAATAATAGTAATGATAATAATAGTACTATTTTCTACAAAAAGAATGATGTAAGTTGCGGAAGAAGAAAAGAAAGAAGGCGAAAAATGTAATTTTTATGGGCAGGAATACTTTTTATCCAACATTTAGAATTTGGCAGTACTTTATTACAATTTGCTTACTAAGTTGACTCTCCGTTTGTTTGCAGCACCCAAGAACAAAGTGAAGCCTGCTGCAAGTTTCTAGCCTGCACCCAGACTGAAACTGATCAAATCAGTAGAGTCTGGGCAATTACGTCCAAAACGTTGCTTTGGCTTTCCATGACTTCTTCCATTCTCTTTTGTTTCCTTTTGTCTACTAAATTTTTTTGGTAGGCGATTTGATTGGTCAATTCCAGCATGTTTTTGGGTGAGTTAGTTCAAAATGGCAAATTCAAGAGTTTTAGCAGTGGAAAATATTGTTTGGGATGAAGATCGGTTTGCATTACATAAAATCTATCTTTGGTGTTGAATCACTCTTTGAAGACCAGCTGAAGGCTCTACGAGGCATTTTACATGGAAAACATCTGAATTTCAGTGCTCCTACTGAATATGGAGAGTCCCTGATTTTTCAATTGATCCCGATCCTTGAAGATTATTTAGAGGACAGCATGATGGGTCCAACTTTCAACCTTGTCGTATCTCCTCTACAATCTCTTATGTTGGATCAAGTAGCTAGGCTTAGAGAAATTGGTGAAACTGCAGCTGCAATTTATTCTCACCAGTCAGAAGAAGTCTTGCAAGAAATTGAGAATGGTGGAGCATTTATACGTCTCCAGAATCGATGCTATCTACCAGGCGCTGGAGAAAATAGTTATCCTCTGAGTATTTCAGGGGAAATTGTATATTCATTGTTTTCGAAGAAGCACATTGTATTGCACAATGGTAAGTAGATTTCCTATAAAACATATACTTTTTGATAGCAATTTTTGCATAACAGTCTTGCACTACGATGATTCTTGGAACTTTACCTTGGAATGTTGAGACAACTAGGAGAGACTGAGCCAAAATGCAGACATCATTGACTTATTTAATCGAGATTTAATTTATTTCACAGAGAATTTTTTTTAGTTCAGCTGTAGGGCAATATTCCTACTACATAAGAAACCTACAAGAAATTAATAAGGTATACTGTATACAGAAATAAAACATTGTGTAAAGAAATTTTAAACATAATACACTAAAATCACGGTTTTCAAGGGGCCCTTAAATAAAAAGAGCAAATTACAGTTATACCATACCTAATAATGAAAAGGATAACAAGAAGCTTCATATTTTCTAATAAAATGAAACAATGTTTCGCTTTATTACATACTATATATTCGACCACACTTTCCAGTGGTCATCTTCAGAGTGAATACAATTTCAACAGTAAAAACCGTTAAAAGCTATTTGAAAACGTTACTATAGTGACATAAACAGGGAACAATTGAAAAGTTCGTTAATTGAATAATAGACACAAACTAAATAACTATTATGTCAGAACCACTGCCGAAGCTCTTTTCATCAGAAGAAAAAAGCCATCAATCAATTGCCAAGAAAAGTCTGTTCCGCTGAAATTATTCAATTAACGAACTTTTCAATTGTTCCCTGTTTATGTCACTATAGTAACGTTTTCAAATAGCTTCATACTTCGTACTTTGAGAACTCTTCTCTTAAGAGCCTACAATGTTTGCTCAAATGAAAATCTTTTACAAAGAGAACTTTGCCACCTCAAAAATGTCTTTACAAAAATTAATGGCTATCCCAATTGGATTTTTGACCAAGAGAACAAGAAAATACTGGAAGTAAGAAATAGCACCGATGTGACATCCTCTGATAATACGACAACAACTACTAAGAAAGAGACTATGCTCATGCTACCTTATCACGGAGAAAAGGGAGAAAAATTAGTCAAATCGCTGAAAACCACATTAAACAGAATTAATAACAACCATAAAACAAAAGTTATCTACACTGGTACTAAACTTGGATCCAGCTTCAAAATTAAAGATGACACAGCAAAAGAGCATGAACATGGCATAGTCTATGAAGTTACTTGCCCAGACACCACTTGCTCTTCCAGCAAAATTGGTGAGTCAAATCGCGATTAAATGAGCGAGTAAAAGAACATGCTGATAGAGATGTCAGGTCCCTAGTACTTAACCATTCCTTAGGGAGTGGACATAGCCCAGTGTCAATTGACAACTTTGAAATCCTTTCAAAAGGACACAAACTAAATAACTATTACATCAGAACCACTGCCGAAGCTCTTTTCATCAGAAGAAAAAAGCCACCAATCAATTGCCAAGAAAAGTCTGTTCCGCTGAAATTATTCAATTAACGAACTTTTCAATTGTTCCCTGTTTATGTCACTATAGTAACGTTTTCAAATAGCTTTTAACGGTTTTTACTGTTGAAATTGTATTCACTCTGAAGATGACCACTGGAAAGTGTGGTCGAATATATAGTATGTAATAAAGCGAAACATTGTTTCATTTTATTAGAAAATATGAAGCTTCTTGTTATCCTTTTCATTATTAAATTGTATGTCCGAATAAATAATTATACCATACCTCCTAAACAGAATATTTAAAAATACTTATCTAAATGAGTAATCAAATAAACAATAAAAAGACCACATCGAAGATTTAAACACTTGCTCTCTTTAGTTTCAGGGGTTTAAGTAATGATCAAGGGAAGCCCTTTAAAAAATGGTATGGCTTGGTTGGTGGGATATGGTCTCTGTTGAGTTCTTCAGCCAAGCTTGCAGTTTTTACAGCGACAGCTTCAAAGCCAACCAAGGCATCCATTTTTTATGTGTTAGGCATAGAAGCAGTTTCTACTTTGGTTATGGAAAAAAATCTAGTTTTCCAAAAATCTCTATTTCTATTCGAAAAATGCTGGAAATGATAGTAAGCTTGAGCAGGTCTTCTCAGAGCTCCTAATGGAAATCAAGACAAGGATGACTCGAACTGAAAGAACCATCATATTGTGCCTAACAAGAAAGCAGTGCGCACTCACTTGGAAAATGTTCCAAATTCAATCAGGGAGAGATTTCGATTCTAGTGTTGATTGTGCTCCTTCATCAAGTTTAGTTGAGATGTTTCATGCTGGCTCTCTAAAATCAGTAAAAGATCATGTGTTAAAGGAAGCAGGAAATGCTGATAGTTGCTTAAGGGTCTTAGTTGTAACGGTTGCTTTTGGCATGGGCATTGACTGCAGGAATGTAAGCCGAGTTATTCACTTTGGTGCATCCAAATCATTGGAAGCCTACTTGCAAGAATGTGGGAGAGCATGCAGAGATGGAAATGCCAGTCAGTGCTATCTGGTGTGCAATGGATTCTTAGCTAGCAATTGTCAGTCTGATATGAAGCAATATGTGTCACTAGAATCATGCAAGAGGAAGTACATGCAAGACAACTTCACCTAATCTTGGAGACCCAAGTCTAAGAAGAGTTGCCTGATAGCGAAAGGGGGTCTGTCAATAGCACCAGTTTTACAATATTCATATGCGAGTATGTGTTTCAGTCATTAGCAAATTTCATATCTGGGCACACAAATAAACCAATTAAACTGATACAGATTAACATAAGTATACACATGCTGTACATACACAAACAAAGAACATGCTCTTTACAAGGGCTATGTCGAAAAACTACTTATTAGTTTGATGTTTAGCTTAAATTATATAGTTACCATAAAGCGAGAGTGTTGCAACATCAATGAAATGATGAGCTGAACTGCATTCATATTTCTTGATCTATTCTTCAAGCAGACGGCTGCTGCCATACAAACGGCATGTGTGAAGAAAACATCTGTGCTCTTTGTTTTGGATCTACGCCAACTAACTGCCATCAGTACTGATCGAGTCAGAGGTGCTCTCACACTGAGCTCAGCATCGAATTCTTCTAGGTTGAACCTGGTTATGTCTTCCTTGCTTGTTCAACAGAGACAGCTTGGCTTCAGGGAGGTTCGTTTCTTTTCTGGGCAGTGCTCTAAAATTTTCATGGCTCGTTTAGAGTTGTCAGGCTTTTCTTTCAATTGACAAAGCTGCTGGCATTCTTGTCGATTTCTTTCAGAAAAATTTCTATGAGGAAACCACACAATGTCTGATGTTTCCAAAAAGAAGTAGCTATTTGCTTGTAGGTTCGCATAGCATTGCACAAACTGCTGTAAGATCATCTGTAAGTTGTTTTTGTTTTGTAACAGACTGCCAAACAACCATTACAGATGCCCTTGTTTTGCAGTCATCAACCCAAGGATCAGATTTGTTTCTTTTAGCTGGTGTGCTAGCAGATATAGGGTGAGCCATTCTTCTTGTAGTTGCAACTGAATCGTGCTCTTTTACTACAGTAACCCTCTTTGCAGGCGTAGCAATAACTTGGCTTCGACTCACAATTGGACTCAATGGCACAGATGATCTATCAATGATATCGTCTGGGGTCACTGCACTGTCCTTGCTACTGACACTGATGAAAGCAATTGAAGGTACTGGAACAAATGGGTGCTTCACACTGGCAGAATCATAATGCTCTTTTTGATTTAACAGCAATCCTTCCTTTCATTGCCCGAGATGTGTATTTCTGCTCTATCTCTGCTTCTATTTCTTCCACTTTCAAGTGAGCAGTGTGCAATCGTAGGCAGGCTCTGCAAACGTAGGACTTCTCGTCGATAGTAGACCGTATTTCGACAATGATGTTCAGGCGCTGTAAAGCTTTCCTGACATCAAAGTCGCCCTTTCCATCCACTAAATTAAATTCCCAAAGCCGGTTTTTTGTGAACTCAGTAAAACAAATAACACAAGACATGACTTACTTTATTATTTTTCAGAAGTATCTAGTAGGACACCAATCTACAAATTAAATCAAAGCCACCCCACAAGGAAATGAACAGGCCGAGCGGAGCATTCATCGCATGGATTTCAATTGGGGCAACACTCACGATTTGAAATGACAAGGAGATTGCTGAGTCAGCAGAACAAGCTTTTGGACATAGTTGCACAAACTCTACTGATTTGATCAGTTTGAGTCTGGGTGCAGGCTACGAGTTTAAAAAAAACAAAGTATTGGTGAGCTGGAGGAACTCTTGGAAGAGCAATCAAAAATAGAATGTAATTACTACTATCATTATTATTATAATTACTAAACTTGATACCCGCCAATCTCAGAATAAAATGCATAGAATGCTTCTGCACTGTTGGACTTGGAATTTTCTGGGTGACGATTCAGGATTCAGGAAACCCGGTGCATAGGAATTTATGCACAGCTTATAAATTATAAGAAAACAAGTTGGGAATGAAAATAGTAATGCAGTTAATGTGTAAGGTTGTTGCTGCTCTTGATGACGATGATGATGTTACTATTGAGACTTATAGCAGCCACCATCTTAAGTTTTTTATCACCAGAAGGCTGTGCTCAATTGGACCGATTTTGAACATAGTTAGGATGGGAGTTACATACAGCAGCACATTGCTGAAGCTATCTACCTAGAATTATGAGTGGAAACTGATATGATGCAGTTAGTCTAATGCAATCAAATTGTAACCTCAATTTCTAGATTGCATTGATTTGACAAACCAAAAGAGTTGAGCAAATGTAAAATCAAGAGAGAAGGTGGGATTGCAGAGTTGCAGCATTAGAGAAGATACAGCTGATAGCCCTCTGTAGAAGATGAAAAATTTTTTAGTGTGTCGGCAGGTTACATCCATGCAATAGAATATAGCCAGCCACATACTAGTTATCACCTTGCTAGCCTAGGAACTTATAGTTGCACCCACCAGGTTTCCTGCCCATCCTCGCCCACTTTGTCCGCGGGACCAGTCTGCCATGCCAGAAAAAATTCTAGGAAATTCAGGATTGAGTTGAATAGAGAGCGTAGGGATTTCGCAGGTCCAATATCACATATTTACATTAAATCTTTAGCTTGTGTGTATCAGATTCATTTGTGGGATATCCAAGCTAAGGTAAGCCTTTGCTTACCAAAAGGTTTCCATGTCAGACTATGCAGTTTTCTCTCTGTAAGAGCATACCAGTCGATGAATGGAAAAGAAAATGTTGAATCGACAAAAAATTCCAGCAAAAGGCCGAACAACAGTGTCGCAGACACAGATCCTTCTTCACGACAGTTGGGCTCTGCCTTCTGCTGTCTTCAACTGAAAATCTCTACCACGCTGTTTAAAAACGTCTTTGTTCCGGCTGAAATGAATATAGTTTGCCCCTATTGGCATCCTGGTCTGAAATGGACAATGTGCATTAGTAAGGCAAGAGATTCAGCATTTATAACGCGCAAAGTGAGTGTAGGGAATCCCTTCTCAATGCTGTGCCAAAAAAACAGCAACACAAATTATTCTGATTGTCCTTCACTAATAGCAAAAGAGACAACTTATGTAGGCAACCGTCAAGCTTTTATTACTTACCGACGGTCAGACCACTTGTTCCATGCTTAGGGGGGCTAGACCAATGAGAGAGGCTCTGAGTTCAACACAAACGGATATGTCAATAAATACTTTCATACTTTCTGAGATGGGGTATACGAAAGGCAGCTTTTTAATTTTGAGTAAGGAGAATTACATGAAAATAAGTCGTCGTTTTTAAAAGCAAATGGGCAGAAGATGAAAAACACTTCCAGGTGATGAAGGCTTTGTGTTGTTTCAAAAAAGACTCTATTTTATTGAAACTAGCAAATCTTGTCAAGACCACATCTGAAATAGATGATGGCAAGTGTTCTAGTGGTGAAATAATTACAGTGATAGTGACTGTGAAAATAGAGGAAGTAAAGATAATGCGATCTGAACGTGATGTTTCGCCGCACAATATTGTCTCATCTTAATCAAGTAGAGTGCCTTTGCTAAAGCCTTCCAAAAACGAGATGGATTTCGGCTTACAATTTCTATTTCTGTCGCTCACAGTCTTCCTGTGCAATGTAGTGAATTTTTTACATGAACTTATTTGTCACTTTTCATGCTGCCCGGGAGTCATAAGTGGACCCCCTCAAACATTGGAGATAGAACTCCACTCGACATCAGACCTTAATTCCCTTCGAATTTAGTGTATTTTATCACATGTCATCAAAGAACTGAATGCATTTGTGAAGCATACTATTTTTAGCGAATATTCATTGAATTTTCACATTGATTGGGAGTCACATGTAGACCCCCTGCAACAATAGAGATGTAGCTCCACTCGACTTCAGACCTTAATCCCCTCTGATTCATTACATATGTGTAATTCATTACATATTATTAAAAAAACCGAATGCATTTGTGCAGAATACGATTTTTTAGCAAATATTCATTGACTTTTCACATTGACTGGGAGTCATAAGTGGACCTCCTGCAACAATAGAGATAGAGCTACACTCGACTACAGACCTTAATTCCCTTTGACTTTAGTGTATTTTATTACATATTAAAGAAGAACTGAATGCATTTGTCAAGAATACGATTTTTCCGCAAATATTCGTCCATTGTTTACATTGACTGGGAGTCATAAGTGGACCCCCTGAAACACTGGAGATAGAGCTTCATTCGACTTCAGACCTTAATTCCCTTTTATTTTAGTGTATTTTGTTACATATTATCGAAGAACTGAATACATTTGTGAAGAATACTATTTTTAGCAAATATTGGTCGATTTTTCACATTGACTTGGAGTCATAAGTGACCCCCTGCAACAAAAGAAATAGAGCTACACTCGACTTCAGACCTTAATTCCCTTTGACTTTAGTGTATTTTATTACATATTATAGAAGAACTGAATGCATTTGTGAAATCATAGAAAACAGAAGTGGCTGGGTATTTACAAGATTTATCAAACTGGAAGCAAAGATGTTTGACTATGAAGTGATACGTGGTTGAAAGTATTTGCAGCTACCATGTACATCAAAAAGAAGCAAGCTGTGATTAATGTTCAGAACCATGATAATTATTGCTTCATCTTGGCAATTCTGTCTGCGCTGCATCCTGCTGATAGTAAGGTGGCTTAAAGTGTACAAAAATCAGCCTTTCTTGGATGAACTCAACTGTGAAGGATTGGAATACCCCGTAAAAGCAACAGGCAAAAGGATGATTGATACATTTGAAATAAACAACAACGTTTCAATCAACATCTATTTTGATGAAGACAATGAATTTATACCGGTAAGGATAACTGAAGCTGGGCATGGTAAGCACGTGGATTTACTGCTGATAATTAATGATGATGATGAAAGTCACCATTGCTGGATAAAAGGTATGAGTTGTCTACTAGCTTGTTGTGATGGGCATAAAAATTACAAAACACGTTTCTACTGTTCTTTGTGTCTAACATCATGCCTAAGTCAAGAACAGTTGGAAAAGCATAAAATGCTATGCTATGCTATTTTAAGAGCTAGTCGGCATTGACTACATAGGCCTAATTGTCACAAATTAATTTTAGGTTATGGGTGTGAGGGAATAAGGTTGTACTGGACTGGAACACTTGTTGGACTTCTGCGTGGGAGAGCACATAAAACCCCTCTGGGACCTCGCCTGGGGTTTCTCGACCAGAGAGCCCCTTGAGAGAATTGTACCAGGCTTGCCTGTCAGGTGCTTCCTTTGGGAGTTTCTGTGGAACATCCCCATTGGAGGGGTTGTTGGTGGTTTCTTATGGGGTATCTCAACATTGGAACTTCTTCTTTGAGGTTCCCGGTTGTGCTGGCAGCAGGCTCCATGTCAGGCTCTCACACATGTGTCCTGTTTGGCATCCCCGATGGGAGACTTTTCTGGATTTTCAGATGGGCTATCTCTAACAGAAAGCCCTTCTGGAAATTCTCGTTGGGTCTCTATGTTGGGTGGCCACTCTAGGGTTTGCGATTGGCATTTTACACTTGGGAGCCCTATTAGGGCTTCCTATGAGATTTCTGCTATGCCTGTTTTTTCTCCCATGAGCAATGTTCCTCCCTAACCTACTCCAACTAATAAAACAAACAGCACTGTCGACGAAAGTACTGGTGATGAACCTGTCCTTGAGCAGGATGGTGTAAAGACAGTATTGAAAATATTTGATTAAGAAATCATAATGGTCTTCTTATCGCCTATTTGAATATAAATTCCATTTGGAATAAAATCTTTGGGGATATCATCAGTAATTTTGTTGACAATTACAACTGTCCTATAAATATCTACAAAATCTCGTTTTAGGTTTGGGCATGCGTACAAGTGTTAGGACTGGCCAAGAACTGATTTTCATAATCATATCAACTTCTACTCAACTCGCTCCATGGCCGATTCGCCCCACTTTTTAGTCAACTCACCCCACTTTCAAAGTCAACTTGCCTCACCTTCAAAGTCAACTTGCCTTAGCTGAACTATGAATGCTTACAGTTTGGGACTCGCCCTTCCCGAAACCCCTTTTTATCATATTGATGGACTCACTTGTTTTCTTATTATTTTCTATCATTTATTTAATGGTGGGGTGAGTTGACTTTAAAGATGGGGCGAGTTGTACAAACATGTGGGGCGACTTGACTTGAAAGAGGTCCAAATTCACCATGTTAAGGGTTAAGGAGGGGTGAGTTGGTAGCGTGGCGAGTTGACCTGTTACCATCATATCATACATCACAGGGCCCTGTTTTGTGAGTTTTGATATGCTGTACTCAAAAGGATAGATCAATAGAATACATTACCAAGATTTGTCCCTTTTAACAAGGTAAATCCATTTTGTGAATTTCTCAGAGATGATGCATAAACTGGCGGACAGTGGTTGCTCAAAAAACTCTTGTACAATACTTGCATTTCACTGTTATTTTTACCGGCAAAGATATTGTTTTCATAGAAGACATACTCGAAACACTTATTTTCACCATAGTTTCCGTTGCCCAGAGCCAAGCATGACTGTTTTCAGTGTTTCCGGATCAAAATTTTGAAAATTCCCAGATCGAGGCCCAAAGGATCCTGAAAAATCCCAGAGCTCTCTCTGAATGCTGTGGTCTCAAGCAGAAAAACGTGCTTTCACTATATTCCTTCACAATCATTTCACAGATTTGACACAATGCTTCAAAGGAAAGCATTGACTTTCAGAAACGTGCTGTCGTGGTATCCCTTTCCAATGATTTCACACAATTAAAAGGGTTTTTTTCATATCGTTGGTTACGCAGCTTTTGTAATGGCAAATTGCAAATTCTGATTGGTTCAATTTGTTTGTCCTGAAGATTTAAAAATGTTTATGTTGAGAACTTGTCGTCAGTCACAGTTCACTGTTCTTAAAAATTAAATTACCGTACTTATTTTGAAACGTCAATGCGAAATGTTTTCATCGCTTATAAGAGCAGCAATTTCAGGAGATGATCAAGGCTATGATGAAGATGATATCCGTAAGCAGACCGGATTTTCAAGGGAAACTTCTGCTCCTGACTACGCTGAGGAACAGTCCAAGCTGCCGGTATTGCTGCTGCTAACAGATGAACCAATTCAACAGCAAAGTCTTGTTGAGTAAACTACACTTAATTTTTATAAACAGATTAGTCAAAAGTTTAATATTTTACAGTTTTAAAACAACAGTGTCCTATAATTGGGCTATTTCCCAAATTATGAAAACAGCAAGGGATAGGAAAAATCTAGGCCTATAGTCTTATTTTATTATGCTACCATGCCACGCCCTGGTACCCATATAAGATTGTAAAGCAATATTCTACAGTGTCCTTCAGCTCCTTTTCTTAGATCAAGCAATCTTTACACCCGAGGTCATATCAAGGGCATTATCAATTGCAATGGTAAGTAAAAATTTGTTCTACATTACTTACAATATCAGATATGTAGGTTTCTGGTCAACTTGTCCCATCCCAACTCGCCTAACTGACATGACCATGTTGAGGCTTTCGAGTATGAAATTTAGAAAGCGAACAACTTTAGATACGCATGCTTTTTACTGGTATAATTTCACTATAGTAACTTTTGTCTTTTTAATCCTTTATCAATTATTGATTAATTGAACTGTTTTGCTTAGTTTAATTTTTTCTTAGTTGTTGTAACTTTAATATTTTGTTATGTTTTTGTTAATTGTTTGACCATGTATCTAATAATATAGTATCTTAAGAGAGAGAAAAAAAAGCGGGGCTGGTTAAGAGTAGGGCGAGTTCTCCTCTTACCGATATGTACATATATGTGTATACATATAATGTACATAGATGTGAATAATCTGATTCTTTCAATGGCAATCTCGTTCAACTCCTCTTAAGAGTACATTCCTGAATAATCTTTTCTTGACATTTTCTATCATCAACAATCAATTTTTCTTCTTGTTGCGCATGAAGGACCATCCAAACCTCTGGACTTTCGCTTCTATTCTCCTGGATTTTTTGGATCTTTGTCTTGACTCTGTAGAAGTTTGACCAATGCTTTGACTGAAGAGGTGAGCATATTGTCTCTATGCCAAATTTCTTGAAAAAATTTATTAACATGAACCAAAATAGTTCCTTCTGTAAAAAATTTAATGTCAGATAGTTTGCATTGAAAACATTTTTAGCAGAATTGTAGTGTGTTGAGAGATAGGATTTTGTGTTCAGGTTTCAAAAATGACAGAACCAGTTCTAGAATGTCTTTTCCAATAACAAAACGTTTTATTTGGCTTGCATCAAATTTGAGCAGGAAGGACAAAAGTTCTATTATAGTGGCGCCAAAATTTTGGCTTGAATAACGTGTCCATTAGCATTCGTGCTCTTTCAAACAAACTGTCGTCTCGGCCGAAAACCAATATGTCTACAAGCAGACTTACCAAACCTGTGTATCTTTTTCCTCATCCTCGTTTAAAATAAATTCTCGAGCAACAGACGAATTCTTCAACATCATGAGATTTTTTATGTCAAGCGCATTAAATCATCTGGTGATTTCATCAAAAATTTTAAAAGGGACCGTGACCCAAAACTGCAAAAAACCAACAGGAAGTTTTTAATGTCTTCAGGCTGTGCTGTTGCGTATAAACAAAACAACTCTTTCAGAAGTGAGCAATTCTCCTTGACCGTTTTCCTTACAATTTTGCAAGCTTAAAAGCAGCTCCTTCAGATAGAATTAATCATTTATTATCGTATCAAGAAACTCATGCTTCTTATTCAATATCAGCTGTTCAAGCGCAAAGCCAAATTGATGCGTGATGGATAATTGGGTTGACTGCAACAGGATATCCCATATATAGTTAATTTTGCAAGTTAAATTCATCTTTTTTGAATTTTACAGTTTTTCTATTTTAAAGCCAAACTGGCCCTTTCCTTTAAAATTTGTCGATGTTTGACCTGATCCAGTGCTACATTTTGATGTTGAAGACCTCCAAAAATAGTATTCATGTTCTCATCAATATATATAGTTTCCAAAACACTGCTGTTGAGCTTTAAAAGAGCTGTAAATATTTCATTTATTCACAAGTCCATTGCGTGAACATTTCAAATATTCACAAGTCCATTGCATCTTCACTTGCATGAAAAAATTCAAAAACTTGTCGACATTGTTACATAATAGTTACAGTTTAAGTAACTAAGTTCTATTCATTTTAATGTAAAATAGAATGGCTCTTGGCTTGCCAGAGAAGAGAATTTAAGACACAGCACTGCAGAAGGAGTTGGACGATTAGATAGACTGTTATTATTCAAACAGAAAATAGATGCTGTTGCAATGCAGCATTTCTTGTTGGTATGATTGCTTTTTGTATTCTAAAATGACTTTTCTTCTCTTGCTTTGCTCTCCAAGTTCTCAAAGATGTTCTGTCAGTAAATGAAATAAAATTTGGAGAAAGTTAACTTTATCACTAAAGCTCAAGCAGGTTATGCAATCCATGACATTTATGATAAATTAATAATCTATTTTCCAGAGTTGATCTTTGACAGACAAACTGCTCAAAAGTCAATAAATTTCTTGAAAAAAGTCATAAAGTTGACTCTTGAATAGGCAGATGAGGCCAATTTCACAGGCCTCAGGCAGGAGTAGCCATCAATGCAACATTCCATAGCATAGACAGATGGCCATCTAACAGGTCATTTAAAATAAAATTCAAGCATAAAATTCAATTCATAGTAATCGCTCAATTAAGGCATCAAGATCAGAAGACCAAATACATTTCTTCATCCAAGAAGCAATTTTTTGCCAAAAAGTTATAGAGAGATGTGTACAGGACGAATGAAATGTATCTTCTTAATCATGAACATTTCACATGATCTTTATCAGAGAGACAATAGCTTCAGCATTTTTTATTACAATTAGAATAAAATTCTAATTTTAGATAATGCAGCAGTTTTGGCCCCCTTTTGTGGACTATTCTCTGCCAGGATCTCTTTTCCAGTTTGAGGCTGAAAAATGGCTATAAAGAACAGAAAATTTTCTGGAGCATTTTCGTTTCTATTGCAAAATTTCGGAGCCGTGAATGAGCAAAGTCCATTGTCAAAGTTAAGTGCTTTTTATCTATTCTCTAAACTTGGTTTGTTTTGGAATGTTTGACAGGTCATAGGAATAAGTCTTAGGAATACGTTTGACAGGTCATATGAATAAGTCTTATCGTGTATTATTGTGTATTGTTGTATGTGTATATGGCTGTGTTACCTCTGCTTCCGCAGGCTAGATATTTTACATGTGTTTGTTATGAAATGCTCAAGGTATCAAGATTGAATGTGCTTAAATCTGAAATGCATGCTGCTGTTCCCAGCTTTGGGAGCTATTTCTATGCTCATTTTATTGAGGTGTGTTGAAATAAATGCCCCAAGATGCCTGGAGCTGTGGCAACTGCTTGTGAAATTAAGTATTAATGCTTTGTGGTATTTGCTCTTTAGTTGAGCATTGTTGTACTGTAGTGTTGCATTCTGCTGCTTGCAGCAAAACTTATTCAAGTCTTTCAGCTCCTCAATTTGATTGATCTTACCTTTTTTGACTTCATTCTTTTCTAGCTGGTTTTTGGGCTGTGTTATGTTTATTTGGCGTCGATTGGTATTTTGGAAAACACTTCTTTTTTTTTTTTTTTTTTATTCCAATAAAATTTACAGTTTAACATACAAGGGTTACAAGACGATGCCACAGGGAGCATGGAAATACATAGCAACCCTGCGGCATAACATTTAACAAAAAGAAACCTAATCAAATTACATTTAAATATTACCAATTACAAATTACAAACAGCAGTTACAAATAACAATATTACAGAAACAATTACAAATAATTACAGCAACAATTAATTACAAGTAATGGAAAAAAAAGACACATTACACATTACACGAGAGAGGAGATTCTGAACAACAACTTGTTAAAACCGTTCTGAGGCCTGAATATATTTCAAAGTTGCCTCGATAATTGTTGTATTTGAATCTAAAGATTTAAAACACTTCTTGTGTTTTAAATAAATAATAAATAAATAGGAAATAAATAAATAGGAAATAAATAAATAGGAAATAAATAAATAGGAAAAAAAACCACATTTCTCATTGCCCCATGATGGGAGACAGATCTCTCCCGAAACGTTGCCCTACAAAATTTCAAAGCCTTGCATGATAAGTGTTGACTATCATGTCTAATATAGTGACATTAACTGAATATTTATTAAAATTTTGGATAAAGTGTGGATAAACATCAGTTATGTTTTTTCTTGTGGCCTCTACTTTTTCCTCGTTTTGCAACCTTTTCTTGCACTTTTTCATGTGCACTTTCACTTGCATTCGAATTTACCGACACTGCAGGCTCCCCATCAAATTATTCTTTTTGAATTTCACATTGTCTTTTCCTCAAATCATTAACAGCCTGATTGATGTCATTTAAATGTTGATGCGAGAGATCAGCATAAATATCCGTTTGAGTTTGATGAATTTTGGGTAGTGGGTTGATTCGGTAAAATAATGAATTGACTTTCTATTCATGAAATGATAGGTTCTTGTAGTAGTGGCAGAGGGGCCAACATGTGTATGTTGTCGTAAATTTTTTAGTTAAAATCCATACAAGTATACGGTACACGTTTTCCCATAAAACCATAAAGCCGCACCAAAATCACAAATTGAAAAACCATAAAACCGTACTTTTTGGAAAATAAATCTGTAAAACACTCTCAAAATGTCAGAAAAAGGCAAATTTTCATGCCTCATGACCCCCTCATTATCGAGTGCTTTTCACAACATTATTTGCAACCAAGGTAAGTTTATAATCTTGTTTAGCAACCAAACATACATAATCCAAAATTTTGCTTAAAATTTTGGTAATTGCTAGAGTTTATTTCAAAGCAATATTTTTTACTTGAGAGAAATTAATATTAATAAAAAGTTATCGTTATTTCTAGCTATGAACTTGGAAAATAAAACATAACTAGTCAGGTTGAGTGAGGCTGCTTGAAGATGTGATCTGAGAAGCAGCATCATCATCACCATATAGACATCTTAATGGAAGCAGAAAACAATCTCAAAAATAATTTATGATGTTTTGCTGATGATGAAAGATCAAAATTTTCTGAAAATTCAAGGAAAACCTGTTAAAAAATTTTTGTTTAATTTCTGGTGGAGTTCAGTTGTGTGCTGAAATTTGCGCTGAAAACATCAGGACACTTGTGTGTACTTAGTGTTTGTCAGAATACTTTTTGCCAAAGTTGAAAATTGGAAATATGATAAAAGAATGTATCTTTTATCATCAAAGGGATTCAGCAATGTCTTTTTTCTTTCCGTAGTTTATATGACAGTGTGATTCAATGTTACGTTGAGTGTGTGCATCCGCTGTCATTTCCATCAAACATTTCACATAATTTTCATGCTTCATTTGCTTCATTTTTGATTCCTTTTGCTCTTTTGGTCGTAATTCCATCATCGATTTGACAGCTATACATCTTTGATCTCAATCCAACAAATTCTTTCATTCCCACATCACCAAGCTCGTCTTTCATTTTCCGAATAACTATCTTCTTTCTTTCAGAGTAATTTGGATGTTCTTTATCATAATTGCTGAAATAGAATCCATCTTTGTGATCTTTCAATACTTTATCGACTTGATCTTTAGACATTGGTATGTTGTAGATGAAACTGTCAGTATCCATGTAGCATGGCTCAACATTTGGAAGGTTTTGTTTTGCAAAGTTATAGTTGAAATCAAACATCAATATCTTGCTAATATCCAATATGCTAAAAACAATACAAATTGGTTTGTTGAGTGTAACTTTCCTAAACTTTTTCTCAACCAAAAGCGTGTCTTCATTAATTTCAATTACTCCATAAAGGTTTGGATTTCGTATCAATTTCCTCAAGACTATTCCATCAGTGCAGATATCAAAGTGATGATGATTTCTTACGTTTTCCATCGTCTTCCAAAACACGGAATTGTTCATAAACTTAAACAGATCTTTTTCAAAGCCGTTTCTTGCATGTGTTCTCTTCTGGGTATTAAAATCAATGAATCAATGTATTCTTTCAACCATAGACTTTGCTTGAATTCAATGATTTCATGAACTTTTGTCAGCTTCAAACCCAATTCCAAACACTGCTTCAAATTTCTTTCATGCATGAGGTATTCTTCTTTGTTGAATGGATTTCGTGTTAGCTTCGGTGTCAACTTAAACTTTTTTCGATTGAAAAGTTCTTTGTGAGCGTTCTTTAGATGTTCTGATAGCATGTCTTTTTGAACTTGCAATCTTTGCGGCACCAATGGTAGATCTGCATGATGATCATGTAACTCAGCTGGATATTCCAAATCGACTTTGAAAATATAACCAACATCTTCATTCGATCTTGTCAGCAAAGCTTGGATGTCTGTATTTCTGATTTCTTCTTGTGTAAACTGTTTGAACCACTGTACGGCATTGGTTGTGACATTGCCCATCCATAGAGATGGTTTGCATCTAGATACATCAGCATGGTGTTTTCAGTTGATTGGCATGATGTTTCACTGCTATTTAGACACCACCACGAATACCATCTTCAATCACAAGTAGAATGTCGTTCTTCTCTTCGGATAGTAATTCCAGCTTCACATCAGTCATCTTCAACATCTCATCCCAGGCTAGTGAAGGAGCAGTTAGATAATGTGCAGGATCAAGACCGTAGAATTCCAGACTCTGTGCTCTGAACGATTCGAATATATCAGTCAAAAGCAACACATCAGTTTTCAAGTATAGTTCATGATAATCTTGAAAAGTCTGACAGTTGAAGAATTGCCAAACCTGTTGAACACGTTCATAATCTTCATCACTGATGTCAGAATCATGGAGTTTGTTGTAAAATTTTTGTTGTAAAATCAGAATCTTTTGGTGGCAGGGATGTTTCTTTCATTTTCTCTGCATTATCGATCAAATTTTAGGGATAAACACCTTTTCTTGTCAGCAACTCAAATGCTGTCTCAACTTCTTCAGCTTCAGCATCTGTCAAATCTCTCTTTGATGGTATTTTCCAATTTCTATAATCTAGAACATCTTCATCTTTAGTGGGTTTTTACATGTTACACCGGGTTGAAACATTCCTTGATGTTCTCTTTTCAATTCTGCAACTCTTTCCTATTCATTTCTCGGTACATCAGGATACTGTTGTTGAGTAATCATATAGGTAGCCTTTCACAGAGACGAATTGTTCTTTCGGTAGGTTGTTGGCCAGTGTTGCCAAACTTGTACTCAGAAATGCATAGGAGTAGATGTATTTGATTCCATGAATATTTCTTTCCTTACCATCTTCATTCATGTCAGTATGAGCACCTATCTGTGTAGTCATGATCTTTTCTTTCAAGTTGGCAATGATCTGTGTATTTCTGCCTTTCAAATTCTTCAGGACATGATGCATGTCATACTCTTTTAGATTGTGGAAGACGATCCGATTCGTGTTAGTGTTTGCTATTATATTCAGATGATTAAAGTTGCAATACTTGCAAGCCGGTCTTCTGTATTTCCCAAAAATGTGACAATGATCTTTGACTTTCTTTCTATCCTTGTCATCAAATAGCTGCTTACAGCAATAGCAGTGTGTAGCCACTGCCCGGATTTCATCATTCAATTCATCTAGTCTATTCATCAACACCTTCATGCAGTCTTCACCAGTATAGCATTCCAACAGTTGTTGTCATCAATCATTGATTGATACAAAACAAGTAATTTTCAGACCTGCACCTACTTCTTATAACATGGGGTGTTGTTTTGAAAATCAGGGTCTGTGTTTCTTAAATTTGTGTTTCTTATATGTGGGACACTACTGTATTTTAAAAGATATTTAGAAACTGGTACTTATCCTTCTTTGTAGAAGAGAGCAAATATAATTCCAATTCATAAGAAAAACAGCAGACAAAACAAAGGAAATTATTGTCCCATCTCCCTGTTACCGATCTTTGGCAAGATTTTTGAAAAATTAATTTGATGCCATATACAAGCCTTTATGTGATCATAACGTTATAACTCCAAATTAGTCTGATTTTCCAATGCAGAGGCATCAGTAGTAATCTTTTTGAAGTCATCTAGGATTTCTTGCATGATGACAAGCAACAAGTTTTATAGAAAAGAAAATGCTCTCATTGGTCCACAGTATCATCTGGCATACCCCAGGGTTCAGCCCTTGGTTCTTTATTTTTCCTTGTGTACATTAGTGATCTTCTTGACAATGTTTCGTGTGAAATAAAGCTGTTTGCAGATGACACATCTCTGCTCTCTGTTGTAAAAGATGAATATGATGCCAGTCTTGCCTTAAATCATGACCTTGAGAAAATTTGTCTTAGGGTGTGGCAATGGAAAATGCTTCACAAAAAGATTAGAGCAGGTAAAATATTCAGAGGTACCAGTAGACAGAGGTACCGGCAATTTAGTGCAAAATAAATTTCAAAGCAGTTCTACGACTAACCCTACAAGAACTATCAACAACTTCCCTTATTAAGTATCTATCCATTCACAAAGTTCATCCAAAATCGGGGGGGGGGGGAGGTTTCCAGAGTTCTCCTTCCAAACAGCATTGCTTTTGCTTGTTGTAGTAAGATTCATACTCTTCAAATAAGCTTTCACCAAAAATCACTTTACAGTCGGATTCTTGCTTGCTGTTTTCATTTCTCCCAAAAACGCTTCAATGAATGACCTCCCAAAAACATTGGCAAAACATTCATGCATTGTCCAATTTTCCAATCTTTCTTTGATTTGGCTGTTCACCAAGTACTGAGTGCGGTAAATGAAACACATGATTTCACTTTTGAAAAATGTCACTTTATGCTATTTTAGACTGGAATACTCCTGTCAAGTCCTATAAATAAGTATTGAATGTACATTCCTTAAAATTAAAGATAAAGGCCTGAAAAGAGGTAAGCATATGGATTTAATATGCCAAAAAGATTAAATTAAGCCCCAAGCTTAAAAAATGCCCCTTAATGCCATTTTTAGGCTAGGGTGTTCATGCCCAGTCCTTTAAAATGTACCTTCCTTAAAATTAATGATACAGGCCTGAAAGTAGGTGAGTATATTGAATTTGGTATCAAAAAAGATCAAATTAACTTAAAAGCCTAGCTTAAAAATGCCACTTAATGTTGTTTTTAGACAGTGGTGTTTGTGCCTAGACCTTTAAGTATGTTTTCAATGTTTCTTCTTTACAACTAATGATAAAGGCATGAACATTGGTAAAAACACACAATTTATAATAAATAAAGGTCCAGACAGTCCTTTTTCATGAAATCAGCAATCATTTCTTGTGTGCGACATTATTTTACAAAGAGTGTTCTAGAATTGACATGTTCACATATAAAATGAAATGAGACATCAATGTGTTCTGTAGGACCATGTTATTTCGGATTTTGCGACAACTCTATTACACTTTGATTATCTAAAATTGTAGTCAATCCATCAGGTTTATTTTCAATATCATTCAAAAATCTTCTCCACCATATTTCTCCTTGAATAGCAGTACTCAATGCAATATACTTTAATTCTGTTGATGACTTAGTAACCGTTAGTTGAAGATTGCTCAACCAACTTACAGTGTTTCGATAGATTTGAAACATAAAACCTGAAGTTGAGTTCACAGTATTCAGATATCCTGCCCAGTCGTCATCTGAGTAACCTTGTGACAATTCAGTATTGTAATCAACAGAATATTTTAAACCATAATTGAAAGTTCCCTTTGTGTGTCTCAAAACACTTTTGATTCCTTGCCAATGACTGATACCAGGTTTGGTCATAAACTGTGAAAGAGTAGCAACTGCAGCGGCAATATCTGGTCTGGTTGGTGTGCTAGCATGCGTTAAACATCCAATAATTTCTTGATATTTCTGTTTTTCAACAGGAGTTTCTTTATCGAGCAATTTTCAAATTCCTTCCCTAGTTCTGGAGGAGTGGAAATAGGCTTGCAGTTGCTCATCTGAAAATGGCATAGTATAAAACCCATACCCCAGGACCCAAAGTATGACCCTTAAGTACTAAATTCTGAAATGACCTTTAAGTACGAGTGGGCCTTTGCTTCTGTTTGCCAAATTTGGCATATCGGATGTCAGTCTTGCATATCGTATATCAGAATGGCTGTTGATCTTGTTGATGTGCTCACTTCATGTGTTGTATTTTGATATGGTCTGCAATTCTGGATTTTAATGATAACGAGGGTAAATGCCCTTTTTAAGAAAACACAATTACGTTAGACCAAAGCGAAAACAAAAAAATATTTGTCAGGCATTTGAAATGATCAATTCAACAACACAGTTTTGCCTCACAGTACTTAGAGTTGAGCTTTTATAGAACAATATTTTGAAGAACGACCGGTGTGGGGCAAAAATCATGAGATTTCGGGATTTTCATAAACAACAATATGTGGATAAACATTTACCAAAAAATGGACAAGATTTTTAGGAATGATTTTCTCGCGAACAGCGACTAGTTGATGAGGACTTTCATCAGTTGCATTGCAGGAATTTTGTACAAGTATCTGTATTATTAGCAAATGGTATAGGCACACAAACTGAATGCACAATTGGAATATAAAAATTGACAAAACACAAAAGCAAGGAAAGTTTTTTTCTATAGTGATAAAAACAGAAGGCAGAAACTCTTGGAAATAACATAAAAATAACCTAGGTACAAATAACATAACAACAGGCAGGAAATATTTTTTGTGGAAAATAGTCTGGCTGGATAAAATGAATAACGCAAAATTCAATTATGTTGAATTACACGTACTTTTTACAAAAAATACGAGATATCCCAATCTTGCAGTTGCAGGGTTGCAGGCAATAATCCTTCACTCTCTCAGACTGCCAGACACTTCCGACTTCCGGTACTTCTAGTTGTAAATTATTTTATTTACATGTCACGGAATGAAAATTCTTCTCTTTGTCATGCCCCTCAGCCTTCAGGACTTCAGTCCCAAATAATTTGGGGTTTAGTTAAAAGCTTTTTATTTCCTTTTCCTTTTACCAGTCACTGGAAAATATGTCCTGAATGAAATGTGTTGTTCATTCTACAGCTCTGCACCAAGCAAAACTTAAATTTATGTGTATGTGTGTGATCACACCGAAATGCTAGGGAAAATTTTAGACGAAGCATCTTCCCCCATATCCATAGTTTAAGCACCCAAATGCATTACAAAAGCATGAAAGAACAGGAAGTACACATTTTAGAGCTTTTGACACTGATCAGTAGCGTTTGACAGGTCTGCCGATATACGATACGCCATATTTGACTAACAGAAGTAAAAGGCCCACTTGTACTTAAGAGTCATTTTCGATTTTCAGTACATAAGGGTCGTAATTGGGGTCCTGGGGTATGGTTTTTATACTATGCTTCTGAAAATGCTTAAGAACACCTTTAAGGTATTTGGTTGACTAATGACAATTTTCTGTTCTTTCGGTCTCTTAATAAGCATCCCAAGAATAAAATGAACTGGTCCTTGATCAGACATTTGAAATCTCTTACTTAAGGATCTTTTCCCTTGAGACAACATTTGTGAATTGTTGGACAATACAAGAATTTCATTGACATAAAGTGCTAATATAACAGGGTATCTTAGCATCTTTATCTTTTGTTGACTTTATGTACGAACATGTGTCTGCACTGCTGATTTGATAACCATTTGATTTGAGGTACTCATCAATAGCTGTGTTCCAACATCTTTCTGCTTGTTTTAGCCCATATATACTTCACAAAATTTAGAGACATAATCTGGCCTGCATTATAACTGCCACAGTTAAAGCTTGCATTGTATCTCATAATTCTGTACCCATTTCTTGTGTTAGATAATCAACATCTAGTTCAACATCAGCTATGTCATTTTTGATTTCACTTTCATGTTCATCAATTATGTTTATCGACCAAATTGCACATGTAATATACAGTGGGATAATGTCACATAATGACAGAGTAAATAATCAGAATTTTTTGAAATAGTGAACAATTTGTCAAACAATGAAAAATTTGACAAATGATAAAAGTTGTCAAATAATGAAAAATGTGACGAAAAACGAAAAATGTATCAAATAATAATGTGTCTAGTAATAGCAAATCGAGCAAGTAACTAAAATCAGTAAAATACTTTTAATTTTTGCGGTGTTGGCACCTCATAGAACCTCACCTAGAATTAGCTTCAGCAACAAGCAGCATTTTCAGAAAAGATATGTTGTTCATTATCTACATAATCTTGAAACGTTTTGAAATTTACAGGAGATAACCATGTAAATTATGGCTGCTCTATCCAATGGAACTGCTCTATTATGTGATTGTCTCTAAACCTTTGCAGGAACTTTGGCATAGAAATCTTAAAAGTGTCAGATTTTTTCATTTGTGTAAATTTCCCATACATTAAAAAGACTGTCAGATAAACATGATTTTCATTCGCCAAGAACTCACTTTTGTCACTTTCTCTGCATTGACACACCACACACAGCCAATAGAACAGCTGGCAATCTTGTTTCCATGAATTAGCTTTTAGTTTTGGACGAGTTCTTTTTGCAAAAAAGACCAAACCTGTTCTGATTTTCCTCCTGTAGAAATTCACTCATGTTCTAACTCATATTGTGTAACACCAATGTCTCTTGCTTTCTTTATGGATCTAGCTGATTCTTGTCCATTACAATTTTACTCACAAGCGTAACAAGAATGTCATCTCTTTGAAAGGATTTCCCTCTTTTCTAATACATCAATAGCTGCTTTCACGTCTTTCTTAAAGTACTTTTCTAAAGACACAGTGTCTTTGTGGTGTTCCAAAGCTTTTGGCTGACCAAGTACTCCCGTTACGCCTCCATCCTTCTTGAGCACTTAAATATACTGCTCATGTGCATGGTCAACACCATTACATGAAAACTTTTTATTATGCTTTTGAATGACAAATCTCCCATTTTAAACGCTCCATAGACATCTGGATGAACAACTTGTAGATTGCTCAGTGTTTGCAGAAAGACTTGTAACCACCTTGCATAGTGCGTGTGGTCCTTGCAAAACAACCAAGGTATGTCAAAAAACAGACGACATTTTTGAACTTGTAAGACATGTTTCGAATTACATTAATTCATCTTCAGTTACAATGTTGAAATGTTTTTTTGAAATGCCTCATTAGTCTAGCCTTATTCAGAAATTTTGGTAAAACCAAGGTATGATTTATTCTAGACATTTCTACAATACTGTTTCAAGTTTGCTCCTCTGGTGCTTCTTATAAAAAGAAGGATTAGTGTTTCAAGCTGTACAAAAGTTTACAAATAATCAAACTGAGAATTATTTGCTCTTCTTTCTATTACCTAGTCAACATAGGGAAAAATGTTTTGCATGTATGCATGCAGGCACAACAATGTGAGACCACTGACAAAAGGTTCAAAATAAGCGCAAACACTGCAAAAAGCTGCTGACAAATTCGCTGTCAATATCAACAACACACACAGTGCAAACAGGCCTAAAATTCCAACAGGGAGGTACTTTAGGACAGGATGCGATAGCAACTTGAACAATGACAGATACCTTTGGAAAGCCAATTTTCCCAGAAGTTACAAGTGAATTAGAGATAAATTGAAGGTTTCTCCTTAGTAAGGATTATTATTTAGTGATCGATATAGGTGTGTATTTTTTTCTTTGAAACTCCAATAAGAAGCAAAAAACTTGATACTGTTACGAGTTTAATTTGATCTATCATTACTGGTTTGGACATATTTATGTGCTAACATGATTTCAAATATTTTTTCTTCAAGACCTGAACTAATCAGGGCTATATTTCTCAAGTTTGAAATATCCTCTTGTTTGCAATAATATTTTTGGAAATATCGGCAACTCTTGTTGCAAACAATAATTTTCTGATTGAAAGACTGTGTACATTTCAACAAAAATAAAGTTAGGATGACATGGAAACGCTAAATTTCCCTGACTACCCAGCATGTACCTTGTCATAATTGAATCTTCTGCAAGAAAATCGCCAAAAATCTCGATGGATACAGGTCTAGTTTTCAAGAAAACTGCATTTGCTCAGGATCATCAAATTTCCCAAATGTTCACAATTCTTCTCAGCCAATCAAATAAAAAAGTGTCTTTCTTTGCAAATAATTTCTTGAAACTGCAGGTTCTTGTTACCACAAATCTGCGAAGCAAGCAGAAGCAAGAAAATGCAAGCTTGTGTGTGCGGAAGGAAATGGATTGCGCAAGTAACCGCCCACCCATGGTTTAAGCTCTGACGCTTCCATTGCAGTTCAAGGCCACCTTGCTTAGGCCGAAAGTGCTCTTTGCACAGAGCAGAAGCATTTTTTCCCTATGTTTTACCCAGTCACTAAAAGCAATTTTCTCCGAGGAACAACCTTGCCCTTTCCAATGATTTTTGAAACATAGTATAGTGCTGCAACAAAAACCTGGTGTGGATAGCAACAGCATTTAACATCACCACCTAGGAAAACATTGCTGCTAACTGGAGTGCTAATCCAAGCTGTCACAAAAAGGTCAGCCCACTCACTACCTTCAAGCCAGTTTTCTATCATTACCGTCACTGCCATCTTGATATATAAACCCCCATCATAACAATAAGTTTGTCTTATCCCACAATGTTGGGATACTCTCGCTGAAATTGTTTTTCTAATGAATATTCTGCAGCTATTATTGGTTTCTGTTGTTGGTTAACAGTTTCAAGTGTCCTGAAAATGATGTTCATTAGGTGGCGTACAACTTCTTTTCAATTTATGATGTCTCTGAGTAATGCTAGCATCGTATTTGTAGAAGTTAATAAAGGGGGCGATTCTTGTTTCTTGGAAAAATGCGACCCAGAAAATTTGCTATTTCTTGGCTCTGATTATCTATTTAACTACATATGCGGCAGTTACATCCGAATCCTTTCCAACTTTTTATTTTGATTTTGAACTCATTGTTACTTTTAGCAGCTTTAAATTGGTCTGAAAGTTTATTCCAGACCATGCTACCCCGAAAAGTTGTTTCCATATTTATTTGTCCTTGTTTTTGGAAGTTGGGGAAGGTTGTTTGTTGTTAGTCTATATGGAAGAATTTTTTTGTTGAAGAACTCCCACAGAAAGGAGGGGTCTCCAGCAGTAGTACACTTATATACTTCCAGCATAAGCTTCTGTAAATTTTTCACATGTATAGTAGTTTCCTGGTTTTTGTTAAAGAGCTCCTCCAAACTGGAGTCGAAGTCATTTAGTAGCACTCTCAGGGCACGCTTATGAACTCGATTTACTTCATCCTGTGCTGCTTTTCCAGAGAACATCCAGATGAGACGGCAATAGTTAAAATTTGACATCATGAACGAGTTATATAGTAGGCTAGCCTTTTGAGAGTCCAGGTTTCTGATAACTCTTGAAAAAGCTTTAACCTTATTTTTTGTTTTTTGGCAGATAGTGTCTATATGTCCATTAAAGTTGAATTTTGAGTCGATGGTGAAACCTAGAAGTTTCACCATATCAGACATCTTGATGATCTTGCCTTGAATATCAATGCATAGCTTGTTTTCTTCTTTGAGCCCAAAGAAAATTAATTGAATTTTTTCTGGGTTGGCTACCATTTCATTGGGATTGTACCAGTTTATTGCCTCTCTCATGTCATCAGTTTAAGAGAGTTAGCAGTCCTTTTAGCAGTTGAGGAACAACATTTAAAAACAAGTTCAATGTAAATGATTATACAGCGCAAGACAAGCGATATGAAAATCTTTTCAATACTCAAATTGATGGGGAGTGGACAGCTGATCAAAAACTCTACCCTAAAATTAATCTCCCGCCAAGTGAAGTGCTAACTTGGAATAGTTATGCAAATTGGGACATTGTTAAAGTTGACACATTTTTTAAGTCTAAATTCAATTTGAAATTTGATTACAAAGGATGGGAGAACGATTAGAGATTTGGCCACAGGAATCAATAATCTATCTTGAACATAAAGATGGAAATGATTTCAATTATTTTGATTTGGCTTTTAGAGGTATGACGATTGTTGATAATATGGGCTTTGACCAGTCTCAACAGTTTCAAGCATGTAGATTTGGGAGAATGGTCGTTGAATATTTGGGAATTGACAATTTAGAAGAGGACTTTTTTCCAGACTTTGTCAAAGACTACAACGATAATGTAGCAATTCCAACAGGAAATTCACCCACATTATTTTTTAATTATATGAAAGATAAACATCCAGAAACATTGTATGGTTATTATATTTTGAATTGAAATTACGAAAAGGGGAGTGATATTGATCTTGAAAATCATTAACTGGAGACACTGTTTTGGACTAAATTACCACCTGGAGAAAGTAGTGTGCCTCTGTATGATCAAATTTATCGTGCTCCAACTCACAAAGAAATGACCAGAGGCATACCGTTGGAGGCAGCAAATCATCTATTTAGCTACTTGTCTGAAGTGTATTCTTTAAACAGTAACATGACTGAGACAAATTTGTCATCTGCTAGATCAGATAAAACATTAGTTTATTTGTTTTTACAATTTAAAAATAATGGCTATAAACAAACTCCATACTTGAATACAACAGTTGAATTTAAAGAGTTGTCATTTTCAAGACTTCAAACAAACGTGTTTCAAGCACTTTAGTTGAAAATTTTACCAAATCCACCAGATATAGAGAAAAGATCATTCATTCTCAAGTTGGTGTAGATACAGTTATTGAACTTTACTTAACTGCGAGATGATAGAAAGGGTATTATTTCAAAAAGTGAATGGAACTGTTACAATTTGAAGACAAGCAAATACAGATGAAGCATTACTTATAGATTATAATTATACAGACAATCTACTAGTTGGAAGAATAAATTTTTCAGATGATTGTTTTGATTTGTTGCTTGATTTATCTAGCAAAGATTTGGTTGCCACGAATGTCATAAATTTTAACCCTTTTCTTGATTATGTCATATCTTCTAGAGAAATACTGTATAATTTACCTATTCTAATAGGAAATATCTTTTTAATAGAATAGATTTTCAAACTAGAGCAATAATTATCGATGGAAACATTAACAAATATATACCAAAACAAATTGACTTCAGAGAGTGTGCTTTTCAGTTAAAAATAGATTGTGAATTAATTTTACGCGATATTTCTACTAATAAGTTATTTAATCCTGCATTTTTAAATGTCGAATTATTATTCACAAATAATCCTGTAACATTCACAGATCACGAGCTATGAATAGGTATAGAAGTAACGAGTCAGGATTTTTATTGCAAGGTTATTATGACAGTCAAACTTCAGACTATTTAAAGATAAATGTTAAAGGTCGATGATTTGCGTAAATTATGCATAATAGATGGATGACAAGTGGCATTGATGAAAATAGTATTTAATTATGCTAGAGTTGATGAAACGAAAGGATTACAAATGTTGGAAAATCCGAATGAATACGAAGTTTACGATTGGATGATAGAAATAAATATTGATGCTTGGAAAAAATATAAACATGACGAAGGCAAGTGGAATTTTGATGAACCTCTAATGTTTAAAACGTGTGAACATGTTGTGAGAATAGGGCAATTGCTGTGGATGTAGATAAAATTTTAAATTTTGATCTGCAAGAATATCTAGAACATCAAATTCAACATATTAGCTGGAATGAATTTTTCCTGATCATCCTTCGCCCGGATTAAGTCACAATAATATTGAGTTCAATATTCCACTGAAGGTGGGAGTATTTTATTATTTGGCTAATATTCAAAACGAAGCCACTGTTCATTTGCTTGATATTAGCGCCGTCACCAATGCTGGAGCTGATATTGCTGCTGCCAAGAAAGATTTGTTCATGCCACTAAACAATATTCCCCATTCTATGTTCAAAAATATCAACTTTACAATAGATCCAAGTTTAATAGAAACTCAACAAGGAAACTATCAATTACAGGCTTATTGTTATAGTCTTTTAGCTAGAAGTGACAGAGGACATGGGCATATTTTACCTTTTCAAGACAGGTTTTATTTAGACCAAAAAACGAATCTTAACGATTAAACAAAAGATGATGTTTAAGATGAATATAGAATGAAGAGAAATGAAGATAAGAAAGTATTAAACAGAAATACAGCTGCAGTCGTGAGAAATGGGCTTTTTTCGATAATCAATCCCAAACCTATCATTTTATCCCATTTCTCGCTTCGTGGCACAAGGAGCAATACTATGTTGGGGCCTGAGCCTTTCGTCCCAGTCTGCAGGGAGTAGATGCAAACGTGTCAGTGCTTTGTCCAGCTGGCAATAAAGGTCACTTTGATCATTCTATAGATGACATAAAGCCTCACTTGGAAACTATTTATGTTAGGAATGATGTATTGAGTGAATATGTCAATAGATAGCATTCTGCTCACAATCATTCCCCATAACTCGTTATCAAATCCACTATCAATTTTCAAATAGAGTTTTACCCACTGTTTAAAATGACACTCTGTATCAAGGCAGGCTTCCTGACATGTGTGTGGCTTTATTTAGAGATCAAGAATTTTCAAGAAGAAGCACGCAACTCAACAATTTCAATTTTCATCATGCGCCAGAAAAGTATCAATTACAAATTTATAGCCATCATGAAAATGCTATCAGAGCACCAAAGTACACCAAAAGAGTAGTGTTTAATGCAATTTATGATTTATTTGAACGTCCGCTTGATCGATTTGATACAGATCAATTTTTTAAATAGAATGGTTACGCTATGTATCCGCTTAGATTAACAACGACAAGACACCAAAAGGATGCAAAAAACCATAGATCAGAGAAGCGGGCAAGTGCAATTCAGTCTTCATTAACCAAATTTATTTAATCACAACTATATAATAAACACAGTCGGAGTATATACTAATAATTTGCAGATAGTTGAAGGAGGTTGAGTTGTGCTAGATTCTGAACCATAATAATGCAAGCAGATGACATAGAAAAAAATTGCAAAAGTGATCAACATATAAAACAGAGTTTAAAAGGAATATTAGCAAAGACAATGTGAACTCTCAAATTTCAATTAATAATGATTTGTTAAAAACTTTATACAACGAAGACCCTTTTACATTTCCTGCGTCATTTATATTGAACATTGGAAGCTATAAAGTAAAGGGAAACACTGGCTAGCAGCCTATCTTGATGTATATAGCAATGGTTTTTACTTTGATTCTTATGGACATGAACCAAGCAAATAATATATAACGTTTTGCAGAACAATCAATAAACTTCATTGTCCAGCAATACTTTTCAAATTCCATTATCAAGGAAGAGAACTGCAAGCCTATGATACCAACATATGTGGGAAATACTGCATATATTTTCTATACTTAATAAACACTATAAATAATCCTATGAACATATATCATGTTTTAGATGAAGCCTTTCCTTTACCAGATAAAAAAGGGAAGAAGGTGATATGTTAAATAATTATAGACAATTTTATATTAATGAACAGTTTGTGAAAGATGGGGTTCAGCGTTGTTGTAATTATTGCAAAATAAATAATATTATGCAATAATAATATATTTAGAGAAAAGAAAGTCAAAATTTTTTTAATGTATACTAATTCTTTCAATTGAAAAATTGGTCACCACAAGAGACATTGTAGACATTGTAGTAGCAACAATATAGAAAAAAGCATTCTTATAAGAAATAGTAATATCTTTAAAAAACAAAACAGAGATTTAAAAAGTGAAGGTTTATTTGATAATATCAAGCATTGGTTTGTTAAAGATGATTAAGGAACAATAAAGATTACTCCTATTCCAACAATTCAATGTGGTATAAAACCAACGCTTATAACAAACAATCATAAGAAAATTGCTCTTCAGTTTCTGCCTAGAAAATTTTGGGAAGCAACAGGTGCAAACAAAAGCACATTAGATAAATTCAAATATATAAACAAATGTGCGTGCTTCTATCGTAATAGATGATATGTTAACAGATGCTTATGGAAAAGAAGTATCAGAATTAATGGGAGCAGGGTATAAACAGATGAAAAAAGTATAAACCGCCATTTAAAAAAATGGGTGGAATGTTAACAAAGATAGCTATACGTCAGGCTTTAAAGCAGACTGGACGGTGGCAGCAAATCTTCCATATATTTTCTGCTTAGAAGTCCTTTCTTTTAAGCTTGCAGGTAAATGTACCCATTTTCATCAACGAACTGTGAAACAGCCCTTCTTGATACATGTTTCTATAAGCTCTGTCAACCAGTCACCTTACTGTCCAATTGGCATCTTGATATTGCAGTGTTTCCATGAAGCGCAAAAGTCTTCGTCTATATCCGATGGACATTTTTCTAAGTCTGTCAACTTTTCGCTTCTTAACCACTGCTTTGACTTTTGCATCCAAAGGCTCTTTCCAGATCTTATAAAATGCAGCATGTGACACATTTGTTTCTTTATGGTATCTTGTATGTTGGCCCCTTTTCTAAATTTAATATAACTTTGCATCTCTGGATGAATTAACTTATATCTGGCCATACTATTATTATTTTCTTCATGCATTACATTGCCGAAAACAATACTGAAACCAAAGACCCTCTCCCCCTTAATGACAAAGAGTAATGAACAGAAATGAATGTACCTTGAATTATCGCTTAACAGCAAACAGCAGGCACTTGATGACTTAAGCATGCATCCCGAAATAAAAAGCTCACTTTTCAACTCCATGAAAAAAATCAGTTTATAGACTGTACCTGTCAATCAGAGTGTTCTCTAAGTAGCTGAGCTACTTGCTTATAGATATAAGGCTTGTACCAAGCTTACATCAACCTTGAAAAAGTTGGAATTGCATGTCACAATGAAGGGACAGCGTAAAATATCAGGAACAGTTCAAGAGGGCAGCCAGGGAGACCATGTCTTTTTGTGAAAAAGAACAACTTGTCAGATTGATAGATCTTGGATTTTCATTTGTGCAATTTGCATCCATAATTGAAGTAAATCCAAAGACACTACAGAGAATGTGTGCAGAAATGAATCTTCCAATTAGAAATCACTAATACCTTGGCCTTTATGATTTCCACCTAAGTGATGATGAACTCGAGACATTGGTGATGGAGACCCTTAAGATAGCCCTCCACATTACTCCGCAGCCTTCACATTACTGATGATAGCCCTCCACATTACTTTAAGATAGCCCTCCACATTACTCCAAAGCCACCACATTATTGCAAAATAGCCCCTCACAATACTGAACATCCTCCACATTACTGCAAGATAGCCGTCCACGTTACTTATGATAGCCCTCCACATAACTGAAAGATAGCCCTCCACATTACTTCACACCCTCAAAATTACTGAAAGATAGCCCTCAACATTACTGAACATTCTCCACATTACTGCAAAAACCCCTCCACATTACTGATAATATCCTTCCACATTACTGAACATTCTCCACATTACTGCAAAAATCTCTCCACATTACTGATGATATCCCTCCACATTACTGAACATCATGCACAATACTGCAAAAATCCCTCCACATTACTGCACATCCTCCACAATACTGCATAGACATTACCTAGTGTGAGCACTTGAGAAATTGGATCCAAATGACAGATCCCTCGGACTGAAATGACACATATGGAGCCAGCAATACAATGATGAAAATGTGCGAAAATGTGGTATGTATAATTAATTGTTTCAAGTAGGGGCTCGTAACTTAAGGTTGTTAAGTTAAACCCATAGATGAGTGCATATCCTTCAAAAAGACTCTTTTCCAGCTAGTGCGACTTTTTGTTTTTCAGGTAATGGAAAAAATTTTTGCATGATCTGTAGAGGAACCACTTCTATTCTTACATACTATTCAGATTTTTGCTTCACTGGGTGATATTTCCTCTTCTTAAACAGGCATGATGATGGCCACCACAAGCTGATACAATGACGGTTAGTAATTCTTGGCTGTATCGATTGCTCCTCCATGCTTATCATGTACCTTTGTTGCTTTGCAAATAATGAGGCGGAGACAGTATTGTCTCTGTTCCTCGAGGCAATTCAAAAATTCAGTTGCCCCATGAGGGTATGCATATATCATGAAACTCAAAATATTGCGATTCTAGATTGGCTGCTAGATCATCATGGCATCAACAATTGTCCTTTTTTATTGGAAAATCATAATTTAGTTCATAATTTAAGGAATTGAGTGATTGTGGGTAGACAAAATTTATTCCATTGTTTAGAAGCCACAAATTTGCTAGATCCAGATGATGAGAGACATTTATATGCATTGCACATTATCTATGTCCCAAGGATAAACAATAGTGTGCAGCTGTTCCAAGAACACGAGAATTGTTGCGAATGCGTGAAAGAAGGTTGCAACAACAATATTAACCTCACAACGATTTGCTTTTTCAACTTATATTTTGTATTTGCTCAACATAACATAACTCTCAATCTCAAAACCTCATGCTTTTTCAGCTCGAGAAGCATAATTTCCATAACATAAGAATAATAAAACAATATTTAAAAAAGTGCAATCTTACATCAATTCAACATAAGAAATATAAGCTTAAAATAATAAATACATCGAAAGAGAAAAATTAACTGAAACTAAGGAAATGCTTTGTAAATCCATTTTTCCCAATAACACTAGGCATTGTTGCATGGTAGGTTAAAAAACACGTCTTTTAAAGCATCACTTCAAAGTGTTCCAAAATCTGGTGATTTTATAATATCTTCGATAATACTGGTTGTGAAATTGTCACCTGAACAACGATGTGTCACCGGAGTCTTTATCTTCAAAGTGTATGTGCCATTGAACTATAAATAAAAAGACTGGAACGACAACCTTATTGTGCAAAAAGCGTAATCAAAAATGGCGGACGTGGAGCGAGATGCGCCAACATAAGGTTCAGTACGGAAAAATGAGAAAAAATGCTGTGCAAAACAGCTTTGAAGCCAAATTTGACGATGAATTCGAAATAAATCAAGAAAAATTTTTTTTAGATTTCAAAAAACGCAGATTTGAGAGTAATTTAAGACCGTTGAAACTAGCTTATATTGATTCTGATCGGATTTATGGACCAAAAATTATGTTGCACGTAACAACTTTTTGGTAGGCCGTCTTCAAAATATCAAGTCCAGCTACTAGATCTGAGATGAAAACCACTAAAGAATACGAATAAAACATTTTAGGAAACAGTTGTACATAGTTATGATGCTAAATATCTTTCTATATAACGTATTGACATCGAATTTAACGTCACCTGAACCGACCTGAACGAAGCCTGCTCTCATACTTCATATACAGCAGTTTATTCTTAATTTACTGGGTCCAGATGTTCTTTCATAATGTCTTCCTTTCTGTTTTTCCATGAAACTTTAATCTTTTTAAAATATATTATATGATAAGTTCTTCTAACTCTGCACCTTTTTGAAATCAGTGATCGGGTGGCCTAAGCGTTGTTCAGAGCAACTTCAACACAGCTGTTCTTCCTTTCAAAAACGAATTTTGAAATTATAATAGTTCAGTTGCAGTAACTATTTCTTTTACGTTTGCACCAAAAACCACCAGGTTAAACCAATTTTCATGCACCAAATCGAACAATATGTGAATGCATATTTTACATACTGAGCCCTTGTTTTTCTGAAAATCCATACGTGCAGACATTCCTCAGGCGCGCAAAATTGGTTACGCATTCTACAGACATTAGAACAATAGAGTTGTCGTTCCAGTCTTTTTATTTATAGTTCAATAGTACATGCTGGCTGTAATAGGGTGTCCGTAATCTCTATAGTCATGAATGTACTGTGTGCTTCCTTTCCCTCAACTCATAGGAGGCAGAAACTTTGATTCTGTGGCTCAGAAAAGTATATCCTCTAGCTTGCCACCTTTTCCCACCTTGAGCTTCGGAGATTCCAAAATGTTATTGATTGCTGCTTGATACTAGTCCATTCTCAGCCTCACCCACTAAATTGCTTCAGTTGAAGATGATGTCTTCTGAGTCATACATGAATTTTTTCATGGAATCCATGCTATGATGTGTGAGAATCTCTAGTACTCCATTTGCTGCCAGGCCTTTTCAAGGAGTGGAGTTCTTGCAGCTGACTGATTATCGTCTAGTGATTACTTATTACTTCTATGCACTCTTCTTTATCTTTTTGCAATATGTTCATATATATGCAATATGAATATGTTCTACACATATTCAAATCTTTCATCCAGGTAATCAACAACAGCATCAAGTTTCTAAAAATCAAGTAATTTGCAAGTTACGCACTGAGTACTGTTTCGCCAAATATTTTTGAAACTATTTTGCCACATGTTTCGAATTGCCCTGCTTCCAGTTTCATCACCATCATACTGGAAGACATATCTGTTTTCCTGAACGCACATGATTTTTGAGGGATTAAGTCTCAAGCTCACGTAGAGGACCCCCTTCGTCAACAGCTTCTTCGTCAAAGAATTCCACTGTGATCGGCTTCAGCTCTCCACCCTTTAAGAATATATTCATCTTCTTAAACACATCTGATGTTAGACAATTACAGCGGACAGCAAATTTTATCCCTTCACAACTTTGAACAAATTTCCTTGCATTGAACAAATTTTATCTCCTCATCGAGGCTAGTTAATTTCTGGTGTTGAGTGCTCATTTCCAGCCTGTGTTTCTGGTAAGGGCTTACTGCTTCAGGAACTTGTATGTATCTCTATTACTCCTACAGGAAATATTTTTGACATAACGGATAGGTAGTTAATTGACTTGCTGCTTTTTTGCCAGAAGCATAAGTTGATCACGGTAATCAAAACGTGAAGTACAGAGTGCTTGTTTTAACGCTTTTAGAATGTCGATAGTGATTGGAGAACGCATAGGCAAGGATGCTGAGCCTTTAATACACTTAATTCTTCTGAGCAGGAGCTGCAAAAGATGGATTTCACCGGGGTTGGTTTGAAATCCGAGTTCTATACTCTTATGAAGGACAGCAGACAGATAGCACTGTATTGAGAATAGTTAAGAGACCGTGCAAGATATTCAGTAAATAGGTGAAGGATATGTTTTTGAAGTGGGTAGGGTTGGAGAGAATATTTTGAATACGATTGTTGGTAATGATTAAAAGCCTTTTGCAAAGGTTGTGCAATCGAGTGATCTTGAAAGAACTTGACTTCTGCATTTGGATTAACCCTTTCCATCTTTGTGTGTCACTTCATCCCACCAAAGTAAAAATTGGGTGAAAAATGAAAATTGTGCGATTTTGCTGAAAATTGGTAGAAATGTGTAATTTGGGGTGCTGATTTCGAATCTGAACTTAATTTTGCAAAATTTTCAGTTTTGAGGGTTCAATAGGGGCAAAATAGGTAAATGGGGGCAGAAAAATAAAAGTTGTGCGATTTTGCTGAAATTTGGTAGATATGGGTATTTGGGGTGCTGAATTCGAATCTGAACTTAATTTTGCAAAATTTTTAGTTTTTGGGGTTAAATAGGGGCAAATTAGGTAAATGGGGGCAGAAAAATAAAAGTTGTGCAATTTTGCTGAAATTTGGTAGAAATGGGTAATTTGGGGTGCTGAATTCGAATCTGAATTTAATTTTGCAAAATGTTTAGTGTTGGGGGTTAAATAAGGACAAATTAGGTAAATGGGGGCAGAAAAATAAAAGTTGTGCAATTGTGCTGAAATTTGGTAGAAATGGGTAATTTGGGGTGCTGAATTCGAATCTGAATTTAATTTTGCAAAATTTTCAGTTTTCGGTTGAGAGATTAATCAAACCTATTCATTGGTTGAAGCTGGGGTTCCATTATAGTCGTTACGATGGCTTGAGTCGCTGCGATACGACTCCAACAACCCCAACGATCCAGGATCGCCTGAGCAAAGCACATTCCCATTTGAGACACCCTGATAATTGAGTTAGCTTCATTTATTTGCACATGTTTCTGTAAGACCGATGGGATTGCTGGTTTCGTTCACAGCGGTCCAAATGCTCATAAAGATTAAATTTTGCGAAATTAAATTCAGATTCGAATTCATCACCCCAAATTACCCATTTCTACCAAATTTCAGCAAAATTGCACAACTTTTATTTTTCTGCCCCCATTTACCTACTTTGCCCCTATTTAACCCCAAAAACTAAAAATTATGCAAAATTAAGTTCAAAGTCGCATTCAGCACCCCAAATTACGCATTTCTACCAAATTTCAGCAAAATCGCACAACTTTTATTTTTCTGCCCCCATTTTCCTATTTTGCCCCTATTGAACCCCGAAAACTGAAAATTTTGCAAAATTCAGATCAGATTCGAATTCAGCACCCTAAATTACCCATATCTACCAAATTTCAGCAAAATCACACAACTTTTATTTTTCTGCCCCCATTTAACTATTTTGCCCCTATTGAACCCAAAAACTGAAAATTTTGCAAAATTAAGGGCCGATGCACACGAGCACAAGCCAGCGCGCAGACTCAGACACTTTCCAGAGTGTAGAGTCTGCGAATTAAAGTCCAAAAGCTTGTTCCGCTGACTCAGCAAAAGCATAACCTCGATCTCACAAGAAGCTGTGCTCAAATACCGCGCTGCAAACTGTTTGTACCGCTTGTAATGGAGGACGTAACGTAAGGCTGTTGGCTGTTGTTACCAAGGGAGAAAGAAAGGGAGAAAACGATGGCTTTATCTCGTGTTTCAACATACTATCTTGAATGAAACCTTGTTATGTGACTCTGTTCACTTTAAAAAGAAATGTATCTTTAAAACCCTAAAGCATGCCCTTCAGATGCATCGAAAGAAAGGCCTAGGCCTAGTTACTTTCTCGTAGTAAGTCGTCCACACTGTGGCTTGACAGTCCTGGTCTTTTAGGCCAGGACTCCTACTGAATAGCGTGATATGATGGCAGAGCAAGGAAGTGTCCTTTTACTTTTCCAAGGGAATTAGACAAACCTTTAATTTTAAAAGCTTACAAGATTTTACGAAATCTGTTGTTTTGAGATGGATAGCTATTAATTAGTGTCATGCAGAGTGTGGCTGAGGACTGAGGTGTGAGGTCCAAAACTCCACACATGCTTTTTACTGCTATCTCTGTAAGACACTATATGTATCCCAGCCCCTGCTACTTCAGTTTAAAAAGGATATTCCCATTCCCTCTTCTTTCAACCCCATCCGTCCTTAAGGGACTGTAAAGTATGCATTCAAGAATTTTCAAGTAGAATTATTCAATACTAGTCATATATATTTAAGCACTATGGCATATACTATAAAAAGCAAATTTTGTTTCAATGTGCACATAATTTCCAACTAATGCAGAAGAAGAAACTTGCAGCAATACACTGCTTAGAAGGCTTCTTGTAATCATTATCATACTATTGAATACCTTCAAAGATCACATTCACAGAATGTTGTCTGACTTTCTGACTCTGCTTTCTGTAGTGTTAAATTTCATCAGGTTTTAACATAATAACAATGTTTTAGGCAGAGTCTTGGCTCAGCAAAAGTTTGTTATAATTTACTTCTTAGGTGTTGGTCCTGAAGAATATGTAGGTTGAAACACTCGAGACCATCAAACATAGGAGGCAGGGACAACAGGTTGCAATGTGAAATTTAGAAAATTACAAAAAAGTAGGAGCAGAGTAGTATTGTGCTCAATATGTATGGGTAGTTTTGGAAACAGATTGGGGTACAGTTCAGGGCATTAGGTTGTCTTAAATCAGATGTCTGTTCTTTCTAATTATAGCCACGGATACAATGAAAAGTGTTTGCCACAAAAAAGCACAATGTTCACATAGCAAGATATCCAATCCAGCATCCTTACATTACATCTAACAAGTTAAATCAAGGCAGGACAGTTCTGCTTGTGTTCAGATTGTTTATATTAGGCATATTCGGAGGTCACCATTTGTACAGTGAGAGGACATCCAAATCCTCTGAGTTTTTTAGCAGATATAGACCAGGCCAGACATACAACTCGGTTTCTTCAAAGAGTGGTACACCATCATCAAATCTAGATATCTAGGCCCATCACCAACTGCAAAGATATGATCAATTAGCTAAGAGGATTTAGCTAAAATTTTCTTCGAATCATCTTCTCAAAAGCTTTCCATGCTTGAAAGAAATTCCAAATACTTTCATCAATCATCCATCATATAACATCCATTTCTGAATGTTGAAAGTCGCATCACTGCAAGTCTTCAAAGCCCTCGCTGTCAACGAGGTAAAAAATTCCTCCTCGCAATTCATCAAAGCACCAAATTTCTCAAGCCACCGTTCATCATTGTCCATACAAACCAATGAAATTCCTAGCTGCCTGGCGAAAAACTGCCAGGTGATTTTATTGGTCAAAAAACAATAGAATAACAAAAGAAAAGCTTTTAAAAGCAATAGCCGTTATTTTAGAAACGACGCACGAACAAGCTTTTGGACTTTAATTCGCAGACTCTACACTCTTGAAAGTGTCTGAGTCTTTGCGCAGGCTAACGAGCACTGAAACTTTCTTAAAACAGCAGGCAACATTCCTATAAATTCTAAATTCCTCAGCTTCCTTCTTACTTTTGAAACGAATATGTAACAGCAGATGCCAATTACAGTAATTTCTGTTGACAGCACTGCTAATTATTGTGGATCCAAACAACTTCAAGGGAAAAATCAATGACCGATAAAGCTAGAGAAATTTCTATCAAAACAAAATGATTTCCGTCAAAGTTTGTACCGCATTTGCAAAAATTGCAAAGTTAGGTTTTGAAAGACCTTGGAAATCGTTGATGAATCCATTTTGATATATTTCATGGGTATACACCCGTTTTCCGTCTCTGGCTTGCAACCAAACGGGAAAGAAGGCAAAAAGAGCATAATTCGTTGCGGTTTCCATTGCTTTTTACTAAGTTTTTCATTTCATTTGGTGACGTTCATGACAACCTATCATCTCCAGAAATCACATAAATTTTATTTTAATCCAAACGCACAATTTCCTATTGCAAATCTAGAAATCTTGAATGAAAACATGCCTCCGAAGGTCCACGATTCCAGGGAAGACGAGAGAGTGAGGGGAGCGTTAATCCCTGATGACAGAAAACGCGAAGAAAACAATCGACTTGTGAAAATCAAGGACCTTCCAGAAGTCCTCAATTTTATTAGTCGGTCCTTTTCATCCGTTCTCGAGAACGTTCTTGAGAAAATCGACCAAAATCGACCATGCACACGGCGCATCGAGGTGCTAACTCGTTAAATCTCTTGAAGAATGTAAGAAAGTTGCCCGTGTGCATCGGCCCTAAGTTCAGATTCGAAATCAGCACCCCAAATTACACATTTCTACCAATTTTCAGCAAAATCGCACAATTTTCATTTTTCACCCAATTTTTACTTTGGTGGGACGAAGTGACACACAAAGACGGAAAGGGTTAATGACCTGTCAATCAAATGCTGTGATATGTCGATCATGTGATCTGTCAATCAAAATCTCGTTTCCGTGAAGCCTCATTTTCAATAAAGCTCGTTTTGAAGTAGCCTCGCTTTAAATTTAATCTCGCTTTCGCGCAACCCCTCTTCAGAAAGCTTGTTCTCATTTCATGAGTATTTTGTTTTCAAACATTTCGAAAATTTAGATTATAAAGCAATCAAAATAATGATGTAAGGATATTAATTGCTTGTGCGATACCTAGAAATGCAAGGCCAGTTAGCTCAGTCGGTAGAGTGTTGTGCTAATAACGCTAAGGTCGTAGGCTCGAGACCCACACTGGCCATTCGACTTTCTACTTTAAACAACCAAGTTATTATTACAAGCAAACCTTCATGTTTATTTAAGATTTCTGTTTGTTTGCGCGCGCTAAGATTTTCACACAATAAAATCTCAAAGATCTTTCCTCATAACAGTGCATTAGTGATAGGCCTATTCATGTTTTTTAAAGAGTTCATTTTAAAGAGTTTTGTTTTTTCCAATACTCTTTGCCATTCCTCCCACATTTTAACTTTCAAGCATTGACAGAAGAGTTCCAAGTTTTTTATCCATATTCCATTCATTTCTCAACATTATGATTATAAAAGTTATCACCAGCAAAATCATCTTCAATGCCAGTAAATACTGTAGCTAACACCTTTCTGCCTCTCTTGGAGCATCGCCTTCTCAAACGAGCTCTGTCTTTCCATAATGACGATTAAATGCAAGCTGGTCTGTTCACATCCAGGTTTGTTACTGCGTCAAAAAGACATCATCATCGTCGTCGTCTGTTCCATTTTCATCATCTGCATCCATTGCTGTCTGACGCATGATTAAGAACTTTCTTTTATCAATAGCATAGTGAAAGGCTTCTTCAAAACTCATACCATCTTCTTCCTTTGCCTTTCTCATGGTTTCAATGACTGCTTTGACAACTTCATCACGTTCGAAACTTTTGCAGTAAATAAAATTCCTCTTGAAAACTTGTATAATATCTTCATCATCATCAACTTCAGCAAGCATAACAGGCCAGACATTTTGTAGTGGGATTTCATCATCCTCCTCCTCGTCATCATTATCATAATCATCATCATTTTCACTAACTATTTCACTGTCCAGATCTAATTCATCTTTTACAGATTTCAAGTCTTTGTAACAACTTTTGTGTTTGTTCTTCAAATGCCAATTTAGATTACTCTTGTTATTGAAATGGCTATCACAAAATCCACATTCAAAAGCCATCTCTCGAAGAACGTTTCTTAACAGCTTGCCTTCTCTCTTGAAAAATGTGATGAGCAACTAATCAAAATTTGAAAACTGTTGCTATCTGAACCTTTTTTCACACAAATCGATAAATGACTATAGCCTATAGTTATTCAAGACTATAGTCCAGACTATAGTCCCTGCCTAGTCTCAACCCAGTCCACACTTAGTATTTGCCTTTTCACACGCAATTTGAGGAATAACTATAGTCCTTGCTTAGTCCAGACTATAGTCCTCACCTAGTCTCTGCCTAGTCCTCAATTAGTCTTTGCCTTTTCACACGAAATTTGAGGAATGACTATAGTCTTTACCCATTCTTTACTCCAAGAGAGGCAGAAAAGTGTTAGCAACAGTAGTTACTGGCATTGAAGATGATTTTGCTGGTGATAACTTTTATAATCATAATGTTGAGAAATGAAAGGAATATGGATAAAAAACTTGGAAGTCTTCTGTCAATGCTTGCAAGTTAAAATGTCGGAGGAATGGCAAAGAGTATTGGAAAAAACAAAACTCTTTAAAATGAACTCTTTAAAAAACATGAATAGGCCTATCACTAATGCACTGCTATGAGCAAAGATCTTTGAGATTTTATTGTGTGAAAATCTTAGCGCGCGAAAACAAACAGAAATCTTAAATAAACATGAAGGTTTGCTTGTAATAATAACTTGGTTGTTTAAAGTAGAAAGTCGAATGGCCAGTGTGGGTCTCGAACCTACGACCTAATTCTAGCTCCTTTACTCATTTTTCTCACTTCATCCAATAATGAGCGGACGTGTAGTATGGAGCTCTGAAACATTTTAATCAAATTGTATTAAGCTGGTTTTAAAGAGTTTTATTACACAGTTGTTACACTGTATTTGACATGATAGTCACCACTTATCATGACAAGCCTTTGATATTTAGTTGGGCAACGTTTCGGGAGAGATCCGTCTCCCATCATCGGGCAATGAGAAATGTGGTTTCTTGCCTATTTATTGCAAAGGTCGGATCGAAAGGTGTGAAATTAACCGGACCTGCGAGGAAGCTCGAATTTTTGGCGCTCAATTTCTAAAATTTGTGGCGCCAAAATTGCGTTCAGTGCAACTTTGATGTTATTCAACCAGATTTCTGGGATTGAGTAAGATACTTGATTGATACAAGGAGTTGATAGAACTGAGTGAATGCTTTCTTTAACGAGCCTGTTTTTCCAGTTCTTATCTTCATCAATCACTGAAATGTTATCCCAATCCATCTGGTGTTTTTCCGTCCAACAATGATTGGCAAGATCACTTTTGTCAGTTCGACCATGGGTCACATTCGCTTTATGTTCTTTGAGCCTAGTACCTGTCTCTCTTTTCGATTGTCCTATATATGATTTAGGACAGTCTCTGCATGGTATTTTGTATACCACGTTCGATTTTCAAGATCGTCAACTTTGTCTTTTGGTCTTGAAAGCGACTTTTTAAGTGTATTAAGGGAATAAAAAGTACACCTTATATTTTGTTTAGACAAAGATCGACGGATTTTCTCACTTGTCCCTCTGATATATGGCAGGTTCATAGAACATTTAGGCTCCTCTTTGTCAGCCTCAGTATTCTGTCTGGGCTTTGAGATTTTCTCGTGACCTTGCGTATGTCTTCTTGTTTATATTCATTGGCCTTTAGAACGCTTGAGATCCTTTTGTACTCATTATCTAGATCATCAAGATTGCTCGTGATAGATTTTGCTCTGTTGAAGAGAGAAGATATGACACTGTTTTTGACACTGTCTAAGTGATGCGAGTTTGCATTCAGGTATTGGTCTGTGTGAGTGGGCTTCCTGTACACTGATACGCTTAGACTTTTATTGGCATTCCTTTGAATCTCAGTGTCAAGGAAGGCTAGTTTTCCATCATTCTCTACCTCTGTAGTGAACTTCAATTTCACATGTAGGGAATTGATGTGCTTATAGAAATCTTCCATCTTGTCCCTCTTCATAATCACGAACACATCATCTACATATCTCTCCCATACCTTTGGTTTCTCAATGTATGAATCAAGGGCAAGAGATTCTTTTTCTTGCATAAAGATCTCAGCAACAACAGAAGAGGCAGGTTTTCCCATTGCTACTCCATCTGTTTGTGAGATAAACTTCCCATTGAATTTGAACCAAGTGGTAGTTAAGTCGAATTCTATCATCTCAATCAACTTATCCACCGGTATAGGAGTTTTTTTGTTTAGATCTCTGTCTTTTCGGAGTAAATCACTTATGATTCTCAAAGAGTCCTTAATAGGCACGTTGGTGTATAGCGAGGTGACATCGAAAGATATCATCATTTCATAGTCTTCTATCTCAACATTACGGATGAATTCCGAAAATTCTTTTGAGTTCTTTGCATGTCCCCTTTTCTTGATGTAGTGTTTCAAGATTTCCGCAATATACTTTGAGAGGTTTTCTAGTGGTGTACCACTACAGGACAATATAGGTCTGATAGAAAAACCCTCTTTGTGTATTTTGGGAAGTCCATAGAAACGTGGAGCATGAGAATCGGAAGGTTTGATATTCCGATATTACTATCTGTTGAATATTTTCAAGATAATAAAAAGGAATCAAAGGTATGTATCAAATCATCTATTCAAAAATCAGAGATAAGAAATTCATAATAAGAGTATACAAAGGAGAAAACACAAATAAATATATGATGCAACGAGCGAATATTTTACAATGGGTTGATTTAGAATTTAAAAATTTAAAGCAACTATCTGAAGGCTCTAGTTATGATGAAATACAGTGGTGTACCGATTGGCTTTATGAAAAAAACCAAGAAATAAGAAAATAGCAAAAGCGAGTGGAGTAACATATATAAACCATTTTAGGCTAGAAAATGAACTAAGAGCATTTCACTGTGATGGAATACATTTGACGACTTTTGGACGGCGATGCTAATAAGAGAAATCAAAGACGTTACTTTTAAAAGGAGAAAAGAGATAAATCAAGAAAGAAATCTCAAGCGTGGTCGGTATTGCAATCAAATAAACCCGAACCCTATGTATCAGAACCATCACGTAATCCAGCAACAGGAACAGCAAATTATTTTCAATCCTGCACACACTGCTTGTCAGCAACAACAACAACTTCATTTTCAGCAACAAATACATCAGCAACAGCATTTTCCACAGCAACAGCAACAGCATTTTTCACAGCAACAGCAAAAATAACATCATTTTCCACAGCACCAACAACAGCATCATAATTTTCGACTAAAGGCTTAAGTGAACAGCAACATGAATACCAACAACAACAACTACATTCAAATTCCCATGGACAACAACAGCAACAGATGAATCATCATCAAAGGAGCTATGCACACAATATCCAGTATGCCTATAAATTCCAGTCAGCCAGATCGTTCTAAATTATGCTCGATAAACAATGTTCTTTTTCGTTTTTTAATGTTAGTAGACTTTCAAAATCAAGAATAATAAATAAGGAATTTATTTCTCAACACATTAACCCGTTTGATGTTTGCTTTTTCATTGAAACTTTTACTGGAAAAGATTACCAAATTGATATAGATGGATTTTTCTGTTATCAATCAAATAGGTCAAATGAAAAAGCAAATGCAAAACTAAAATCGGGTGGCATAGTAGCATATATAAGAAACGAATATAAAAATATTTTAGAATGTTTAAAGAGCGATCATGAAGATATACTATGGCTACGTTTTAAGAAAGAACATTTTAACATTGATAAGGATTTATATCTTGCTGTAGTGTACGTGATTCCTAAAACTAGTTCAACGTTGCAACATAGATCTGATTGTTTTGAGATTTTAGACAGAGAGGTTTCAAAATCCTCTTTCAAAGGTTATATTTTATTAAGAGGAGATTTTAATAATAGAACAGGGTTACTGAAAGATTATATAGAAGATGATAGCAATGACTTTGGCAATGTTGATCCCTATGATCAGACCTGGCCATTTATGGCAGGCGATCGCCCGCGCGTGCCTCCACGCCCACCTCATTGCCTCCAGGCGGGCGATAAGACCGCCCGCCTGTTTTCTATTTTGAGAAAAAACCGCCCGCCTCGCAATTTATTTGTTGATTAATTTTGAATACTTTTTTCTTCTAACATCTTGAGAGGAAACAAGTGGTTATATCTTAAGTGTTGTTATGATAATAGTAACTTGACACTAATAACATAAATGTGTTAACAACTTGTTTTTGATGACGCCGCGCGCAAGTCCTTTGAGGAATACAGTCAGAGGAACAAAAGAAAGCGTTTTCAAGGAAGGAATTATACCATTTCGAGTCGCGATTCTGAGCGCAAGCATTGCTTCTAATAACAAAGGATCCATGGTGGAGGTTACAACTTTTGAGAAATACAAAAATAAAGATTTACTTGGGACGAAGATAGAGGAGAAAGATGGGAAGCGTATGGTGACGTTCATCTGGTGCAAGCTTTGTGCAAAGCATAAAGATGTTATTTTATCGAATCCACTTTGCAAGGGTGGTGCAAAAGTATCTGTAGAGGCGTATATTAAGGGAACGAATTTTGTAAAGAAATGCACGATTGATCGACATTTTGAAGGTGAGTACCCTTCTATCAACTGAATGATGATAGATTTTATATTTTAGGGTACCTGATAACATGATAGCATCGAGATTTCAAGGTTCTTATTAAAAGCCCTTAGAGTGTTTTAAAAACGCAAATGTTAGTTGCCGATTTGATTTTTATTTTGGAGTTTAATACCACAGCTGTCCTTTCTACTTCTTACTAGTTAAAAAATTTTGTTTTCACTGAACTTTCGAGTTTAGCATTTTCAAGAATTTTTCTATGTGTTCAGGGAATGGACATAGCTGGGCTGTGGATGAGGAAATGCGACTGCCACAAGAAGAAAGACTGACAATTAATTGCAACATGCAAGGTGTGTATTTCACGTGTTTCGCTCGGGGGAGGGGGGCTAGACCAACTTATACACAACCTGCTATCTGATCACCTTAATATTTTCACTTGTAGGCACCAAACGTTTGGTTCAACCAAGGAAAGACGTTGCTTTGAAACAAAGTACGACTGAAGCATACATCAAAATGTTTAGAACAGCATTTGAGCTGGCGATGACCCCAACTATGCCATTGAAACATTTTAAAGTTTTAGTGAAGTGTCAGAGACAAAGTGGAGTCGTTTTGATAGACGGTAGAGATAGTAATAAAGCGGCTGCAGAATATGTGCATTATATTGCTAGTGTAGTGGGGGAGAAATGCGCTGCAATCAAACTGGCTCAGACAAAGAGCTGATCATGGTACGTGTAGAGAGGAATGGTATTCCTTGTTATTTGGTTCTCTCACTTCTTGAAATGAGTGAATTTGGAGGTGTCGATGCTGACTCAATCACACAAGGTATAAACAGCATCTTCTTGGTTGAAAAAAGTTTGCTGAAAATGCCGTCTGAAGACTATGAGAAGAAAATGGTTTCTGCCACCGCTGACGGAGCAAGCGTCAACATGGGAATTTATAACGGGGTCCTGACACAGTTGTCAGGAAATCGAGATTGGCTTCTGACCATTCATTGCGCGAATCACCGCGTCGAATTGGCTTTTAAATCAGCGATAAACGATTCAATTTTTAGTGAATGTGATAAACATTACAAAGCAATATACGCATTGCTTGAGAATTCTGGGAAACTAAAGAATAGTGTATATGCTGCCTGCAAAGCATTGGGAATCGAAGCACACAAAAAGCTTCCAAAAATCCATGGAACAAGATTCATTAATCACCGTCGTAAAGGCATGAAGATCTTTCTTGACATGTGGCCAGGCTTAATCACTGCATTTGAGAATGCCTTGGCTGATCGAGCAGGGAAAGCAGAAACAAAAGCAAAGATCGAAGGATTGCTTAGACACCTTCAGTCTTACACTTTTCTCTGCAAAGTAGCCAGTTATATTGATATCCTTGACGTAGCTGGCCCATCATCATTAGTTTTTGAAGGAGAAGGTGTGATGGCCTACAAAATTTGTGAGTGTATAGAAAGAACTATGTTCGAGCTTGACGATTTGGAAGAGAATGCGGGAAACGACGAGGAACTTTTGAACAGTTGTATCGCTAGATTCAAATATGAAGACGAAACTAAAAATATCATAGGCATGTACCTAAAGGAGGGTCATGGCAGAAAAAAACCAATGAATAGGGAAAGCATTGATATTCTCATCTCAGGAATGCAGTATTCACAAAACTCGCGTGAATTGGCAGCAGCTGCAAAAAGAGCTACGGTACAGAGACTGAAAACTCTCCTTCAAGAACGGTTTTCTGAGTCAAGAAATGAATTGTTCAGCTCCATGAAAATATGCGATCCGCAGTACTGGAGAGATGAAAGTGACTACGGAATTCTTGAGCTGAAAACGATTCTCAATAGATTTTTTGCCCCCCTATCAGCAGCACGAATCAGCGAGAAAGATCTTTTCTCGGAGTGGAGAAGATTTCAGGGTTTTGCAAGACGAAATTTCGTTGATCTTTTCAAAGAACCAAAGAAGCTTTGGAGTTGAGTTTTAAATTTCCGAAGATTGGAGTTTCCCAATCTTTGTCTTATCATTGAGCTGGCTATTTGCATCGCTGGCTCTAACTCTTCCGTTGAGAGAGCGTTTAGTTTGTTGACGCTCCTGCTAAGTGACCGTCGACTTACAATGTGTCACGACACAATGGAAGATCTGCTACTCATCAAGGCAAACGAAATTTCGATTTCACCGCCCGCCTATCAAAATGTTCATGGCCAGGTCTGTATGATCAACTTCATTTGCACCAGTTTTGGTACTCAGAAGATTAAAAATCGAATGCTGCTGGAAAATATCTGATTGATTTTTGTTTACAAAATAGGCTTAAGATACTTAATGGTAGAATATTAAGAGATCTTATTGGAAAATTCACATGTGTTAAACATAACGGTAATGGTACAATTGATTACATAATAATTAGCAAAGATTTTCAATCCAAAGTAAAATATTTTAAAGTGAAACCTTTAACATTATTTTCAGATCACTGTCAAACTTTTGTTAATCTAAATTTATCTCCTAAATCCCAAACTAAACCAATAGTAAAAACATTAAGTTTGACACTGATTGCTATAAAAAGAGAAAAAAGCTTTCAAGAATAGGAAATATTTTAAGTAAAAATCCAAATAACGTAAATTTAAGAAACACTTTCCACAAAAAAGAGAATACAAAAGACTAATCACACGAAGACAACGAGAACATAAAGAGAACATTTTAAAGAAATTGGAAAACCTAGGATCCAAGGATATTAAAGAAAAATGGGACATAATTAAAGACTTGATTAACGCTGTAGAGAAAACAAATTTGGCAGACAAAATGGAAATTAATAAATCGAAGGAGCACTTTGATAAGACAAGTTTTAGTGATGACCCCTATTTATCATATCCCAAAAATAGAGAAAATTATACTAGCAGATTAACAGAAAGCCAAATAACTGAATTAAATGCAGATCTTAATAAAAGATTCACAACTCAAGAAATCCTCGAGACCGCTAACAACTTAAAAAGCAATAAAGTAGTAGGATATAATAATATATCTAATGAATTGATTAAGGTATTTGCTAACTTGAAAATAGGAACAGAGATTTTTTAAAACACGTTTGATAAAATTCTAGGAGGCTACCCTCGGAAATAGAAGACTAGACTAATATTACCTATTTTCAAATCTGGAAATAAAGAAGAACCTAAAAATTATAGAGGAATTACACTAATGTGCTGTTTGGGTAAATTATTCAATGAAATATTGGCGACAAGATTAAGTAATAATTTTGAGAAATTTGAAATTTTCTTTTTGACAATCTGCTAGTTTTCGGCCTGAAATGGGTACAACCAAGAACGTTTTCACACTAAAGACTTTAATAGACAAACATTTGGAAACAAGCAAAAAACCATACTGCTGTCTTGTAGACTTTTCGAAAGAATTTGACAGAGTTTGGAGACAAGCAATGTTAGATAAGTTTGAATTCTATGGTGTGGGTTGCAAATTTTTAGAATCCATAAAAAACCTTTAGAAAGAAACATACAGTAAAATGATAATAGGCGGCAAACTAGGCCCTTCTTGTAAGCTCAATCTGGGTGTTAAACAAGGAGACCCTTTAAGTTCATTTTTGTTTAATGTAGAGATGAATCACATGTTCGTTATTGTTAAAGTGTAACGAAAATAACCCTCCAGATATTGATAAATTCAACATACCCTGTTTGTTCTGGGGAGATGATGTTGTTTTATTCTCTAAATCTAAAGAAGGCCTCCAGAAAAGCATAGATATTGTTGAAAACTACTGTAAAGAATATAAAATGAAGATAAATTTGGAGAAAACTTATGGCATGATTTTTAATAAAAGCAGAGAAGTCCTCAGGAAATACAAGTTAACCGTAGATAAAGTGCAAATAAAAATAAAAAAAGAAATGAAATACTTAGGCTTCATGTTAGATTGCATCGGTGTTTTAATCTAGCCCTTTATTCTATTTATAAACCGTCTACCTTAAATACTTTGTCATAAATAGTATGATTTCAACCTTTAATGCTGTTATAAAGCCAATACTACTTTACGGTTCAGAGCTTTGGGGCTATCAATCTAAACCTTGAAATAAGATAGAACTGGTGCAAATAGTGTAAGCAGATAATCATCTTCCCATTAGGAGGTGCACATGTGCGTAAGCCATTCTTCTTTGGCAGTTTGTGATCTTCGACGTTTTCCCTCATGAAGTGAGGATGTAGTCCACTTTAGCTCTACTAGAAGTCAACCCAAATGATTAATCCTCCACCAAATGGCCTTCAATCATCCAACAAATAGGCTTTGTAAAACATATTTTTGGTGTACACAGGAAATCAACAAATTTAGCAGTTTTGGGTGAACTACTGTAGGATTGTACCCATTGCAATTAGAAATGAAAAATAATGCAATTAAATACTATGATTACATTTAGCAAAATAAAAATGAGCTGTTAAAGGCAACACCTAATCTAAATAAGCAAGTTAAAGTAAATAAAAACTGGTTTACTTATGTATCAGATATCTTAAATGAAACTACCTTTGATATTCAAGAATTGCATGTTAAACTTAGTAATAACACTTATGATCACAAGCGAGTGACTAGAAAAAATAATAGAATTATCACAAATGGAGTAAAAGATAAATTGATTGAAAAATTTAAGAATAATTTCAAGAACAACATATAAAAAAACAAAAAATTATATTAAAGAAAAACCTAAATTAGAAATCTATCTAACTTTAGTTAACTGTCAACAACATAGATCAGCCCTGATACGCTTATTAATCAGTGCACATAAACTTAAAATTGAAACAGGTAGATATGCCACAAAAAGTGGCAAATTAGATAGAGAATTGAGATTCTGTGATTTCTGTACAAATAATGGAGAAAAAATAGAAGATGAATTGCATTTCATCTTTAATTATGAATTTAATGAATTCTAAGATTTCAGTGTTTTAAGAAAATAGACATAGAAGTTGGTAGGGGAAACAAAGATACAGAAAAAGATATTTTGGAAATATTAAAATGAACATTGAAATCAAACTATAGTATGAAATTGAAAACATTTGCTAAATTCATATTTGACAGTGAGCAAGCACGAATTAAAAAAGGCTCAAAAAAGCTAAATCAAGCTTGAAACAATCATCTTAATTAGAACAAACAGATCAATAATATTAGCATGTATTTGCAAATAGATTACTGTAGTTCTAGATTTCAATATGGTACAAATTAAATTAGTCTATTTTTGTAAATGTAGTGTATCAATAGCACATAAATATTAGTAATAATATTATATGTATATTGTAAACTACTAGACCCTTCGCAGGGTGTTGAATATATTGAATTGAACTGAATTGAATTGAAATTTAAATTATGGTCAAAAAGAATTTCGGAATGTGTGACTGCTGACTTTAAGTTAGATGCTGTATAAGAAAATTCCGGATCTGAATAACCAATCTAAAACCCAAACTGCATACTATGCAACAAATTTTCGATCATGATGATGAAGTAATTCTTTTTTCAGAGTTGAAACATTAACTGGGGTGCTGGAAAAACTAGGAGAGGGTTAAAATGTTTTGTGAGAGTTGCAGGTTGTTGCTGGGTGAGGGCCAAAGCAGAGTTTGCAGACGTGGGGGAACTTACAATTGCTTCGGGTACAGTTTGTTGATTGTTGAAGTAGTGGCATGTTTTGAAGGACTCATTGCTGTTGATGCGGGACTCGGAAGATTGTGATGTGTGTAAGGGACGAAAATTGGCTGATTGAGGGTTGTTGGGGCACATGTTACAGTAGTGACCACCCGCGAAACACCCAAAACACTCATTTAATTTCATTTATTTCATTTTAAATTATCTATACACAAAAGTCCCTTTAGCATTCAAAAGTCAAAATACATTCAAACTACATCTAATTCTAAATTAAAAAACGTTAAACTTCAATATAGTGCCTAAGTTACTTAATTACGGTAGCTTTTTCTCCAGGGAGTCGTGTTTTTAGCTGTGATGTTTTGTGTTTTCAGTTCTCATGGTATTCTTTAGATCTTTCTAAAATCTGTTAAGCGTAGGTAGCTCTCTGATATTGATTGGATTATCATTCCAAACTTTAAGAGCCGAGTAGTAAAAGCCTTTTTTTACATATTCGAGGTTGGTTTTTGAGATTTGTAGGTCCCTGCAATTCCTTGTTTTATATGTCGATTGCTGGGTACTGTGCTGATATTTACCTCAAAGGCTTTCAGGACATTGCCTCTTGATTATTGTGTATGTCATAACTAACCAGTCGTACTTTAATAATTTTTCTACTGTCAGCCAGTTATGAGACCAATTGTCTTGCAGACGCTGAAGGATTTTCAATTTTGATGATAGAAGACTCCCCCAGACAACGTTAGTGTATCTCAGATGGCTTTCAACAAAGAAAAGGGTACATGTTGTCAAGTTGGGTTTGTGGGATGAGATTTTTAATTTTTTTAGAGACTTAAGATCACCACTTACTTTTCCTTTAACTTTTTTGAATTGATCATCCCTGTTTAGCCCCTTGTCCACTGTGACCCCTAATGATTTGGTCTTCACAACACGCTTTATTTTTGAAGGATTTTCAATTTTGATGATAGAAGACTCCCCCAGACAACGTCAGTGTATCTCAGATGGCTTTCACCAAAGAAAAGGGTACATGTTGTCAAGTTGGGTTTGTGGGATGAGATTTTTAATTTTTTAGAGACTTAAGATCACCACTTACTTTTCCTTTAACTTTTTTGAATTGCTCATCCCTGTTTAGCCCCTTGTCCACTGTGACCCCTAATGATTTTGTCTTCACAACACGCTTTATTTTTGAATCTTTGAGGTTCAGTACTTCAGGGACTGTAAGTTTAATTGTCCTCCGTGGATGCCCAATTATCATGTACTCAATTTTGTAGGGTTGCCGCTAAGCTTATTTACCCGCATCCATTCTGAGATATTTGTTAACTCTTCTTGAGGGTTCCAAATTAGATCTTCCATGTTATTCGAGGTTGAGGTAACGTGTGTATTGTCAGAATACATAGTAGCCCTAGAAAATTTCAAGCATCTTTCAAAGTCATTTAGATAGATGATAAGTAGAAGGAGGTTACTGAATGAGCCTTTGACTTTTTTCTATTAATTGAGCAGAATTGCTTTCTATCATTCAGGAATGATGTGAACCAGTGTCCTGAAATGTCCTGATGCCATATGCTTCTAGCTTTTTTATCAATATTCAGTGCCTCTTTTAACATAGTTTCTAGGGCAAAATTTTTTCGGACCCAAAAATTTTGGACGCGATTATGCCTATTTTGGACGATTTTATACAAAGTGTTTTGAGTTTTTCTTCGTAAAATCAACAAAAGTAACCGCATTAAAATATCAAGATTTGCATGGTTTTTCCTTAGTCATTGTGGTAAAGTGAAAGGAACAGTAATTTCTCCAAAATATCAGCCATCTCCCATTCCGAGGGGGTAATGGAAATTATCCTTGCGGCACGCTGTAGTATTGTCGATAAAAGAAGACCAATTCTACAGCATTTATAGAAACTAATTGAAGAAAATTATGTGAACAAAGAAACGGAGGCAAATGATGAAGGTGAAGGTGAAGAAATAAGCTTTATCGATGACGAAAATCAAATCTTCGTAGATGAAGAGGTTATCATTTTAGAAGATGACGTCGTAGAAGAAGTCGAAGCTAACGAAGACGACTTTTTATCATTATAAAAAATATTAATAATATGCTATAGGTGACTTTTCATATTAAATAATGCTTGCAGAAAATACGTACAAGAATTTCAAAGCCTCCTTTCTGGCCTGTTCTCTCATTAAAAGATGCAGTGCCGAAATAAAATTTCGGACGTTTAAAATTTCGAACTAGCAAAAATTTCGGACATTAACATTTTAGGACAAACAAATTGTCCGAAATTAAAAGTGTCCAAAAATTTTGGGAACTAATGAAGCTATATTCAACCAGAGTTGTTCTTCGAACATGCCCATAGGGCTCCTATGTTTTGATATATTTTGGATTAGTTCAGAAGTGGTCTATTAGTGTTTTACTAATATTTTGCTCACTATGTTCATTTTTTGTTACGGCTACTCTAGTTTTGTGAGGGCGTTGGTTGGCTGGTAGCACATCGGAGGAAACGAGTAAATGCATATCTATCCAAACAAGCCGATGAAAGACTTTTATTCAGGCCAATATTCATTTAAAATGCTGTGTCGTATCTAAGCCATGCAGAAACTGGATATGTACGTTGAAAAGTGCAAATCAATTCCTGATAAGCTAACATGCCCTAGCCAATTCGGGATGAAAATTTACCATGGCCTGAATAAAAATGTTCAATGCTTCAAACCAAGAAGCACTACTATTAATCTTTTATAGTAAGGCAGAAACACCACGGCGCAAGACACAAAAGACAACAATGTTTTTTGGTGTTCTAATATTTGCTTTTAGAGTCAGATGGGTCGATAGTAAAACTGAACTTCCCAGGGTTGACACTGTTATCATATATTGCATTAGGCAGTAATGAATTATTTTCTTTGCCTAGAACCCAATCTCCTTAAATTTCATTAGTTTTTTAATTTTTTCTTTCTTTTACTTAGCACACGTTAGCTATTTTTTGGTAAAGAATTTACACTGGGTTATTTTTGTTTTTAGTTATGGATAACCAGCAACACTTCCTAATATTGAGAAATATTTCTGTCAATGAATCTAGGCTTTTACCCTTACATGTGGACACCTCAAGCAAAAAAATTGACCTTAGGCCTTCCTCCGTGCCTCAAATGGGGTCATCTGATTGAAATCAGCCCTTAAATAATGAAAGGAAATCAGCCAGCATTCTTTTTTAGAGAGAGGCCACAAGTCACAGCCATATCATCGGAACCAGAGGCCTTAACCCTCTCATGCCCAGCGTCCCAGTAGGTCCCAGAGGTAAAAAATTAGTCGAAAAATCAAAGTTGCCAAAATAGGGTGAAAATCGCATCAGGGGGTAAGTTTTGGGTGCTGATTTTGAAAATCTAGTTCGTTTTTCAAAATTTTGACGTTTAGGGGGTCAAATCAGGGGTAAAAAGGGGAAAGGGGGCAAGGGTTTCTAAACACCAAAGAACCGTTAGAATTGTACAACAGTAAGTAATTGGGGTCAATTTCGGGAGCTGATTTCGAATATCTATTTGGTTTTTGTAAATTTTGATGCTTAGGGGGTCAAATAAGGGGTAAAAAGGGGACAGGGGCAAGGGTTTCAAAACACCAAAGAACCGTTAGAATTGTACAAAAATAAGTAATTCGGGTCAATTTCGGGAGCTGATTTCGAATATCTATTTCGTTTTTTAAAATTTTGATGCTTAGGGGGTCAAATCAGGGGTAAAATGGGGACAGGGGGCAAGGGTTTCAAAACACCAAAGAACCGTTAGAATTAGACAAAAGTAAGTAATTGGGGTCAATTTTGGGAGCTGATTTCGAATATCAATTTCGTTTTTAAAAATTTTGACGTTTAGGTGGTCAAATAAGGGGTAAAAAGGGGACAGAGGGCAAGGGTTTCAAATCACCAAAGAACCATTAGAATCGTACAAAAATAAGTAATTGGGGTCAATTTCTGGAGCTGATTTCGAATATCTATTTTGTTTTTTAAAATTTTGACGTTTAGGGGTAAAATCATGGGTAAAAGCGGGAAACGGGGCATGTGTTCGAAAATATATTTCGTTTTTTAAAATGTTGATGTTTAGGGGGTCAAATCAGGGGTAAATGGGGAGAAAGGGGGCAAGTGTTTTGAAAACATCAAATAACCACTAGAACTGTATAAAGTAAGAAATTGGGGTTGAATTTTGGAGCTGCTTTCGAATATCGAACTCATTTTTTAAAATTTTGATGTTTGCATTGCCGGGTCAAATCGGGGGTGCACCGGTAAATAAGGGCAAGATTTTCAAACATCCAATAACCCTGAGAATTGTACGAAAATTACGAGAACGAATAAGCATGGTTCTGCCGATCCCGCATTTGTTGAAAAAGTTGGAGAGATGAGGCAGGGATCAATTTCATGAGAGGCTTCTTGACAATTAAATGGCATTTACGGCTTCTTGGTTATCGGCAATACAGATGGGCTTGGAGCGAAGATCCTCTGAAATCCCAACCAGAAATAAAAAAGACCATGAGTAGTGAAGTTTTCAGGCTGATGTTCAAGCGCTCAAGCAATTCCGATTTTTCAATGGTTCAACACTGCCCCGAAAAGATCATCCTTCCTACCACCCACTGCAGAATATCAATGCTGGCGTGGAATATTTAAGAGAAAAGTCCTTGTCAAAATGGTCACTTGGCTGGAATATGTGTATAGACGAAGGAAGAGTTACAAGCAAAAGTAAAATAAACCCTTACAAGATCAGAAATCCCGACAAACCATCAAGAATGGGCTGGAAAATTTGCAAAGTTAGTGACAAGGGGACACATGGAGGAAATGTGTTGCAAACCATGTTGTCAAGGTTGGTAAAAAGCATACAAGAATCCTGAAAATGGCAAGAATTATTACATTGTGGAACAGCTGATTTCGGAATTTAAAGATAGTGGTCATTTGGTCGGAGGACAATCTGCATTCAGCCAGAGCATTCTTTCGAGGGTTTTCTAAGTCTTGGCATAAGAGCTACCTAGATCTTACTTACTGGAATGACAACAATGTTGTAGTTTTTTTGGATATCGACATCGAATCTGGATGCCAGCACTGGGAAGCAATCGAAGTTAACCAAGGAAGAGAAAAGGTCATCATTCATGTACGAAAAGTTGCTTCGTTATATCGTGAAATATACGGATGTTTTGACAGAACGAATCAGCAGTTGTAATATTACAGCACCGAATGCAGAAGTGTAAGAAAACAAAGCAGAATTTTTGATAGCCTTTGTGAGATGTATGTGCTGGTGAATGCCCATACCTTGTGGAGCAACTTTCCCTTTCCTCATTATCTCAAATTTCATTCCATTTTCAGGCGATTCTCATCTGGCATGCCAAATTTAAAATGTTTCATTGACGTATGGATATCCTTCACTACCCATCTGAAAAGCCTCCCGCAAAGAAAAGACCACTGGAATCAGCACTTGCTTCCCGAAGAAAAGGTCGCCTCGAGCCTAAGAGAATTGCATTGGAAGAGACAACAAGCAAAGAGAAAAGGCTGAAATGTCGAATATGCCACACGAAAAAATCATATGCTTCCAAGAAATGCTCCAATCCTGGTGATCCTTTGGCACTTTGCTCCAATACAACAGGAAGAGATTGCTGGAATCAATTTCATATTGCTAGAGAATTTGATGTGCCCAGCAGTCAGTCTCAAGATGCTGAAGATAACTAAGTCTTTGCAGAGCTCTTTCATTGCTTTGCTCCTACTAATCAAACAGCTTTTTTCAAAGCTATCACATTGCCCAACGAGTTAACCACGTTGCTATGTATCACAAACAGAATTTGCTCTAAATTTAGATTTTCAAAATCAGCACCTAAAATTCACCCATATTCAAATTCTCATACAATTCTAATGGTTCTTTGATGTTTTAAAACCCTTGCCCCCTGTCCTCTTTTACCCCTGATTTGACCCCCTAAACGTCAAAATTTTAAAAAACGAAATAGATATTCGAAATCAGCTCCCCAAATTGACCCCAATTACTTATTTTGTACAATTCCAAAGGTTATTTGATCTTTTGAAACCCTTGCCCCTGTTCCCCTTTTTGCCCCTGATTTGACCCCTAAATGTCAAAATTTTAAAAACAAAATAGATATTCGAAGTCAGCTCCCAAAATTGACCCCAATTACTTATTTTTGTACAATTCTAAGTGGTTATTTGATGTTTTGAAACCCTTGCCCCTTTCACCCCTGATTTGACCCCCTAAACGTCAAAATTTTAGAAAACGAAATAGATATTCGAAATCAGCTCCCAAAATTGACCCCAATTACTTATTTTTGTACAATTCTAACGGTTCTTTGGTGTTTTGAAACCCTTGCCCCCTGTCACCCTTTTACCCCTGATTTGACCCCTTAAACGTCAAAATTTAAAAACGAAATAAATATTTGAAATCAGCTCCCAAAATTGTCCCCAATTACTTATTTTTGTACGATTCTAATGGTTCTTTGGTGTTTTGAAACCCTTGCCCCCTGTCCCCTTTTTACCCCTTATTTGACCCCCTAAACGTCAAAATTTTAAAAAACGAAATATATGTTCGAAATCAGCTCCCGAAATTGACCCCAATTACTTATTTTTGTACAATTCTAGAGGTTATTTGATCTTTTGAAACCCTTGCCCCCTTTCCCCTTTCACCCCAGACTTGACCCCCTAAATGTCAAAATTTAAGAAAACGAAATAGATATTCGAAATCAGCTCCCAAAATTGACCCCAATCCACCTTTTCGACGCAAAATCCACGTGTTGCTTCAGATCACGTGACCGGTCAAATAACGCGCTCTGATTGGCTAAGGTCTTATTTTTGTAAACAGAGGCGCGAAAACTAGGACAAGATTCTCGAAGAAAGAACAACAAGTAGGCCTAAATAACCAAGATGGTGAAACACTGCTATTATAGGCACTGTCACAACGACTCAAGGCGACCAAATGCACCTACAATGAAGAACAGGTACGGAGAAGATGTGAGGTTCTTTCATTTTCCCGGAAAGGTAAGAAATGAAGCCAAAGCAAGGCGATGGATCCGGGCATGTGGTAGACCTGGAAAGTTGCTTTGCTTACAAAAGCTTACATACATGCATTTCATTTGTTCCCTACATTTTATAGGAGAAAATGGCCCAACCGATAGGTACCCAGATCATATAGCGGCATCTTTGTCAAGGAAGCAGAGAGATGAGTTAGAAAATGAGGTTAACCAACTTAGAAAAAGAAACATTGAACAAACTGAAAGAATCGGGGAGGATGATGATAGGTCCATCAAGAAATCTAAGAAGACAAAGCTAGGTCTAGGCCCGAGGCGATTTGATGACAGCAATGATATAGAACTAGGTTCACCAGAGAAATTTGCGGATTCCAACACAAGTCAAGTCAACAGCAAAAGTAATCCCATTACTGACATGGAAGCTGCTGAGGCACTTCTTGAATTTAACAAGTTTGCTTCTCCCATACAACAGGGCGATCAAAAAAGTTTAATGGAAAGTGAAAGTGATGATTTGGAAACAGCAAATACACTAATCAGCCTATCTCATCCAAGTATGTCTACAGCTGAGACACAGACAGACAACGTACACAATGCTAAGTCCATTTTACGTACCCATTTTGTTGATGTAATTTTGAGTGATCCCATGCATTATACCGGGGTGAAAAATAAACAGTTATTAGAGTATATATTTAGCATTGTCAAAGAAAAGGCAAGGCATATTACTATTTGGCGTGGGAAAGACAGAAGAAATCAAAGAAGATATAAACGCATACTTTCCTTGTGGGAGGAATTCTTACTGACTCTAATGAGAAACCTCAGAGGTACAGATATAAAAATGACTGCATCATTATTTGGGATATCAACCTCTGTTGCCAGTCAAGTGTACACAACTTGGAATATCTTTCTGAGTAAACAACTGAAGTTTCTGAGAAGATTTCCCTCTGTTGAGCAAAATATGAAAAAATTGCCAAAAACACTTAAAAAAAAGAATGGAGAGCCACAAACATTTGTCAATGGCCTTCGCACAATCCTAGATGCCACAGAGTTTCGCTGTGAATCTCCAAGTAGCCCTGCAGCCCAAAAACAATTGTTCAGTTCGTATAAAAATGATAATACCTATAAGCTCCTCATTGGTTGCACACCAAATGGATACATATACTTTACTTCCTCACTTTGGTCAGGTAATGGGTCGGATAAAGAATTGGTTGAAAGGTCAGGCTTGTTGGAACTTTTAAAACCTGGAGATAAAGTTATGGCTGACAAAGGCTTTGGTATCAGGAGGATGCTGCCATTGAAAAAATGTGAATTAATACTTAATTCCAAACTAAATGGAAGGGAACCTGAAGCCACGTGGATCAACCAAAGCTAGAAGAGTCTCAAGTGTTCGCATTCACATTGAAAGAGCAATACGTCAATTGAAAACCTTTCACATTCTAACTGATGTACAAAAAATGACACAAAAAGGTTACAGTGACAATATTATCTCTGTTTGTGTATCTCTGGCAAACCTTGGAAATCCCTTGGTAACATAATGAAATTTCAATACAAGGGGTAACTTTTATAGGCTGCCTGGTATATGTACATGTGTCATGCCTGCCTGTGTAGCCCCAGATCTGTAAAAATATTTTAAGGAATTTTGCTTGTTTACTTGGTGGATAGGGTATTCTAAACACACTCTTGGAATTTTTTGCCCCAGTTACAGGGTAATATTTAGAAGTAAATTTCCATTTTCCCTGGTTATGGGTTGACCCTCTGGGCTGTAACAGGCACATTTGCACAAGCCCCCCCTAGGAGTTACCTTCTTTCGTTCAATATAGTTAAACAGTGAAACCAACTAAATAGAAATCACATTTGATTTACCAAAATCGTTTTACCCAAAGTGATGGCAGCTCCTCAGTGGCCCAATATATTTAGTGCCCCCTGGGGTTCTTACTGTATGACGATCAACTATATATTATTTTAACAAGAACAAAAATGTGCAGCACTTGTGGCAGAGTTTGTTTTGTCATGAAGCAAAACATTTTTGTGTCAAATATATTGCAGCTTAGCTTTGACTCCAGTTGGTCAAAATTGTCTCTTTAATTCTGGCTCTTTCTTGTTTCACAGTATTTCCATCAAACCAGTTTGTGAAATCTTTCAAACAAAATAAGTCATTCTTCAATAAATAAGTACTGAAATTTTGTGGTTGTAGAAAGTTGTAGAGGTTGAGAAGTAAATGGACACCACAGTCTGTTGAATTTTTTTGTTGTGGTACATACAGCACTGTTCTTTTCACTGACTGCCAAAAAATCTGGAATTTCCAAGCAAGAAACTGTAATATTTGCTCAACTTGCTCATTTCGTGTTATCAAACCCCCTCTCACATGACTTAAAGAGTCCATCACTGTGATACAAAAACTGGCAAACACAATACTGTACCAGTGGCCATGGGAACATATTGGAACAATGAGGATATCATTTTGGGTCATTTCTTTTAAATATGAGGATGCATTTTGATAGATGTCCTCTAAACTTCTAACATCTGTAACATTTTGAGAAAGAGTGAGGTAGAAAATGCTGTCAACTATCTTCACTCCACTGGGATGAGGGTGTTTTTTTAATGACTCTGGTCATATACACAATTATATTGTCTGTGATCCAGCCTCCATTGTTCAATGAATCTAAGTCCTCTTTAAATAATGGAACCCTTCCAAAGTACACAAAGAAAACGAATCTTGAGTTGATCCAATATTGTTTTCTTGTGACTCCTCTGTGATTGTTACAACTTTTTCCTTGATAATGCTGTTTCGTTGTCTTCTAAGATCATGGGTAATATCCAAGTGATGTAAAATTTTCTTACTTTAGTTCTGACATCATCCCAGAATTTTTTTGAGAATGGAATTTCCACAACGAAAATTCCCCCGTTACACCCAGTGTCTGTATTTTGAGTAAAAACTACAAAATCACACAATGACGTGTTTGTTGCCGCCATTTCCCCTTGAACCTGAAAATAATATTTGTGACCTTTATCTAGGCCATAGGAGCCATCTTCGAAAATTACTCCTCCAACATTTTTATCGAGAAATGCCTCTCTTGGATGTTTATATCTATTGGTATAAGGACATTTGTATTCAACTGTTGCTGTCCTGCAACACTTACAGGATCTTAATCCATCTGGACTTGCAGCTATCATTGGGTCATTGGTACAAATGAGAAGGCCTGAAGATTCCAAATTAAAATTTACATGTGTAGATGACATGAGTTTATAATATTCTTTCCTGGCCTCATGTTCATTTGTTCTGCCATACTCAATCTGAACAGGAAGCTTGCTATATCTATCCAATGAGTCATTATCTAGCAATTTTGCTGCAAGTTTTCACCAGACTTATCATTACTTTTCTCGATCATCTTTTGCTTTGTGTACACTTCCTTCAGTTTGGTAGAAGTTACCAACCCCCTCCTTTGCACTTTCCATGTACTCCCTTGCTCCCTGGTTTGGGACTCAAGGTGACTTTTTTCCTCCTCTGATACACTAAACTGTTCAATGAAGTCTTTGCAACCAGTACCTCCTTGCTCCTTGAAATTTCTTACCTTTTCAAAGATAAATGGTAATGGATTAAAGTTTTCAGAATCATGACACAATGCTTCACTTATATCATCAACCTCACTTTCAGTGTCGCTTGTTACAAAACATCCAGCAACAGATCCAAATTGGCACAGTCTTTCCTGGATTTCTTTAAGCTGCTTTTTAGAAAGGTTCTCCTGATCCCCGGTTGGGTTTGGTTCAAAATTTAATTTATCCTTATATGGACCTCTACCTTTTCTCCGTTTCTTGATAGATGTTTCATTATTAGGTACAGACGACAGTCCGTTTTTTAATTTTCCCTTTCTTTCAAGGCTTTTAAACCCATGTTTTTTCATTGAATTGCTGGTTTTTCCAATTTTTACCTCAACAACCGGTGCTGGTCTGGTGGATAGTGTCTTTCTTTTTTTCCAATAGCATAGCTCATCAGTGGGCCCAGAGGAAGGATGGAGACAGTCATGCAGTGAATACAGTGAAGCAGCTATGTGCTTGCATGCCCCGTCTTGCCCTCCAGGGCACTGACAATATGCTGAAAAAATTGACCCTGCTGTTGGTTTCCATTTAGGACAGCCATTTCCACCATCTTCAGATCTTTCCCCATCAATCACAAACCAAAGCTGATAAAACTTTTCTTTTGTCTTCGTTTCTGTTACCATAGTTGGTTTAACTTTGGCACGAAAAACAAAGTGTTTCTGCACCTCAGTCACAATCAGTTCTTCAACGTACCCATCCTGAAAAAGACCGAAGTCCTCGAATGCCTTATACGACGCAACCTTCTGTCTGTCATAGTCAACGGACTTGAAAATCAGGAAGTTGAAAATGTCTTCAATCCCGAAAGGTGGCACATTATCCATTCGGGTCGTAAAATCTTTAGCATGAAGGGAAAAAGGATCTGGAAGATAGATACTCCTTAATAATCAGTCTTTCTGATAGATCCAGCGAATCTTCGTGGAAATCAACATTATCATTTAGGCCCAAATTGATTGCAGCTTTCGCCAGCAACCCTTGCCCCCTGTCCCCTTTTACCCCTGATTTGACCCCCTAAACGTCAAAATTTTAAAAAGGAAATAAAGATTCGAAATCAGCTCCCGAAATTGACCCCAATTACTTATTTTTGTACAATTCTAACGGTTCTTTGGTGTTTTGAAACCCTTGCCCCCTGTCCCCTTTTACCCCTGATTTGACCCTTAAACGTCAAAAATGTTAAAAACGAAATAAATATTTGAAATCAGCTCCCAAAATTGACCCCAATTACTTATTTTTGTACGATTCTAATGGTTCTTTGGTGTTTTGAAACCCTTGCCCCCTGTCCCCTTTTTACCTCTTTTTGACCCCCTAAACATCAAAATTTAAAAAAACGAAATAGATATTCGAAATTAGCTCCCAAAATTGACCCCAATTACTTATTTTTGTACGATCCTAATGGTTCTTTGGTGTTTTGAAACCCTTGCCCCCTGTCCCCTTTCTACCCCTGATTTGACCCCCTAGACATCAAAATTTTGAAAAACGAACTAGATTTTCAAAATCAGCACCCAAAACTTACCCCCTGATGTGATTTTCACCTTAGTTTGGCAACTTTGATTTTTCGACTAATTTTTTACCTCTGGGACCTTCTGGGACGCTGGGCATGAGAGGGTTAAATCAAGATATAAATGTAAATAATTTTGTTGATTCTCTTCCTGCCATTACTCTATATTTTCAATCTAAATTGAAACTTTTTAAGCTGGAGCTATTCAGTATTATATAGATCACTGGAAGACTATGACCAATGATTTAGAAACATTGCAAACTGTGCAGGGTGCAAATTGAATTTTCAGTTACAAATAAGTTTCAGTAATACAAATTTTTCAAATGTTGAAATTGAAATATTACAAAAAGAAATCAGAAAATAACAAGGCTGCTATCACAGAAAGTTTTCAGGAGAAAGGTGAATTTCTTTCCCCAATTTTTCTAGTACCAAAGGATAAAACTGATTCTAAATTTGAAAAATTTAAACAACTCTATGCCGTATATCCATTTCAAGATGGAAACTTTTGATAAAGTTCTAAAATTCATTAGACTCAACTGTTATATGTCATCTGTTGATATTAAAGATGCATATTATTCTATTCCTATTTGACCAATCCCATCAAAAGTATTTGAAATTCAAATTTCAGAAAAAATTTTATAAATTTGTTTGTTTGCCAAATGGGTTATGTTCTGGTCCAAGAAAGTTAACCAAATTGTTGAAACCAGCTTTAGCTTTTTTAGGAGAACAGCGTTGTGTTGTTTCAGCATGATGACATTATCATTATTGATGAATTATATGAAGCCTGCATCAGAGCAACCTTTGAAACTATAAAATTATTAGATTATTTAGGATTTGTTATTCATCCTACAATATCAAACTTCATTCCAACAAAGAGAATCACCTATCTTGGTTTTGAGATTAATTCAGAAACAATGGAACATCAATTAGAAATGTTGCAACTGTCATAGGCACTATTGTGAGTTCATTTCCAGCTGTGAAATTTGGTCCACTACATTACAGAGCTTTAGAATCTGATAAGATTTTATCATTGAAAAATTCTAAGGCAGCTCACAATAATCTAAAATGGTGAATTGAAAATATCGAAACTGCTTTAATGATGCATCTATTTCTAATCCTGAAATAGTAATTACTACTGATGCTTCATCCTCTGGATGGGGAACTGCCCATACCAAAAAAGCTGGGAAATTCCTAGGAAAACCTAGGAATTATCTGGGTAATTTCTGGGAAGATTTACTCAGCTCCAAAGCTGGGGAAAAGGGCAAAATTCCCAGAGCTGGGAATATCTTGCAACTGTGATTGGCCAGGAGAATCCTAGGAAAATTCCTAGGAAAGCTAGGAAATACTTATAAAATCTGGGAAATAGCTAGGACAGCTAGGAAATAGCCAGAAAAGCTGGGAAATAACTGGGCAAATGTGTGAAAAAGCTGGATAATAATTTTTCAGAGCTGGCAAATAGCTTAAAAAGCTTCAAAGTGCTCTGAAACATCAAGAAAGCCAAGATATTTATTTAACAAATTTAGTTTTAATAAAATATGGTGCATTTGGCTTTTGATAAAAGTTAGAATAAAGATAAAAAGAATTTCTTATCTGCTTTGCCAATAAAATCATTCAAATAGTACAAACTCATTACAATCCCTGTAGAATTATAAAATACTCAAATTTACAAAAACCATTAAAATTTCTAAAAATGAGAAACTTGCCCCAAAAGACTTCTAGGCAACTCACCGTAAGACCAAGTTGCAACATTTTGCTGGTCAACTCACAACTGTGTTCTGGTCAGTGACCACATCCACATCTTGTGCTCAACTTGCTACATTTCAAAATTCAAATTTTGAAACATATGACAAGTCTGTCTTTATGAAAATCTCATAAAAGCTTTATAGACGGATTGTAATATCTCACCCCCTTTTGACTAGGCTGATAGAGTTGATTTGTCCAGTGAAGTGTAGCAAGTTGTCCTTCCTCCAGGCTACTTGACAAGATGTGCAGTAAACCTGACTTTGGCAAGAAGGTCTTGTAGTGAGTGGATCTATTAAAATGACTACCTGTGGTTCCTTTTAGAGTATTTTTATAACACCCTGACAAAATATCAATATATACTTGAAGGAGAAGCAAAAAAATGAAATAGATAGTCTTAAATTCATCCTGCTGAAATCTACAACCTAAATTGTTTCATGTTTGAGTATCAATACCATCATGGGCTGTGTCTGGTAGGCTGTAGAATTTGAGACGCTGATTTGAGGTTTTTTTGAAGCGTATGCCTTCCTTCACTTGACTTTCACTTCACTTCATTTCTGGAAAATCAATGAAAGAGGTGCCTGAAAGAAATAAGGTCTAAGACTCTATCCATATACCAATCTAGGGATTTATCTAGGAAGAACAGTTGAAATTTCTCTACTGAAACGAGTATATCAACTTTCTGATGTCTATATAACTCTTTACCCTTTAACTTACCCTTTATATCCTAATGTTTTTCTTGTTGATCAGGACGGGAGTAGTATTATAAATGGGGGGTTAAGCGCAAAATTGAAAAAATTAAAAAAAAATTATTTTTTTTGAAAAATAATTTTGCGCTTATTATAGTAGTATAATAATTTGAGATTTAAACGCAAAAAAATATGTAGTAGTATAATAAGTCAAAAAAAGAAGAATTCTTCTTTTTGCACTTATTATAGTACGCAAAAATAAGAAGAATTCTATGGTAATTTGGTATAAAAGCTGCCATCCCCTGGAGCACGTCATTTCTTGCAAAATCCTGTTATGGTAAGTAGGTGTTTAAACGCAAATAAAAAATGAGTAATTAATGTATGGAGAATATGGAGAACAGCAATTAGATACCAAAAAAAAGAATGCCATACTAACAATAGGTACTGTATATTGCGATTAATAAAATATATAGTAGTATAATAACGCAAAAAAATATAAAAACCACCTCGCATCATTTCTTGTAGAATCCATATGGATTTAAGCGCAAAAAAGACTTCTTTTGTATTTAAAATAAAAAAGAATTCTATGGTAATTTAGCATAAAAGCCACACATCATTTCTTGTAGAACCCATATAGATTTAATATAGATGAGAATTTAAAGTACTCCAAGTAAACCCTGTTATATTACCTAGAAAAAGTGATCTTTTGAAACAATTTGGTGTTAAATATTCAATTATAACACAACAGTATCCACGACCTTTTCCATACTTTAGAAAGTATCGACCATAAGCATCATCGAATGCGCTATGGATATGGCAGCATCTAATATTTCCAAATAATTTTTCTAATATACTTGTACAACAACCATTACCAGGACCAATTAAACCAATTTCATTATCATATGTATCAAGCACATCCCGTATTGTTATGATTTTACCAAACTCTTTATAGTATAATAATTTATATATTACAGGGCTTTTTAAAATTTGATCATCAACAGATTCATTTTCAGATTTCACTTTACTAACCTTTACTCTTAAGTAGTCCAACATAATTTTAAGTTCAGTCATATATATATAAATATAGATTTATATATCTAACCTAACGTAATAGGATCATGATCAATAGCAAACCAATTTTTACATAATACATCATGATGTAGTTTAATATCTTTATCAAATATAACTCTATCCTTATATAATCCAAAGAAAGCAATAGAACCATCTAATCCAGCTATCCCATTAGGATTTAAATCTCCAAATGTCATTTGTGTAGATCCCGAAGATGTTCTTGCAGTAAAATAACATAATTTTTTCCCATTTCACCAAACACTAGATTTGTTAGCTCCAGCAGGTACATCCTAATGAATAGATAAGCATATCCATTTATTTAATTCACCAGCATCAGCCTTTGTCTGGTATACACCTACTGTAGTTTTACCACAAAATGGAGTAGGACCTACTACAATATGCACATTTACCAATCCAGATACTACAAAATGGCCTGTTGGGCTGAATGCCACGAATTTATCAAAGCCTCCATCATCATGTCCGAATAATCCATTTCTCAACTAATGTGTTCATGTATAAGAAGTTAATTTACAAACAGTAAAGATGTTAACAATATCCTGACTACCACTGCTTGGATATTACTTATCATTACTTATCATTCGTTCATCCCTAAAGAATTTTAAATAATATCGATCATTTATTTTTTCTGCTTGTAAAGATAATAGAGGTTGAGGTGCAGCTATAGTTTGTTCTGCGTGATTCTCTTTCAGTGTTTGATCATAAAGTTTAGATACTTTTTTTGTTGTAGCATCAGCAATTACTTCTGAAGAAGTTCCTCTATCTAACCTATAAAATGCAGTTCCATATCTTGTGTAGTATTCCCATAATAGAGTTTCACTAAGTTGATTATATACATATGATTGTAAGTATGCAAGACTAAAAGGATTCATTAACTGTTAATGGAAATGGTAAACCAAACAATCTGTTAGAATTCATGTTGATTGATACGTTATCCATTACATTAGAAACGCTACCCTCTGTTGTAGTAGGAGGTTTTTTCTTAAATAAATTGTAACTGTTCCTATAATTGACAGTAACAACAGACTGTTGATCAGTTGTAGAATCTGGATCTTTAACATTAATAACTTTATGACCTTGCATATTCCAACCATGTGTACCTTTTATAGTAAATGCAGATGATGTAACTGATTTTTCATGACTTCCATCAAAAATACCCATATATAGTATATAAATATTTTTTTACAAGATTTTCATTGTATTTTGTATTTGTATTGTTAAATACTCTAATAAAAGCGTACTATGTTTTACCTTTATTTAATTCAGTTATCCAATATATGCAATAATACCCACATAATACACTTGATAAGTCTTGATATTGCGAACTATTATAAATATAATTAACTTTTTGTCTATCTCATAAATGAATAACTTCTTCAGGGCAATTTAATCCAAAACTATCAAAATATTCAATAATATCTGGTTTAATATGTAGCGCAACTCAATGGGTGCCAGGACCACTACCATCATCTAAATTAATGATATAGAATCCTTTTTTATTAAAATTTTGGATTCTATCTACAGAGACCAACCCATGAATTTTTTTTATTTTAAAGAATTTTATCCAATTACGTAATTCAATAATTGATAATGGATGATCTATAAATTTTAAAGAATCATTCCGAGTAGAGGAATATTTTTGAAGGGGCTGTTCTTTCCTAGAATAAGACCTTTTCCTTTTTGCGACTTTTTTTATACCTCTACCAGTAGCAAGTGTTGGGTCATTCCAAGTTCCGTAAATGGGAGGGGAATTATATGGTATTAGCATATTAGAATATGATCTATTCTGCATGCCAGTACCAGATTTATTAGGTGTTGAAACAGAAGGTTTTGGTAGTTTTGGAGGTGTTACTCTATATACAGCAGAATTATAGTTTCTATTTTGCATAGAACCACCAGTTGATGCTTTCATAAGCAGAGAAATACCAATTGAAGCTAAAAGGATTCCAAGAAAACCACCATGTTGTTTATTTGTAGGTTTCATCATAAACTGTTCACCCGATTGAAGAGTTTTTATAGGCCGTGGGATGTCCAAGGCTACGAAGTCCAGAAACAGATTTTCGTTGCCGTCATCGCGGGTTTCCGCTAACAAATTTTCTTACCTATCTCTAGTTGAACATCGTGTTATGAAAATTCCGAGTGGCCCCAAGCGAAAAAGTTGCACAATAGCTTGTTATTTGCGATTAAAGTTGTCAATTTCTAGGCCTAAATTTCCAACGAACCGCCATTTCTAGCACTCGCCAAGCCGCTGGGTGTGAAAGGCGGACCAACTATTTACTGTTTGACTGACAGCCGGTTGCTCAAGCTGAAAGCTGTCTGATTCCGGTCTGTTAATTTCTCGTGAACAAAGCATGTGATTTTGTTTACCAAAGATGGCAGAGGCTGATAGAAATTGGATGGGGCAAATAATGTTAGTAGGAGCTTTGAATAAGTTTATCTTTTAAAAAAGACAGACATACATACACAAAATTGATAGGAAAACAGTTCAGGAATATCATTAATTATCATGTAAAGGTGAGCTGCGTATTCTCATGAGTTAGTCCGATCTCATTCAACCCCAAATTATACCTCGTCTTCATCCACTGAAAGGTCAGAATCATCCTCATCATCTTCTGAAGCACTTTTATCTTCATCAAGACTGCCACCATTGTATTCATGAGTAGCATTTGTGCAGCCAATACATGAGCACAGGGTGGTGCATTTTAGCTCTGCCTTCAAGCACGAACAGCGTTTGGTCTTGCATCCACTTTTACAGCTACAATTAACATTTTCCAAAATACTCTCTGGTGCAGGAGGTAAGCTCATCCACTTCACTTTCATTATGCCATCTTCAATGACCCAACCATGTTCTGTGAAAGGGGGAGGAGAGATGATGGGAACCAGTGCTCTTTTCCAAATGGAAGCTTGGTAGGCTGAGCGATTTGTATGCTTTTCAAGAGCGTCCAAGGTGCATGGCATTGAATCCTCATTGAATTGTCCAATCTTGAATATGTCATAACGAGCCTTGTTGACTTTTGCAGTATTTGTTTGATTATAGAGTCTACATACAAACTTTTCGATTTTTCCAAGCAACGTTTCTGATACTTGAAATTCTGTTCCTAAAGTCTGGAACATCTCAACAAACTCTGGATATTTTTCAAGAATACTAAATGGCTTTGCCTTTCCTTTGCCATAAAATGCACTTGTTGTGTCACAACCTGTAAATAAAACCCAAAAGTATTGTCTGTTACAGCTTTAACCATAAAGAGGAGAGGAAGAAGAATATGTGGATGTTTATAAACCTAGAATATGTGGATATAAACCTAGTTCTCACTTTTGGGTAGCTGACCCAACTTACCAGATGAATTTTCAACTACATTTGGGAAACATATCATGAAACTAACCAAGAGCTTTATAGGAGAGGACAATTTCAATCTAACGTACCTGTAAAAGCATGGAAACCAATAAGGGCCTTGCTTAAATCAGATCCTAGTGTATCCACTACATTGTCAATACTGATCACTCTTCTCTGGTTGCCAGTTCCAGTGTCGAACAGTAACGAAGATGGAATTGAGCTTTTGTGGCATGTCAGTAGAATAAAGACGTCAGTGTCTGGGCTTCTAACAACAATGTGTTGATGGTGTGTTGCAGCATGATTTGCATGAAGGAGCAGGCGTGTATCAGCTTCTTCGTGGTCAGTGTACAGTTCTTGTATTTCTTGTGATTCCAAAACACCCACTTCATTCATTTTGACTCTGTGACATTTCTTGCCATGAGTTATGTAGAGAGGACTTCATTCATTGCCTCAGGTAAGGTTTCAAGATTGGTTACGTAATCAACAAAAACTCAATTAGTGCCTCTTTGTTTTTCCCAACTGACAAAACTTTTTAAACTGCCGTGGAACCTTCTGATTTGGTCCCAATATTTTGATAACAGTAGATCCACCCAGTGCCCTTTTATTCCTTTCCAGATTTTTATACTGATAGATGGATACGTATCAGATACAAAATCAACTCTCTTTGAATGTGAGCTTGAGGCTGATGATATGATTCTATGCAGAATACTTTCAACCAGAGCTCCAAATGTTTCTGGTATGTTTTTCAGCGTTTGAACAATAGCCATTCCATCTAGCATTAGAGCATTGCCTGTGGGTAAGTTCTCTACCTGTGGATTATCAACACGGCTCTCTATCAGTTGCAACAGCTTGGACTTGGGTGTCTTGATCAATTCTCCATCAATTGTAGCAAATGGTGATGGGTGTTTCCTTAGACTGTAAGACATAATCTCCTCTAAGTCAATTTCCTAGAGCTTCCAATTGCTAACAATCTTGCCATGAATTTCATGTCACTTTTAACTCTACAATCTTGCCATTTGTGGTCTTAATCTTTGATGCTTGATTTCGTACGGTGAAAGTTCTAAGCTTCAAGGCCTGAATTGATGAGAATATATCTGGATCTTCTGTCAGAAATCTTTCCTTAATGAAACTGACACACTTGTTTTCTCCAAACTTCTTAGCATTAAGCATGTCTCTTTGAATTTCTGGTGATGCAACAGCTCCATTCGCAATGTTAATCATGTCTTCCACTGAGCTATCAAAGGGATTACACATTGATTTAATTGTCTCCACAACACAGTTGACTTCTTGCTCATGCCTTTGTATCTGTGTTTTGTCAAGATCTTTTCTAGACCTGAAATATATATAATATAATGCTACACTCTCCTCTGGTAAGACAAATTTTCTAAAATAAATCTAGAAAAAGCAAATCTGTTATTACATGAGATTCATCCACATAGTTAGAACAGGCACAATACTTGATCCAAGTGATGTAAATTGAAAACACCCAGCAAAGAAAATGTCTGTGATGGAATTATTACCTTTAAACAATTACTGGCAGTCATTGTAAGTATGAAACAAGGAATATTTACCTGCCATCCGAAATCATTCCTGCCATCACACGACATTGACGTGTTATCTCTCCCCGCTCAGCTTGTGACATAATCCATCTGTGCACTGCCCTCGATTAAGGGTGAAACCAACTAGACCACCTTTTACCTTTGAGTCCCTGTTGTATGTCTGCTCCATCACTTGGTCACAGGCAGTTGATGAAAATTTGTACCTGTGTTGCCTTTGACATGTCCAGTTGGCAATAATGTCTTGTGATGCACCTGCCAAAGGATAGATTTAAAAATTAATTCATTGTGCTCTATGGACTTATACTTCTAGGTAAGGGCTACAAGAGATTTGGCTTTACAGGCATTAATGCATAGTGTATGTGACAATAAGATCTCACCTGGATGAGTTATGTCTATGCAGGACATTTCCATCCAATAGGCTGTACCATATCGGGCATAATGTACACGATCACAAGCAAAAACCACGGAGCATGGACCTCACAGCAGCCAGATGAAGAGGCCAATCATTATCTCTAGTTGCACGAAGGAACAAAAGCAAAGTCTGAACCATTTCAATATATAGTAACCACAAAGCAGATGTTGGACTCTTCTTTGCACAGGTATTAGCAAATTGTGACAGTCCATTCCAAATTTTCTCAAATGCAGCTGAATGAACAAGACATGAGTAGCTTTTGGATGGGTATTCTTTAATCATTGTTTCTGAAAAAGAATTTCCCTTTTTAAAATAATTTTGTAAAATTTCTGTTGAGGCAATAGTGTTCAGATTCAAAACCTGTTGAGATTGAAATTTGAAATGATTGAAGTCGAGAGGTTTAGATTGAAATGACTGTCGACGAGAAAACCAAAAGGAACATGTAATCACTTACCAATCGTGTGCTGTATGTCCCTCCGCTCCTCTTCTTGTAAACTGTCAAGGTAGCTTTCAAACAGCAAACGTGTCAGAGACTCATATACGACCTTGTGGGATCTCACACTCCGATTGTAATGCTTTCCACTTAATACGCCATTGATTGAGCCAGGGGCAACAATTTCAGATTCAATCAAAATGTCCTAGCAACAGAAAGAAATTCATTAGTTTTTCTTCACTTGCACAATTAACAGTAATGCCTAACAAGGAATCATACTGGTACTGGTTGCATTGTTGCTCTGCAAGCATGTGGAGAGATGCCAAACTAAAAAAGAATACTGTTACAATGAAACCAAATCAAAAGTAACAAGTTTAGACTCACTTTCAATCCTGCATCTTTGTAAATCTTTGATATTGCTCCACAGAAACTCATGGCCATATGGAAATCCCCAAGCCTCACAATGAATCTTCTCATGTATTGCTCATTCTTCCACCTTATTAACTGTATCTTGGCATAAATGGCTTCATCAAATACCAGATGGAGAAATTTGAGCCCAAGTCTTTCTGCAATGGCCCAGCTCTTTTTCAGAATCTCATTAACAGTTGACATTTCAGTAGGAGAATCATCTATCACTGGTAGGTAACCAATTTTGGAAAGAGGAGGAAGGGCATGGGATTCAATTTTTGTATTGAAACCAGTCCAGTTTGGCAAACTTTTTTCATGTGGAGAAAGATATCGGCAAAGGATAAACGCAAGGTCATTTTGCCTTGCATTTTTCTGCATGACCAGGTGGCTTTTTTCATCAATGTTGGTAGTAGAAGCAGCCTCAAGGAGGTCAACAGTGACCTTTTTACCAACAACATAAGAGGCAATCTCATTTGAAGGTGCTTTTAGAGATCTTGATCGAGGTAAATTACATCTTTCATGTTCACTACCTTGGGCAGGCTGCAAACGTTGTATTATGATCCCACCTGTGATGTGAGTGGTTCCTTTACCAGTGCGTGTCTCTTCAGCAAAATCATCATTGTCCCAAGCAAGGGTGGTACTGACGTTATTTACAAAACCAGGAGGCAAAATTGACAAAGATGATATGTTAAGCTGTGCAAGAGCCGTTTCATGGCTTAGCACAAAAGAATGTGACATGCAATGTCCCAACTTATTTACCAAAGAAATAGCTGAAGCTGATCCAGTCACTTGACGTATTGCCATCCCAAGTGCTATGCCTTTTGGTGTCAGCTTTTTTCCATGTGATGCAACAAATACTAAATCCTGGGCTATTGAGAGAAGTTTCTTGTTTTCATTGTCTTTACTTCAACAAAACTATCCAATGTGGGTTCCATAGAAAAGCCGCAGATCCATGCCAACATATTGAAGATTTCTGTGGGAACCGATTTTGTGGCATTCTCATCTGTTATATCTGTTGCTAAAGGTGGCCATGGGAGATTAAGGTCAGGATGATTTTCACTTTCTCTCTTAAAATCAATGCAGCATTATAGAGGGTATGCAGTTCATTTGTTGTCTCTGGTACATTCATCCTTTCCATGTCATCATCAATATAATCTTCCATCTCCGCATCAGACTCAGCATCACTTGTCCGAGTTGATTCTCTAAGTGACATGTGTTCATCCACTATATCTTCTGCAGAAAGTTGGTCAACATAAACCATTTCGCATCTATTGCGCTTCCTTGGAGTGAAAAATACAAGCTGTGGGTATGCTTTTTTTAGACGCTGCTTGAGTAAATATCTTCTGTAGCCAGATGCATCCAACTTCTCATGTTTCATCACAGTTGAAATAAACTTCTTTTGAAGTTCAGTGATGTACTTAATCGATTTCTTTTCTATAATGTCACCTTCTATCACATCTCTGCAGAATATTGCAAAAGATTTTTCGTAAAGCTTCTCAGAAGTCTTCGAGTCACGGATAAGAAACTTTGTGTAATTTGTGTAGCAGGATCTGTGATATCGGACTTCAATTGCCACGCAATCTTTGCCTCTAATCTTTAAAAGGATATTTTCATCTTTGATGGATTCTGCAGCCTCTCTTAGCATACCAGCATCTAGAGTCTCAGCAAGAACAAGTGGAGTTCTTTTCCTACCACCAAACTGAAAAGAAAGTGAATTTGAAATGTCACAACTGTTTTGTTATAATTCAAACTCATAGGTATCATTTCTGGTTTCAGTTCGTTCCATTGAAAATAAAGATTCCACAATCTCCAAATGACTAAATTTCGTAAATTACAACGTAACAAATTACCTAAATCCAACAACGAGAGAGCAAACAAATTATTCCTACAGGTAGATTATAAAATGAAATTTGTTAGTATTTGTAACTCACCTTATCTTTCTTGAACAAATTATTGCCTTTTCCGCATATGATACATTCCTCTGGAAGAACATATTTGTTCCTTTTTGGAACTGAAGATTCAGATGTCCCACTCACTGCTTGTCGTGTCAACTTCCTTGTTGCAATGGGTTTAGGACTACTGTCATCTTGATTGGTTGCTTCAACACGCGAGATCTCTTCAACTATGCATGGTTTTTTCAATAGTTTCGTCTCTTCTCTTCGAATTTTCTCTTCGTCACAGAACTTCTTATAGCATCCTTTATGATAGTGCCAGTTCAATGAGAAATTTGTCTCATTTTGCAAATACGCGTGAACTTCCTCATCTGTGAAGTTGTCATAAGAATTTTTGGCAATTTTGGCTTGAACACAGTCGAGTTTCAACCATCTAAGTCTACACGAAATAAATTTTTCCAGTCTCTGCTTGGTGATTGGAAAACAGTTTCTTCAACGTTGTCAAAATGCATAAAGCATGATGAAATAGTTCTCTTGTCCAGGACGTCCTCACCCCTCGGTGAGTCCGCCATGTTTGAAAACAGATCACAAATATCCACGTGAGGCGCGATATCAATCGCTGGACTGGAATACGAGGAACGAGGCCCGCTGTCTTTTACCGCATTTATTGGTCCGCTTTTCACACCCAGCGGCTTGGCGAGTGCTAGAAATGGCGGCTCGTTGGAAATTTAGGCCTAGAAATTGACAACTTTAATCGCAAATAACAAGCTATTTGTGCAACTTTTTCGCTTGGGGCCACTCGGAATTTTCATAACACGATGTTCAACTAGAGATAGGTAAGAAAATTTGTTAGCCCCGCGATGACGGCAACGAAAGTGAACGATACGGTGCCACATCCCACGGCCTATGGCATGGAAAAGAATAATGGCAGCAGTAAACAAAGCAGGAAGCAAAGATCGTTAGACCAGATAAAAAAAAGTTGAATGCGTTAAAGGATAAATATAAAGAAGCAAAGGCGAAGAACAAGAAAAGCGGAGAAGCACGAAACATGCCGAAATACTATGATACTTTTGACGAGATTATTGGCACAAGAAGCATAGTACAGTTTGAAGAAGTAAGAGAGGCGGGAAATGAAGTTGCAGATGGGGATAATAACAAAAATAATGAAGATAACGGCAATGGAAATGGAAATGTTCAGCTAGAAGAGGAGGAAGCCGAACAAGCAGTTGAAAAACCCCAACCAAGAAGAAAGAAAAAGAAGAAGGCATCAAAGGCAGGTGCAACAAGCCAATTGGTAGAATGTTTGGCAAGCATTCAGCAACAACAACAGAATGCCATGTCTCAGTTCCTTGAAGGCATGAAAGAGATGGAGGAAAATAGTAGAAGGCATACAAGCGATGTATTGCTGCAAGTTGCGGAAATGTTTAGAAACAGAAAGAGACATACAGAGGACAGTGACAGTAACTAAGATTTTTATGTAATGTTTTATCGAATTTAGTAGTTTAAAGGATTTTCACATTTCTGTTAATGTTTGCATGACTGTTGTTCTTTTTATTTTGATTGGATTGCAGCTTGGCTTTTCCCTTGTGATTTCCGATCACTAAAATGCACCACTAAGCTTTCCTTTCGGCTTAATTTGCAACAGGAAAACAAAACAAAAATATCGCTTGCTTCTATTTTTGAAATCATTGAACACAACAAAACAGAACAAAAATTGTATGAATGAAAGAAGAATAAGGAAAATAGTAAAAAGTCAGTTTTATAAACTATTTACGTGAACACGCAAAAGATGTCTGATAGTTTCGCCAGATTTATATACATTATCATAATGGGTGTCACAATTATTAGTGTGATAGGGATCTACTACCTCTTCTATGGGTTCTTTGCGATCTTGACATGTGTTATGAAGAACGCTACAAGCTGTAACAATATCAGCAACATAGGATGGTTCAAGAAGTACCTTGTCCAACAGAATACGCCATTTCCCTTTCAATATTCCAAATGCTCTTTCAATTGACACACGTGCCTGAGATAGAGCCAAGTTGAATACTTTTTCTTTGTGGTCCATATTTGGAGCATAATGGTAAGGCTTGATCAACCAATCGTGCATTGGATATGCAGCATCCCCAACCAGATATGGTTTTATTGATTTTGTTGCCGTCAGTGGATAAACCGGTGTTTGCATTATTTCTTTATCGTTCCCAGCGTCGTAAATCCATGTATTTCTGAGCATACACGAGTCGTGCATCGAGCCTGCAAATCCTGTCGACATACTTATAAATCTCAATTTACCATCACACACCCCCTGGCAACCTATACTATAGACTTGCTTTCTATCAAAAAAATTTACAGTACTTTCTTCTGGGGCCTTGATCCTTATATGGGTTCCATCAATTGCGCCAAATACATTGGGTAAAGGTGATTTTCAAATGACTTGACAGAGTTAAGGCATTGTTCTTCACTACGAGGCCAAACTATAAAGCGATTTCTCAGATTTACCAGTGCACCGACAAAGTCTTTTGTTATGCAACCAACAGCTGCTGCCGAGATTCCAAATGTTTGTCCCACTGATCTATAGGTCTCACCATTTCCTAGCCACCACAGTGCAACGCCAACTCTTTTTGGTACAGGTATACTTTCCCTCATATTGGTATCTTCCCTCTTCATAAAATCATTCACAATAGAACATACATAATCAAAAGTTTCACGGCACATTCTATAATGATTAAGCCAGTAATGTGGGTCAAGATCCTTGCTTGTATTAAGATCGGCATTATAACACACATCGAATTCGTTTTCTTGCCTGTGATAAACCCATGCCTCTCTTTCACCGTAAGTATCTAAGTAGAACTGCACGGCAGCTCTTTGCATTGCTAGACTGCGATTTGAAAAATATACTGCAGCAAAAGACATCATTCTTTGCATTGTACGCTGCCTGTTTTGTTCTAACAAGTAGACAGACATAAGAAGTAACATAAAAAACTCTTCGTCAGACATTATTTTATTTTTATAGTTAGCTATACAGATTTCACTCTTAACTACCCTCTCTTGTGGAAGGAAAAATGAATTGAATGAAAAACGCGTTGTCCTAGAAATTGGATTCTCAGCGACGTTCGCTAATCCTCAATGACAGGCATCAACGAGAAAACAATGCTTCCTTAAAATAAGGGATGCTCGACAGCATCCCTTATTTTTTTGCCGGTTCTTTTCATCCTTATGTGTGAAAGAAATAAGGAAAACGAACGAAAACGGCCGTATACACGGGCAGCGGACGTGATAATTACCTTAATCCTTGAAAGAATGTCCTTATTTCGCTCGTGTATATGGGCCCTTAGATTGATAGTTGGGTTTACAATATAATTATTATGCCCTGATTGATACATTATCAATGTTTGATGTGTTTTACTAATTTCTGTATTTGGATGCATCCTTTCTTGCAGGTAAAATACACCGTTACTTAATTCAAGCTGTGTATCAGCAAAAGTTCGCGTGTTTGCACTATTATAACTATTAAACAACAACATATTTTGCAATTGACTATTTAGTTTAGCGTCATTAAGTGTCCAAATAAAAATATGTCGAGGTTTGCGAATTGCTGAAGTGATTTTAAATTTTGCCTGCCTATGTTGTGAACTAGGGCTAATTTCTATATGTTCTTTTAAATATGACCATGCATGATTACTTAAATATTTGGAAAGATATAAGTTGTCACCTTTTGGATTAAAAACCATTTTAGGAACCCACAATATCCATTTTGTAATAATATATCTCCCCTCAGCTATAGCATTACCACGAAAGATTATATTATTATCTGATTCAAGAGAAACATCAAGAGAAACTTTTCCATTAGAAGCAATTTCATTTTTAAAGGAATCAAAAAAATCCATATCTATTTAACGGTAAAGTAATATTAACGGTAGCACCCGCCGACAGAAGAGTTTTTCTACATGCAAATTCAGCATTATAAGCTGTGTTTCTAGTCGCAATATGGTTAGTAGCATCAGCAACAAATTCATTAGATACAGACCATGTTGTTGTATCAACATAGTGAAAAATATTTTGTCCTAAAGATTCACCATAGGACTTTGAATACTCTGATAGATTCTTAACATTAATTCCGTGATTAATACCGGGTGTATCCAATACATTAACACCATTGTAATCAACCTTTAATTGATTAATTAATGAATATCCTCCATTTATAATACCTGCTTCATCAGCTGCAGCATATGCACTATCATCTGCTTTTTTACTAATCCTAAAATCAATTTCAAAGTATGCATTATACCAATCGAAAGGATGATTCTCACCACTACTATCAACTACAAAATGGTAGCCTGATTTCGTTGAAACTGAGCGTTTGCAGGGATTACTATAGGATTTTGTAGATCGAAACTAACATATTCATATCTTTCACAACTATCTGAAGTTCTAAACTTATATTTATTAGTTAGATAATTTTTTAAATTAATAATTTTCTAAAGTTCATTCTTAGTATTTCAGTATCTATGTCTTCAGTTTTATCTTTGTATTGATTATTAAGTAGATGCCTCTTTAATGCTTCTATAATTTGATATCCTTTATTTTCTGGTGTTTTATTTATTACATTATCTAGCTTTTTCGCGATTATTTCCCCTGTTTTATTGCCTAATTGTTCAGCTCCTTTCTCAACAGCCTTCGTGAACCCCTTCTGTGCTATATCTTTAGCGGCTTTTCCAGCTAATTTAGCGGCAGTTTTCTTACCAATAGATTTAATAGCTGTTATAATACCATCACCTATTTGTGTATCAAGTGCTCGCCAGTATCTAAATCATATTCATATGTGTTTCAAATGAATCTATTGCAAAACTTTTTCTCATACTATATACTGTACTTAAAAATAATTTATAATTCTTCTTTAAATAGTAATGTTAGATTTACTGGAATACCATTCAAATAAATAGAACAATTTAGAGAGTCAGTAATGTATACTCTAAGTTCTTTTATTATATTTGTATTAATTTTATTATAAAATAACCTTCTACCTTCCTTATGAAAGGGATAACTAAGAGGTAAGTTATCAACACTAAAACGATAAAGCACATCAGAACGAATACCAGAAACAAGACTATTAGAAACAATGTTTGTATGAATAACAATATTATCTACTGAACGAGTTATATAAGGTAACATAATCCCATAACTGGAACTTGTAATATTAGCTTTATTAAATCCTGATAGATCAGCAAAATTACCGATTGTAAAGTCAACTTTACAGAAGAACCAATACCAGAAAAAAGACTATCAGAAACAGTGTTTGTATGAATAACAATATTATCTACTGAACGAGTTATCTCAGGTAACATAATCCCATAATTGGAACTTGTAATATTAGCTTTATTAAATCCTAATAGACCAGCAAAATTACCGATTGTAAAGTCAACTTGGTAATTTGTTTCAAGTGTTAAATAAACTAAAAAACGAGACAGAATAAATAATACTGATATACCAGTGCGTGAATGACTATTTCGTGATAGTGTTTGTTGAATAACAGAATTTATATCAACATAACTATAATTACCAGATGAGAATGTTATAGTCGCCCATGTTGTACCACTATCATGACTATATTTAAATGTATTATTAAAATAACTTGAAGCAATATTATGCCAAGAATACCTCATTCAGAGACTATCTAACGCAATATAGTAATCTTTTTTTTATTTAATACTATCTCAGTTGTAAAAACAATTGTGAAATCATGAGATTTTGAATCTCGCACTCTTTCAGTACTATTGATGAATATTGGGGTAGTTAATGTATTCATTTATAATATTCATAAATATTTTTTATATAAGTATCTTATCCCTGTTGTGATATAATATGAAGACATAATAGTTTATCAAAATTTTCCCAAATTTCCATTTGTTGTTGAATGTTATTATTACCAGCAGCTCTACTAACAGTTAATATTGTAAGTCTATCCATTAGCTCTTTTGGTGTTGTATAATAGAGCATACCACCAGTTAATTTTGATTTTCCCGATGAAGGGTGGTTTGATATATCTGATAATGCATTTAAATCATTAAATATTTGTATGGCTTTAGAAGAATATTTTTCTTAGGGTTGAATCGTTTAGTTATTAATTCTATAAGTGATTTATCACCTTTATTTTCATATACAATCTTACCACCCTTATGAGCTTCTATTATCATATCTTCCATTAATTTTGGTTGATTTATAAAAAGACCACCATACTTTCCACCAGATACTTTTTATGCATGTCTCTTTGTTTGTTTTTAATTCCTTACTCCAGACCCTTTAGAATCTTTTTTATTTAGGGTTCTTATATTTTTTAAATAAAGCTGTAAAATAAATAAGTCATTTAGTGCTTCATTTCTAATAGTTGGATTACTATTTTTTCTTATTGGTTAATTAATTTATCCTGCTTTTCATCAATAGTATTTTAAATATCATTTTGCGCTGCAACAACTGGTTTAAATAATTCCTTATTTTCATATCATCTATTTTCTTAATTATCACGATAGTTTTTAATTTCTTCTCTAATCTTGTTCGGCATAGCTTCGGTTCTCTAAGAGTTTTCAACCCTCATTTTCAATTTATTAATATTCATATAATATAATAAATTAATTTTTATTATCTCGAAAGTTAAATGAAATTATACATTTATTTAATTATTTATTTGTTTCATTCCCTACATCCTTTTTATATTATAATGTCCATATGCATAACTTTCTTGACCATTATCTAATAAATATCTTTTATCATCAAAACAACTGAGTGATATCTTATTAATTTCATAACTATATAGCTGATGGTTTTTACTTCCAAATTGTTTACATTTTATGATGCATCTGCCCACCTTTAAATAGTGTGTCTTTAAAGTTTACATGTTTAATGTTATTTTTAATAACATTCTTTTTTATTCCTTTAGCAGTCTTTCCTCCTGTGTTATTGCCTTTAATATAACTATACATTTTTGATCGTAGACCAACAAATTCACAAATAGGAACTCCATTAGCTTCATCTTTAAATTTACCAATCACTTTTTTATTTGTCATATTGTAATATATTGACTTTTTAGAGTACCCACTATAATCAAATTTATAATTATTTTCCCAAAATTCGTTAAAGGCATCTTCAGTTTCAATCTCATACATTAGAGAATCAGTATCAGTAAATAGAAGTTTAACTGCTTGTCTATATTAATTTTTAATATAGTTATAGTGAAAATCATACATCAATAACTTACTAAGGTCTAAAATACACATTTCTACATACGATGGTCTGTTTAGAGCTAATATTTCTTTAATCTTATGAACAGCTACAAGGTTTTCATTAAAGATTTACTGCTTATATAAGTGGGTTTGGCAGCTAATTTCAATAATATCTTTTCATTTCTTACTAATCTAACATCTACTTTTTTCTTAAATTTTCCATTGTTTGAAAAAATCTTTTCCAAACTCATTTTTTGCTACAGCTCTTTTCTCCGTATTAAAATCAATATATTGTTTTAACCATGGGGATTGATTAAATTCTAATGCTCGATAAACTTTAGTTACTTTTAACCCAAGTTTCATATATAATTGAAGGTTTCTATAATGAAGCCGTATTTTTCTTTATTGTTTAGTGTTGGGATTAGTTTATTTACTTTACCTCCTGATATTTTATGTTTTTGGCTATTTCAGTACAATAATCTCATAACATATCATTAGTTACTTTTATCTTTTCAGGCCCTAGTGGGTAGTCATTATTGAGGTCATGTACATTTGCGGGGTATTTCAGGTCGACTTCCAATATCAGCCCTTTTTTGTTGTCTTCACTGTAAGTAGCAAAATTCGTCTTCTTAAAATCTGTAACTGTTTGCCATTTGAAACCTCCAGTTGGTAGGTATTGAGACATAGCCCACCCATATAAATTATTAGCATCTAGATACATAATATGCTTTGTTGGTTTTGTTTAATCATATTCTTTCATGTATTTATTATTAGCTTTACTGTATCGATTAGCGATGTATGACATACCACCCCGCAATCCTTTTTCAATAAATTGGTACATATATCAATATCAATATCAGTTATTAATTCTAATTTAATACCCGTCATTTTCAACATAGCGTCCCATGATAGACCAGGAGATGTAAAATAATGACATGGGTCAAGTTTGTAGCATTCCAAACATGTTTTCATTTTTTCAAACTACTTATATTTGTATTTTAAAATTAAACTGTCACTTGATAAAGGGTAATGCCCAAAGCATCGTTAAAACTCATCTTTTCTCTTGGTACTGAATCCTTTTAATAAAGTTATGTTCTATGTTTTCCTAAAATTTTCAAATACACCAGTCAATAAAAGGATGTCTGATTCTAGATATAAATTATGATAATCACCCATTGTTTTAAGTTTGAATGTTTCCCATACAGTTTAGGATGTTGATAATTTTCATCAGTAATATTTTTATTATTCCTTATACTAAAAAAGTCTTCTTTTAATGGTAAAGCTGCATTAAATTTATCAAAACTATCCATATAGTCATAAAGGTATACTCCTTTTCTTGAAATTAGGTTGAACTTATCATTTTGAATATTTGAGAAGTATATTTTAATTATTCTCTTGGTAGATTTTCTACTAGTTTTTCTAAGCTACAACTCATAAATTGGAAACTGTCAATTAATTGAAGGTGTTTACGAATCATAAATGCCATATATTGTTCCATATTGCTTGTTATAACATTAATACCCATTTGGACTTCTTCTCCTTTCTTATTTTTATATGCATGTTTGTTAATAATAGCACCAATCTCTTGCATAATATAATGGCTATGCATTATATAATGGCTTTCAGATTATGAAATATAACTGGAATTTTTAACTCTTTTGCGCTTAATTTAAGTTTCAGGTTGCAATTTTTATGAGCAGAACCTCTGTATTCGCCTGTGATGTGGCAATGGTCTCGGACTTTAATATCTTTATCACTATATTTAATTTTACAAATATGACATTCGCTGGATTTTTGATATTTCTCTTCATTATCTTTCGACATTTCTAATGGTTTGTTAAATGCATCTTCTATAATTTTTTTACAATATTCAACTTCTACAAGCTTCTTCTATGAATTTATATAGTACAGCATTTTCACCCCTATAAATGTTGACTGCCTTTGTATATTTGTCATTATAACAACAAACTACTTTATAACCATATCCACAATCTTTATGTTTTTGATATTCTTCAGTATATGATGTTTCATTATATGGTGATTTATTATTTGATTATTTATTATTTGATTGAATCTTTTCTGTAATAGCCCTGAAATCAGCATAGATTACAAATGGTGCTGGTAGTTGTTTATTAAATTAAAAATTGTAATGGATTATTCTTTTTACTTGGCATTATGATTGCTTGTTGTCCGTTTATATTAATACAGTTTTCAACATGCATGTTTAATTTTTCTTAGAATAAAAAAATTGCATACAATACATACAGAAGGGCTTTCCAGCTTTATGTTTTGTTTGATTATACATAAATCTATTAAATTTTTTAATAAGCACATAATGGTTGTTTTCATTATTGTTTTTGTTATTGTTTTCGTCATTAATTTCGTCATTGTTTTTGTCATTGTTTTCGTCATTGTTTTTGTTATTGTTTTTGTTATTGTTTTTGTTATTGATTTCATCATGGTTTCTTAATAGCAGTTCAATATGATCTTCAAATTTTTCTTTTGATATATAAATTGGATATGGTTTTTTATTTTTATAGCCGAAAACATTTACTCTGATATTATTTTGCTTTTCGATTTTGCTATAATGTTTGGTTGTAGCTGGGAAAACAATTCCGGTATAATCTACTTTATCAATAAATTCCTTGTCAACGTTCTTTACTCGTTATGGGTCTTTATCTTGAGGATTTAAATGTCTAATATGGCACCAACTAAAACATTCATTATCACTATTTTTTAAATTAAATAATCCCTTATGAAGTAGTTCTTCTGGTAATCCAATATATGATAACCCATTCAGTGGTTGATAAATTACAATGTTTATATAATGACCCTCAATTTATTCAATTTCCCAACCAGAACCTTCAGATATCCAATTACTAATCTGGTTTAACATTTTTTTCTTGATTTAAAGTTAGTGATTTTTCAATATCTAAATTTTTTATGACTGCTTCACTCTTTTTACTATTAAACCATCCTGTTTTCTTTACTTCATAACCTAAAACATCTAATTTTACAAAAACCACTTTAAGCCCTTCAATAAATGTTATACCATTGGATTTATCTACTAAATTTTTTAAATGTTTATTAATAATACTTCTTGTTTCATTGAGTTGTACTAATGGGTTTATAGCATGTTTAATATCTACTTTATAAGTCTTTGTAGCAGCATTAAAACTTTGAGCTAATTCTTTTATTTCTATTGATTCTTTTTCTTCTTCTTTTGGTTTAGCTGATGGTTCTTCTTCTTTTAGTTTAGCTGATGGTTCTTCTTCTTTTAGTTTAGCTGATGGTTCTTCTTCTTTTGGTTTAGTTTTCTTTGTTCTAGGAGGTGGAATTGGTTTAGTTTTCTTTGTTCTAGGAGGTGGAATTGGTTTAGTTTTCTTTTGTCTAGGGAGTGGGATTGGTTTAATTTTCTTTGTTCTAGGAGGTGGAATTGGTTTAGTTTTCTTTATTCTAGGGGGTGGGATTGGTTTGGTTTTCTTTGTTCTAGGAGGTGGAATTGGTTTAGTTTTCTTTGTTCTAGGGAGTGGAATTGGTTGAATTACATTATTTTCATAATTTTGAGTCATATGCTTTACATTCTTCCTTATTTTTGGAGAGGGTTAAGGAATATACGTTGGTTTAGTTCTAGGGAGGGGCATTACATTATTTTCATAATTTTGAATCATCTGCTTTATATTCTTCCTTGTTTTTGGGGAGGGTCTAGGAATATATGCTGGTTTGGGTGTAGGCGGTGTTGGGATCGCCTGCAATAATGTTGGCCTAGGTTTGGGTGTAGGTGGTGTTGGAGTGGTCTGCAATAATAACATAACAACAAGTTGTGATTTGGTGAGTTTCATTAACTCATTTTTATTAAAAATAGTTGACATATAAAATATACTATAAATAATTTTTTTTTAATACATAAATTAAACTATATTATTTATGTATTATGTTTCCTAAATTTATTTCTTGATATTTTCTAAATTTCTCTTATGCTTTTTTGTGTGTTCATGGAGGGTTTTACCCGCCATTCTATAATTCTTATTATTATTACAAGCAGTGCAATACCACTCTTTATTAAGCATATAAGTAGTTCTATGATTTTTAATTTCTTCAGCAGTATAAATTTTCGGTCTTCCATCTCCTCTCTTTTTTTCTTCCATATATAATATCTATATATATATTTTTTTAAATATTTTCTAAATCTTTAAATAATATCCAACTATTAAATTATTTACTATATCCCTTCCATTTAACTAAAGCTTGTTGTTTTTTATAATCTCTTCGAATAACTTCATTAATTCGAAAAACATCCTGCTTAGCTTTTAATAATTCTTGTTCATAAATACTCCTTCGAATATCTTCACCCCTAAGGTCCTTTAATTTATATATGATTGGGTTAGTATATTGTATTTTATCAACTATAAACAGCTCTTCTGTCCAGTTGGGAATATATCCTTTATCAAAAACCTTTCTTTTAAACTTGGATATTCGAACATAATCACCTATTTTATATTTAGTTTTAGGTAAAACTAACTTCATCTCACCATAAAGAGTAAAGTAAACAGTCCCTCTATTTTTCTCTTTGTATATCTAAATACTTTGTATTACCTTGAATGGTGAACTGTTTCCACATTTTATTTTTCATTGTTCTATTCCATCATTCAACTACTGAGGATTTCTCTTCATTCTCTGTTGAGTACATATTAAGACTATATTTATTCACTAAGCTTTTTACATGCTTGTTATAAAACTCATCACCTTTATCAACCCATAAATTTTTTGGTATTCTATTTCCTCTAAGTATTGTTTGCAAAGCTGTCACTACTGTTATACCTTTTTATCTTTTAAAGGAACTATCCAACCATATTTTGAGAATGTATCAATAACCATTAATAGATATTTATAACCATGGAAAATAATTCAGTGCCTCTTTTAAGCAAAACCAACTACCAGGGAAAATCTAAATTTGGGGCCAAAGCCAGTACACAGAACAAAATAGTGGTATTGTTATAAAATTTGAATAAAATGTACATGATGTCATAGAAATTTTAACATGCAAAACCATCTAAAATGTTCAAATTGAGTTCCACATCTTTGGAAAAGTTACTTATAGCAATCATAAACAACCATTGTCTTTTTGAAAAAACTTTTTAATAAAACTTCTGGTCTGGTATATTTCTTGGTCAGGTTGTCTGTCACACCTCTCTTTCCACTTCAGAAATTCTGCCACTGCATTTCTTGGGTCAAAAAGGCTATTTTTTTCCATTTAAGGAGATGTGCATAATACTGTTGATTGAACTTTGCCTAAGTGAAGCTCTGTTTGACGTCTTGATGTTGTTGTAATGGGAGACTGTTATTTCAGTCCCCATGCCATGTGGGGTTAAGGTTAAAACGATGCCAGAAAAGTTTTTAGAAGACCACAGCTTGCTTGCACCATTTTTCTTAATCTCAATGCGTAAAATGTGCCATTGTCTTCAATGGCAGGGTCTTCAATGGCACCTATCTTGCTCCATGATATACATGTATCAGAGGCAAAATCTTTAATGTTTTCTGGGCCCAACAGTTGGCTGGCTAAATCTCTGCTTGCTGTGATGAGCTCTATACATGATTTGGCGTCTAAAATTTTCATCAAACTTTTTAAAGTCCCATCGTTTTCAATGTTCATTCTCTCATCTAAAAAAATTTATTGCTGATTGGACAATCTCTGTTCTCACTGCCATGTCATTCCTGTGTGTTGTTGTGACATATTTGTTCATTATGTTTCTTTTCTGTCTTGAAATAGTTGGAGAAGAAACCTCTTCAAAGTTTCCAAGATGTTTCTCCTCTCTCCCACCACCTGGTACTGGCATTTCATTCATAACTTTGAGATGCTCAACTGCAGCATCTCTTGCAGCTATTATATCCAACAAAATTAGGTTTGACTTTTGAAAAATTTTCTGGAGATTCTTAAATATTTTGCACAAATCAAACATCAAAGTTGTTAACCAAAACTGTTGACCATCATATTTCCATCTATCTAAAAAGCCTTGAGCCATTTTTTTTTTCAATTTTTTCAGCCTGAATTTCACCAGAACACATCTTTGTCCACACTTGCTTTGCTGCTTCAAGATTACCTAACACTGCCTTCAGCACATTCAAAGTGTGCTCAGCAAATCACACTTCAAAGTGCTTTGGGAATGTCAGATATTTGGGGTCTTTTTTGTGAAGGTACTTTACTCTGCGAGGTGATTGTCTGAAAAATTTCGAAACAACAAGTACATTGGTTATCCTCAATGATAATTCAGGAACTTCAGACTGTACAGACTCCAAAGCCAAATCAGAACTGTTGACCATCATGACGTCGTTGAGGTTGTTGGCATATGCACCATGCAGTGAGCAATTCTTTTCCAGTGTAATCTTTTAGAAGTTTCCAGAGTCCAATATTCTTACCAGTGTTGGCATTTTCACCATCTGTAGTTATTCCAACTAGTTTCTTCGTGTCAACTCCCACACTCTTTAAACAAGTGATAAATGCATAAAGCAAGCCATCTGCACCCCCCAAGGTCACTACTTGAAATACCCAGAAATACATTTTTCACAGCAACTTCATTTTGTGGGAGAAATCTTGCAGTAGTGAACTTGGAATCCACTTGCTGTTTGTCCGAACTGCCATCAATTTGTACTGAATAGCAAACACATTCTTTTAACAAATCTGCTACTTTTTTCATTTCATGTTCACTGATAATCTCTCTCATTTCAGCATATGTCATTGGGTCTCTGTATTGGTAGGAAGAGCCTGTTTGATCGAAAGGAACAAACTCAACCTCCCATCCATTATCTCTGAATATGTGCAACAAATTTTTGCTATGATCACCAGACAAAGATCTTGATGCCCGGCTCCATACACTGACAGTTTCTACTCTGCAGTCATTGTATACATCAACTGGGAGTTTTTTAAGTAATTGTAAAGTCTCAGCTTTACACTTCTTTACTATTCGTACCCAAGGATGTGCATCTGACATATCCTTCCAAGCATCATCAAGCTTTTTGAATCGTAATGCTTCTTGAGTCGTAATGGGCAGCAGAACATAAATCGTCAACTATCAAACAAAGCCTGTCCTTACCATCAACACGAATTTCTTGTGCCACAGGTATTCGACCATTGATGGTTAACCATTTAACATGCATTTCAAGCTGGTTACAAACAAGGCATTTCATGATAGGCCTTTGTCTTTTGACTTTTCTTTCGTATTTAACTTCAAGACAGCTCTCAGACTAAAATAATTAAAAAATTAAACAAACCTTGGTGAAGTTTGATGAAGATTATTTTCCATACCTTGAACCAAACGACGTGAGATTTATACGCCCACCCACCCTAATAACTGATCAGTTATTTTACCCTTATTTCTAGTATTGTTTTTCCAGGACTGACAAGCTCCACTGGTATCTCTGGTACATCTTTAAATCAAGTCGAACGCTGCCCGTTACTCGTATAAATCCCACATCGTTTGGTTCTAGGTATGGAAAATAATCTGCATCAAACGTAACCAAGGTTTGTTTGATTTTTTAATTTAAATCTATGAAATCTTTACTTTGAATCGCTTTCATAAGTTTAGCAGACAACGGAGGCAGAGAGCCCCGAGAAACACTAGGCAATAATAAAGACAAATGACCTTGCACCAGAGATGGAAATGGGTTTGTATGAGTTAGGAGAGTTGGCCAGCGTGGTCATAGATGCACAAGACATTGCGGGTGTTGTAGTAGAATGTTAGGCTTTGTTTTGATGTGTGAAGTTCTTCCCGAATAAGGGTACGAAGCTCCTCCAAAAGTAATGAGGCGGCGGTTGGGTTTGATTCAGCAACTTTCTTCAGAGATGTAAGACTAACCATTGCCATAAAAATATGGAAAAAAACGGTTTGCTAAGCCAAACTTTTTCCCAGTGATAGATATACCATAGTCAGCGCAGCGTAGCTGAATTGAATGTTTAGTAGGACGAAGCCAATACTTCTTGGACATACGATGCTCAGGATCAGGAATTCTGCTTGTTGCTGAATTGGCACTAGACATGACGAGAACTTTGAAAATTACGAATTCTTGAACTTAAGCAAGAGAGAACTTCACTAATTTGTGTGCTTGTTCGAACAATGACAGAATAATCAGCTATATGCGCGCGACTATTTAACTTACGGGGACTGCAGACTAACATCTAATGGTGTTAAACTACATTTATGTCCGCAAAAGTGTAAAATGATGCAGCAAAAATATAAATTTGTGCAACAAAAATGTAAAGTCGTGTAATGAAAATATAAAGCCGCATAGTAAAAATATAAAATCGTGCGAAAAAATATAACACATTAATGTCAGAAAATGTTATATTTTTGGCCGGTTTTGTGCCCATACCATCTCATTTTAAAATAGATGCTTTCAAGCTGAGAAATTAGCAGATCAATACCATGGCATATTCTTTTACTTTTGGTGAGTTAAAATTGTTATTTCTACTTTTCTACCCCACTCTAGTAATGGATTCTTGCCTTCGAAAACAAAAAAATTGTCTAAAATTTTGTCGAGGGGGCAGGGTATTGCGTGGAGAGTATGTATAAATTTGCATGTGTCTGTGTGGGTTACGGGTGTTAGGTTGCATTATTTTGCCACCTCCCTCAATTGTATGACCAACACGGCTCTAGACCAAGCAAAGTTGTATGAACTTGGATTTGAAATTGTATAGAAGAAATGTCTATATACAGATAATTTGTATTTTTTTATCTGATAGCTCATGGAAAACTTATGATTGCACTAACACTTTTTACGTTGAAGTTTGAAGAGGAATTTTGTAACCTTCTTCTTATTAATTATAAGTTTTAGTAAAACCTCTCAAGTATCTCAAGTATTTGTAGTATAGGTTGCTCCAAGTATCCTTAGAGGTGCCGTATTTGTATCGAGCTAAACTATCCAGCTAAAAATCCTTTGTTGTATGGAAACACTTGACAGGTTTTAAACTAAGGGTTGCTCTCAAGCACCCATAGGGTGTCTAGTGCAGGAGATTAGTGCAGAAATACAGCAGGATTATGCAAATTGTAATACAAGCACCAAAATTTCAGAAAATACTAAGTTTGGTACGCTAAAAAAGATGTGATATAGACCCAAGTCATATCTTGCCCCTAAGTTCTATTTTTAGACTGGGGTAATCTGGTCCAGACCCCCAATCGTACAATTGGCCATAAACAGAGAACGCCAGGTCATAGAAAGTCACAATTCACCACATAAACGCAGTTTAATACGCTGAAAAAGATGTAATATAGACCCAAGTCATATCTTGCCCCTAAGTTCTATTTTTAGACTGGGGTACTCTGGTCCAGACCCCCAATCGTACAATTGGCCATAAACAGAGAACGCCAGGTCATAGAAAGTCACAATTCACCACATAAGCACAGTTTAATACGCTCAAAAAGATGCGATATAGAACCAAGTCATATCTTGCCCCTAAGTTCTATTTTTAGACTGGGGTACTCTGGTCCAGACCCCCAATCGTACAATTGGCCATAAACAGAGAACGCCAGGTCATAGAAAGTCACAATTCACCACATAAACGCAGTTTAATACGCTGAAAAAGATGTAATATAGACCCAAGTCATATCTTGCCCCTAAGTTCTATTTTTAGACGTGGGTACTCTGGTCCAGACCCCCAATCGTACAATTGGCCATAAACAGAGAACGCCAGGTCATAGAAAGTCACAATTCGCCACATAAACGCAGTTTGATAGGCTGAAAAAGATGTGATATAGACCCAAGTCATATCTTGCCCCTAAGTTCTATTTTTAGACTGGGGTAATCTGTTCCAGACCCCCAATCTTACAATTGGTCATAAACAGAGAACGCCAGGTCATAGAAAGTCACAATTCACCACATAAACGCAGTTTAATACGCTGAAAACGATGTGATATAGACCCAAGTCATATCTTGCCCCTAAGTTCTATTTTTAGACTGGGGTTCTCTGGTCCAGACCCATAATCGTACCATTTGCCATTAACAGAACAGGCCAGGCCATAGCAAGTCACAATTCACCACATAAACGCAGTTTGATACGCTGAAAAAGATGTGATATAGACCCAAAAGTCACAATTCACCGTGATACATTAAAAACACGTTATATAGGTCCAAATTATGCCTTGCCCCTAACTTTTATTTTTAGACAACGGTACTCTAGCCCGGACCCTTAATTCTGCCATTTTGCTAGGGTGCCATCTGTAAATTACCAGCCCCATTTAATAACATCTGGTAATGATTGCAATTTAATCAAACTCTGATTCTATACATAGCTGAAATCCAGCAAATCCAGCAAATGCACATACTGTATCGAATTCAGACATCGCATACCAGAACATGATGCCGGTGCAGATGTCACGACCAACAGCATACGTGATTTCATGTATGGGATGCCACTTCGTATCTTTCCCAGAACTAAGCTCCACCCAGAGCTCCTCTATATTCAAATGCGTAAACTGAGATAAAGAAATGATCACTACTTCATTGTCGGCAGTTTTTATCAAGACCTTGTTATAACTATGCAACACGGAGGTGGGGTTCTTTGCAAAATTTTGGGTAGGGGTCTGCCACCGGCATATTAAAAAAATGGTACCCTTAGCTAGACCAATATCTACCAAAACCATACAGCCCTTGGCAAGACAAATACGCTCGAAATTGTTGGGCTTCAGACGGAGAATTCAAAGTGACCTATATTCCTTTTACCAGTTCCCTTTAAAAATGTTTAAGTTGAAATTTCTACTTTGCAAGGCTACTAAACACGAAAGCGTGGCCGCTCCATTGCCAAATATGATATCCTTTGTTAGACCACAATTGCCAAAAAGTATACCCTTGGCTAGACTAAAAGTCCGAAAAAGTATACTCTCTAGCGCGGCACATCCCCAGGTACCTTTACTATGGAAGAACCCCCCGTGCCATGCAAGCCACAATTTGATGCATGAATAAGAAGCCTCGTATCGGCTTCTTCGTGATTGCAAGGACTAAACTGACTCTGCAGAACTGTTGCCTCATTGGTGAACATTTGATCCATGAAAGTGACTACAACTATTCTATCTAACGAAATGCAATGAAAAACAGAACTGGCTAAGAATTTAAAACGTTCCTTCTTATTTGCACTATCTTTAAGGAAATTTTTTCAGCTTTCTGGAATACTATTCTATTCTAAGTGATGTGACACTAATTTACACTAACATGAAGCAACTCCAGAGATTGCATTAGGTCATTATTTGTTGCAAAAGGAGCAAGCGCATTTGTTACTAAGAAACCACGTTTTTAGCAAGTTTTTAAACTGCCTTGGGTTTCGAGCCGATGTTATTTCATCCGGAAGGGCGTTCCAGATTTTTGGTCCTTGGCTTGGCTTGGCCTTTTCTGTTTATGGCAAATGGTACGATTTGGGTTCGGACCAGGTTACCCCAGTCTAAAAATAGAACTTAGGGGCAAGATCTGACTTGGGTCTATATCGAATCTTTTTCAGCGTATTAAACTGCCTTTATATTGTGCATTGTGACATTCTATGGCCTGGTCTTTTCTGTTTATGGCAAATGGTACGATTGGGGGTCTGGACCAGATTACCCCAGTCTAAAAATAGAACTTAGGGGCAAGATATGACTTGGGTCTAATTCACATCTTTTTCAGCGTATTAAACTGCGTTTATGTTGTGAATTGTGACTTTCTATGAGCTGGCGTTCTCAGTTTATGGCCAATTGTATGATTGGGGGTCTGGACTAGATTACCCCAGTCTAAAAATAGAACTTAGGGGCAAGATATGAATTGGGTCTATATCGCATCTTTTTCAGCGTATTAAACTGCGTTTATGTTGTGAATTGTGACTTTCTATGACCTAGCGTTCTCTGTTTATGGCCAATTGTACGATTGGGGGTCTGGACCAGATTAACCCAGTCTAAAAATAGAATTTAGGGGCAAGATATGACTTGGGTCTATATCACATCTTTTTCAGCGTATTAAACTGCGTTTATGTTGTGAATTGTGACTTTCTATGACCTGGCGTTCTCTGTTTATCGCCAATTGTACGATTGGGGGTCTGGACCAGATTACCCCAGTCTAAAAATAGAACTTAGGGGCAAGATATGACTTTGGTCTATATCACATCTTTTTCAGCGTATTAAACTGCGTTTATGTGGTGAATTGTGACTTTCTATGACCTGGCGTTCTCTGTTTATGGCCAACTGCACGATTGGGGGTCTGGATCAGATTACCCCAGTCTAAAAATAGAACTTAGGGGCAAGATATGACTTGGGTCTATATCACATCCTTTTCAGCGTATCAAACTGCATTTATGTGGTGAATTGTGACTTTCTATGACCTGGCGTTCTCTGTTTATGGCCAATTGTACGATTGGGGGTCTGGACCAGATTACCCCTGTCTAAAAATAGAACTTAGGGGCAAGATATGACTTGGGTCTATATCGCATCTTTTTTAGCGTATCAAACTTAGTATTTTCTGAAATTTTGGTGCTTGTATCACGATTTGCACAATTGTTCCCTCTTATCTCCCTAACTAGTCGTTATTTGTATTCAGCTACACAACCTTTTGAGGTTGAGTGTTATGTTGATGATGAGTTTTGTGGTTGTGTTGTTCTCTTTCTCTGGTGAGGGCAGGGAGCGCTGAAGGCGCGGAAGGTAAAACGCGCATTAATTTGAAAAAATGACGTATAATGCAAAATGCCAGAATGAGGCTCTTGAAATCGCGCAAAAACAAGAGCGCAGCCAGGATCACGAAGCAAAATCACTCAGGTGTCTTCTTTGCCAAACCAATTATTACTGAATCAAATTATTTCATGGAAAAGATTGATAATTGTTCTGCATCTTCCACTGGCCAGTTATTGCACTATTTTGGAAGTTTCCTACACTCTAAAAATTAAAGGTGCTTTGAATAACCCTCATAGGTTGTTTAGCCGGATATAAATACGTCACCCCTGGAGGTGCTATGAAAAACCCTTCGGAAGGGTTTTTTGAAAAACCCGCATTTTGGGGTTTTTTGAAATACCCCTGGCAAAGGCTTTTTAAAAAGCCCCAAAGTAGAAACCTTTAAAGAATTTTCCATAAAACCCCTATGGGTTCTTCGTAAAACCTCAAAAGGTTTTTTATCTTGATACAAATACGTCACCCCTGGGGGTGCTTCAGAAAAACCCCTGATTTAAAACCTTACAAGGTTTTTCCATACAACCCCTATGGGTTCTTCGTAAAACCTGAAATGGTTTTTTAGCTTGATACAAATACGTCACCCCTAGGGGTGGTAAAGAATAACCCCTGGTTTAAAACCTTTCAAGGTTTTTTCATACAACCCCTATTGGTTACTCGTAAAACCTCAAAAGGTTTTTTAGCTGGGTACAAATACGCCACCTCTAAGCAAATAGAAAAGGTCCGTGGTTAAATATATAAGTTTCATCATTCATTAACTATCGAATAGAAAAGTAGAAATTAGCTGTATATACATATATCTCCTATACATTTTGATACTCCAAGTGCATACAAAGTTTCAACTTTGCTTTGTTTAAAAAGAATGTTAGTTTCTTTTAGTTAGGAAAAGTCTATTTTGAAATCACCATAGGCCATGTTATATCAGGTTGTTGTAGTGAAAGCCAAAAGAATATCCTGGTTGATCCTGGTCGTCGAAAGTTCCTGATAAGCCATAAAGAACCGTGTTGCTCATATCATTCGCTCAACGTAATTTGGCATCTGCAATCTGCAAGCAAACGATTGATAGTTAAGATAGTAGATTTTCGTAAATTTCTGGATTACCTTACGCTGCAACAGACCCATAAGAAGGGTAAAAAGTCCACAAACCGTCCTATAATCTGACTAAAAAGTCACAGAACAGGACCCATAAACCGGGCAATATACTGCAACTAACCCATAATCCATGCAGACAACATGAATAGTCTCTCTACCCTCCAGAAGTTAGCCCCTTTCCTCGACGCAATTCTTGACAAACTCTTCATTTTCGAAGGCAAGGAACAATTCGTACATGTTGTTTACGTGTTTAAAAAAATCATAAAATGGAGGAGGAAAATAATATTTTAACTTACCGCAGAAGTAAAAGAATATGCTAAGATGTGAATCTGCTAATTTTTTGGCTAGAACGACCTGTTTAAAAAGGAGATAGACCAGTGAGAGTAAGAGCAAACTCAACATTAGGCAAAAGAAAGAGAAGTGTAACCACTCTTGAAAATTTTTAGTGCGATTAAAATTTAAACTAATTTAACAATTTGCCTGCAAGTAAAATAATCTGATGTAAAAACTTTTGAACGACATTTATAAATATGTAATTTCAAACTCCAAACAAAATTAAAGTTTTAATTTGAAACAGCAACGTTTGAGTTTGAATTGTGGCGCGCACTATTTTACACGAGGAAAATTTGATTTCATCAGGCCAAAGATACTCTTTATCATCACCATTAAGTCTTTCTTCTTATTTTCAATCTCTTATTATAATTTCTATGCTCTAACTTCCTCGCTCTTTAAATAGCTACCCACAGTTCGTTGTTACATTATTGCTCAGTTATTTAATTGAAGTTTTGTTGAGGCCTGACGTGGTGCATCCTTGCGCTTCTTTGAGTTCAAACGTGATTTTAAAAATAGAAATAAGAATAACTAAGAAATAACGATATTGAGATAATTGTTACTTGTACAAAGCAAAGATTAAAAAAATCAGAAGGGAAATAGAAGAGAAATATACTTACCAAAATGCAAAATGTGTAGAAAAACAGCTGCATCCTTGCTTGCAAACAAGAAAATTCTTTTGCAAGAAATTCGTTAAACTTTCCAAGGAGAAACAACGAATCAGAAAGCTTTCAGACCGGTCACATGGTTTGTCCAAGTCTTCATTCGCGGGAACATGGAATTTGTTTACTTCTGAGTCAATTTTTTTGCTGAAAACTAATAATTTTCCTGTCGTTTTTGAGCCCCTGTGATAGCATTTCGAAATTTGTGCTCGATTTCAATATTTTTGGTGAATATTGAGAAGTGGGTAAATTATTATTATCAATAAATAGAGATCCGAAAAACCCCTCCGCTACACATCTGTCAGTAAATATCCTTCAGGGGTCAGGGGTTCTTAAATAAACCTTTGGAGGTTTCTCTGTCTGCCCTTCAAAAGGAAGGACAAGTGACCGAAAGCCATTATTTCTGCTTTTCTTTAAAACAAAGACTCCAGCCAGTGAAAAAAAAGTGAAACAAGAAATGATAATGCTTGGTTTCAGGGCCCCTTGAAAACCAGTTTTTGCTGAAGGGTGACCCGTCTAATGAAACGAAATGCTCGCACCTCGCACTGCGACATTTCAAGTTCGCGCTGCTATAATCGCAGATGTGGTATCGCTTCCAAAAGTTTTATATTATGCTGCGCTACAATTTCTTAATAATACTAGAAATTTTTTGCCAGGGTTTATCGAAAAACCCCAAACTATAAAAACCCTTCGTTGAGCACTGAATCCCGAAAGGTTCTTTCCATGCACAGATAAAACCTCTGGGAATCGCGTGGTACGCAATTTGTGGCGGCTGGCTCCTGCTCGGAGGCAGAAATGCCCATATACTCGGCATAATTCACAAATGTATCGATGATCCGGTGTCTTTCCGTACAAATGAAGGCCACTTAACAAGATTCATGACCTAGGCCATACTCACAAGGCCTAAAATTTCTATTGCAGAAGGACTGCTTTGCCAGCCTTCTGGGCAAAAACTTTGGGTCACTGGAAATATTCAGGACCTAGGCAACACTTCGGTGGGCCTGAAATTATCTTGCAGAAGGACTGCTTTGCCAGCCTTCTGGGCAAAAACTTGGGTCACTGGAAATATTCAGGACCTAGGCCACACTTCGGTGGGCCTGAAATTTATCTTGCAGGAGGACTGCTTGCCAGCCTTCTGGGCAAAACTTAGGGTCACTGAAACATATTCAGGACCTAGGCCACCCTTCGGTGGACCTGAAATTTATCTTGCAGGAGGACTGCTTGCCAGCCTTCTGGGCAAAAACTTAGGGTCACTGAAACATATTCAGGACCTAGGCCACTTCGGTGGGCCTGAAATTTATCTTGCAGGAGGACTGCTTGCCAGCCTTCTGGGCAAAAACGAGGTCACTGAAAATATTCAGGACCTAGGCCACACTTTTGTGGGTCTAAAATTTCTTACTAACAGGGGGACTGCGTGCCAGCCCTCTGGGCAAAAACTTATCAAGGGTCATGATTGGCCACTCATACGCCAGAAAAAGCCTTTCTTTAATATTATTACAAAGCATGCCAGCCCCCCGTTGCGTTTCCACGTTGACCCATTTACATTACAGTTTGATGTTTATAATGCTTGAATGGCCTAAATTCATGTTTTCTCTAATTGAAGTCTCAATGGTTTCATTTATGTCTCACTAATTCTTGGGGTATCTTCGTATCTCGAATAAAGCACAAGATTTTTGCAGGAAATTAATTTAGGATTCATTCCCTATGAATCAGGTTAATTTTGCAGAAAAATCGTTGTGACCACCCCGTTATCAAATCGAGGCTATCATTAGACTAAATTCTTAAGGGCCCATAGTTAATCAAAATGCAACAAGTTCTCTGAAAACCCTGTAACTGGCCGTCGAGATGGCGCCAATTGTCCGCAGATAATTTGGTACTTCACTCGAGATTTTCAAGGCCTGCGTGCTTTCGTCAATAACAAGGTAGTGCAAAAAGCACGGCTGTCAATTATAACGCCAAAAGGAATCAACACCTAGTCCCGAAGAAAAACAAGATGGGAAACCCAAACGAATGAAACCTTATAAAAGCAACCAATCAGCAAACGTATCCTTCTCCAAGAGCTTGCAATGACCAATCAGTAGTTAGAAGGTAATCACGAGGTTTTTAACTCCCAACGCCCATCTCTTTAAAAAGCTGTTTTCACCAAAATATTCATGCACTTCGTTCTGGCAAACGTTCTTAAATTGCAAAGAAATTTCATTCCCAACCCTCCCACCGCTAGTAGAGTCAATTGGACTTGAGAATATCTATTTGTAATATTCATTAAGCAGGTTCTCGATGCACGACTCGTTACATTTCTATATCTATATATAACAAACAAAACAACAACAACAACAACATCAACAACAAACGGAAAACTCGGAACACTACTCTCTCTCCTGCTAAGAGTGAGCAGTTGAAAGCATTAATCATATTTGGTTTTATGTATTGTTATCCAAGGTTGAATAAATAAAGACATTTATCGGAGATTCATTTGTAACTTTTTACCGCAAGAAACGCACGGGCGGTTGGCTAGCGCCTTCTTGGAGGCAAGGCAAAAACGAGGTCACTGAAAATATTCAGGACCTAGGCCACACTTTTGTGGGTCTAAAATTTCTTACTAACAGGGGGACTGCGTGCCAGCCCTCTGGGCAAAAACTTATCAAGGGTCATGATTGGCCACTCATACGCCAGAAAAAGCCTTTCTTTAATATTATTACAAAGCATGCCAGCCCCCCGTTGCGTTTCCACGTTGACCCATTTACATTACAGTTTGATGTTTATAATGCTTGAATGGCCTAAATTCATGTTTTCTCTAATTGAAGTCTCAATGGTTTCATTTATGTCTCACTAATTCTTGGGGTATCTTCGTATCTCGAATAAAGCACAAGATTTTTGCAGGAAATTAATGTGGGTTTTTTTACCTTTGAAAAACCATAAGGTTTCTCAAACAACCCGTAAAAAATACAAATTTTCTAAAAAAACCCTCTAAGGTTTTTCAGAAAACCCAACGCTCTGAACAACCCTAGGGTTGTTTGAACAACCCCTTGTAGCACCTTTATTGTAAATCGTGTAAACTTCTTATAATATAGATACCGCACTCTGGGCTTAGGCCGCCAGTAAAGGAAAGATCGAACAAACATTAAAGGGACACTTTACATCCGCATAGTATGCAGTTTATGGTAGTACTTAACAGAATTTTTAATGCAGCTGGTTTGTTATGTGAGATTTAAAAAATATTAACTTAACACAATACAAACAAAAATTTCTTCAAAACTACAAACATAATAAATAACAGAATGCAAAATCCGCCGTTATCTAATGGCGAATTTTCCATTCTGTTATATAATATAATAAATGATACATAACAGGATGCAAAACTTGCTGTAATCTGTCATATAAATCATTGCCTTCCTTTGATCTCATTATTGCTCCGTGCCCCCCCTTCCCCAGAGTCCCCTTTCGTCCATTGTATTCAAAAACATGTCGCACTGTGTGTACTGTTATGTACTGTAGTACATAAGAATGGAAACTAATGGCGTATTCGACCTTTGTTTTGTACTGTACTACACTACACATAACAGAATGCAAAAACCCGCTGTTCTCTAATGGAGTATTCCGCTTTTTGTTATGTACAATAATAAACTAAACATAACATGTACAATAATAAGTCATGTCATGTCATGTCACTCCCATGGCCCTTTGACCGTTGGGGCACTTTGATAAGTCCACTATTTTCCTCCACCTTCCGCGATCCATGGCCAGCCTCGTACACTCCGTCATACTCTTCCCTGTCCATTTAGCGATGTCTCCTAACCATGTGTTCCTGGGGCGTCCTCTTCCTCTTCTACCTTCTACCCTCCGTGCATTATGTCTCGAGCTAATGTTCTGTTTTGTCTGGTCACATGCCCAAACCATTGCAATTTCCGACGTCTTGCTGTTACTATCAGTGATTCATAGGCACCAATTAGTCTCCTCATCCTTTGTTCCACTTCTATGTTGGTGACCTTCTGTTTCCAAGTTATCCCAAGTATTCGCCTAAAGCATCGAAGTTCGAATGCACAAATCTTTTCTCCAGATATTTGCTGTGGGTCCACGACTCACAGCCATAAAGGGCAATGGATGTTATCAAAGATTTCAGTAGTTTCGCTTTCATCATAGTTGAGATACCGTTGGATTCCCACAATCTGTTCAATTTTGCAAGTTGGTTTGTAGCTACTGCTAGCCTTTTCTTGATTTCATATTCTGAAGTAACATCTGCGTTCAATGTTGAGCCGAGGTATTGGAATGCCTTCACTTCTGCCAGCTCTGTTCCACCAACTTTGACCCCAGTATAGATGTCGTCTTCGGCTTCAACTCTAGAAGTGACCATTATTTTGCTTTTTTTCAGCGCTGATTTCCATTCCGTATTTTCTTGCTGTTGTGTCTAATCTAGTAGTGAGCTCTGCCAACTCTACCTTGGAGCCAGCAATGAGGTCTATGTCATCCGCGAACCGCAGATTAGTTATCTGCCTACCCGAGATCTTTACTGTTCCTGCATGGTTCTCGAGTGTGTCTGACATGATCTGTTCTAGGAAGATGTTAAACAAGCATGGGGAGAGGATGCACCCTTGACGCACACCGACTGTTGTCCGAAACCACTCCATGTAACCGAGATTAGTCATCACAGCGTTGCTGTTGTCGCTATAGAGAGATTCAATCACGTTTACGAGCCCAGTACCAACGTTGTGCTTCTTCATCACTAGCCAGAGTGCTTTCCTCCACACTCTATCGAATGCTTTTTTAAAATCTATAAAGTTGTGATGGATCTCCATCTGGTGGTCGCGGTATTTTTCCCTAGAATTCTTACATTTCCAATCTGTTCTACAGTGCTCCTCCCACTTCTGAATCCGGCCTGTTCCTCAGCCAATATCTCTTCTACTTTCATCTTTAGTCTGTTATTGATGACCTTCAGTAGTACTTTACTTGGATGACTTATTAAACTTATCGTTCTATAATTTGTACATTTCTTCAAATCTCCCTTCTTTGGAAGTGGAATGATTAGTGACTTCGTCCATTGTGTTGGCCATTTTCCTCTCTCCACACTAGATTACAAATTTTGTGCAGTATTTTGACTATGACTTCACCACCGTGTTTTAGTAGTTCTGACGGTATGTTGTCGAAACCGGCAGCTTTGCCATTCTTCAAAGTTCTTACAGCTTCTTCAACTTCGCTTATCAGGATATCGGGCTCACATTCTTTTACACCTGGACCTTCTTGTTGTAATGTCTTTATGATGTCATCATCTGTCGAAATCGGATAGTTGTATAGTTCCTGAATGTATTCAGTCCATCTTTTCTGGATTTTTGTTGCTTCAGTTAGCAACTTCCCATCTGCATCTTCTATTACTGATACTCTCGCTGTTTTCTCGTTGGTTAGTTCCTTGACTACCCTGTAAGCCGTTCTCGAATCATTTTTCTCGAATGTTGTTGTAATTTCTTTGCACTTTTTTTGCAAGAATTCTTCTTTTGCCTTCCTTATTTCTCTCCTCACCATGTTGTTGGCAGTTCTATATTTCTTGCTACATTCGTCATCTTTGAATTTGTCTGCTTTTAGCCTCCTTCTTTCATCACATTTATCCATTATTTCATGTGTCATCCAAGGTTGTTTCTTCTTTTTCTCTTTTCCAAGGACTTCCAATGCTGTTTCGTTCATTCCATCGGTGAACAAGTCTGTCATCTCTTGCATTTCAGTCATTTCTAGTAGTGGTGCAAATTTTCCACCTATTTTAGCCCTGAAGTGTTCCGACGTTTCTGCATCGTTCAGTCGGCTTATATCATACTTTATTCTTAAAGATTTTGGTCTTTTTATCTTCTTTAATTTCAGCTTCAACGTTGTCATCACAAGATTATGGTCACTAGCTATGTCAGCTCCTGGGAAAGACCTTGTCTTGTGACCATTAATACTGCTGGAGCACTGTCTCTCAACCAGTATGTAGTCGATCTGATTTTAGTGACCCCATCTGGAGCAACCCATGTCACTCTTCTCGATGCTTTATGTTTATATTTGGTATTCACAATGACCATGTTATGTAGTTTAGCGAACTCCAGCAACCGTAGGCCTCTTTCGTTCGTGCTTCCAAGTCCAAACTTTCCAGCTGTTCCTGGCCACATTGCATGAGCATCTGACCCCACCTTGGAGTTCCAATCTCCCATCACAACAAGGATGTCCTTCTTTGGGATGTTTTTCATATTTGCCTCTAGTTCATTATAGAAAGTTTCTAGGTCTTCTTCGCTGCTATCAGAAGTTGGGGCATACACTTGTATGATAGACAGGTTTCTTGGTGCTGCCTGTAGTCTGATTCGTATTATTCTGTTTGATATTGGTTCGCATTCCATCACCACGTTCGCAGTATCCTTATGTACCACGAAGCCTACTCCTCCTTGTTTCCTCACTTTGTCTCCACTCCACCATACTTTGTGACCTTCATCAGATGTTGTTTCACCGTTATTTAACCATCTCATTTCTGCAATTCCCAGCACATTCCATTTGTAGTTGTCCATTTCATGTTCCAATTCGTTCAGCCTTCCAGGTGCCCATAGCGTTCTTACGTTCCATGTGCCAATGGTAACTTCCTGCTTTGCAATGTTTAGGCTTTTTCCCTGATTTTGATTCCGATTCCGCCAGTAGCATATTTTTCGCCTGAACCACCCTGGTGAGATCCGGTGTTAAGCGCGGTCGTTGTTAACCCGGGCCCCGACCGATCCGGTATAGTATAAGAATTAAGTGTACTCATCATTGTGTTTCGGTGGAAGTAATCCGGTGGTTTCCATCCCCTCTCCGGATATGGATGGCCGTTGGCTCCGTTGAGCTCATCCGCCCTTTGACAGGTCTTATTTTTATTCCTGCGGGGTGTCCACACACCCTCCTCACAAGGTCACTGGAGTGACCAAGTGGGGGAGCCGGTTTAGTCGCCGACCTCCCGACCATGGAACAGGTGGTACTGGTTTACATGGTACCAGTAGCAGGTTGACCTGACCTGACCTCGACATAACAGAACAGAACAGAAGCTATACATAACAGAATCCAAAAGCCGCCATTATCTTTTGGCGTATTTAGCCTTTTGTTATGTATAATACTAAGCTATACATAACAGAATGCAAAATCCGCCGTTATCTTTCGGCGTATTTAGCCTTTTGTTATGTAAAATAAATACTAAGCTATACATAACAGAATGCAAAACATAATTGGGATTGAATTTTTAAACCTGTTTCATCTATTAATAGAGGAAACAAGAACATGATAGCTATCTCAGTTTTGTAACTGAAATTGCACTTCTGAACTTTTAAACAGACAACAAATAGATATTCAGTTAAAATTTGAACAAATTCCTGATCAACTGAATCGTCCTTCTTTGTCATATAAAAGAAACAGACTTTGTAACTTGGAAATGAGTTCTTATTCTCAACACCTATTCTTTAAATTAGTTGCAAAATACAAAAGAGAAAAACAAAGCAAAGTTCAAATAAATCTTGTATCGTTCGTGTCAAGGTTGTCCAACCACTCACTCCATTTTTCATCCTTTTCTGTTTCCTCAAACTCAACGAAATAACCATCACGTTGATTAAACTCCACAATTTTGCCTTTGAACGAGCCAAGGTAGATTTTGTTACCATGTTCATCCTCTTCCTGATATTTCACTTCAATTTTCTTGCCGATAAGCTCTCTTCCTTTCCTTTTGGGTATGCTTTTTCTTATTGGTTCATCGATATTTCATCTTTTATCTGGAGGTGCATTTCCATCGTCCCCTAACCCGGACCTTCTTCTCGTACTTTGCGTCCTTTCCTTGACGGGGTACTTTTATAGGATGTGGTAACGTGCTCTTTACTTGCCGCAATCTTTGCTGCATGCCGTGCTGTCTTCTAGGTAGATATTTTCCAACAAAGCAGGAAGACTGCAGCCTTTTCGATGAATCGATTGCCGATTTATTGATTCCACCGGATTTGTTGTCTTGGGTGTGGACGTCTAAACGTCGTTTGAGAGCAGGGAAAACGCTTTTGTAAACAATTGGGGGTGATTTGGCCTGCATCACCACTCTGTCCAGTGCTTGAGACGGCTCCAGTGTCAGTTTGAAAAGTTTTCTTCAGTTCTTACAAGGTCTGGAACGATTTCCGTGAAATGGCGACGCCCGCAAAGGATGTCAAACAGGAGTACGACAGTATCTTTACTTTCAGTTGCCGTGACCAATTTTCCAATTTCGAGAAACAATTTTCTTTCTTTCTGCGATTTCGTCACCAACTTTGATACACGATTCAACGAACGTATCCAATACACATGGCAACCACGGAATATACGTTGACATGTATCTGCTCCTAATGCTCTCTTCAGACCATTGGCTTAAGCATCATAAATTGGTACCTTTTTTGAATTTAGGATGTCTATCTTCCACTGCATCGAAAATCTGTGTGAATGCTGTGCCATAAGCCTGGCCATCTTGCTTATTCCACAAAACTCTTGCAACTGGGTTATACATTAATAATGTTTCGTTCAGAGAAACAAGATTCAATAAGTAGGGAAAGGCTTTCTTACCAGTGAAGGTGACATCGAAGAATAGGTATTTTGCCATGGACAGCTGCTCTTCTTAAAATGGTGCCATAAAGCACGCATATAGGTATTTCAATGTGAAACTATATGGTGCCTTTTCTATCTGATATTTGCCTATCAATTTGTTTACCTTCTCTGTTAGACCAACATCCATTTCGTATTGTGTACGTTCAACCCTCTCTCTGATAACATGAAATTCAGCAATGACAGTCATGGAGTTTGACTCGGACTGACTTCCCTTTTTGCAGATGTTGTCAAGTGCTAGACGCCTTTCTCTTCGGACCCTGTCGATATTGGCAGCTGCCGGGCTTTTTTCCCTTGGAATGTATGTAATCCCAACATCTTTCAAATGTCAGTGCTTCTTACTTTGCTTTGAGCAGTGACCTGATTGTTCCGTTGAACATTTGACGGTATCTTGTGGGGTGCTAGCTGACCATGTTTGTGCCTTCCAAGCACAACAAGCCATCTGCGTCCATCGTCATTGACTGGCCGAATATATACAAATTGTGATGGGCATTTTCCAGTCTCTTTCAGCTCCTTGTTTCGTGGATGATTCGGGCAGCGGTTAATCTTCTGACGATTTGATACGGTTATCCTCGGCACTCAATGCTACTGCAGGTTTTCACAGTAAGAGCGGCGAATATGTACATGAGTCTGTACACAATCACTCAATATCTGATGACTCTGCTTCTGACTGGGGGAATTTGTTATTTGATTGTCATCATAGATGTAATGGGGCCTTGACCTAGTGGTGAACGTTTCCATTTTCCAATCTTAACTAAAATACAATACATCAGTTCCAAAGAAATCGGGGATATTCATAATGAACTTTCATCGTTATTTTTCGCCAGTCATCTTTCTTTGCAGTAAGGTCCTGACTACAGGCAGCTGGTGCGAGCACCTGTTGGAAATCTAATAGAAGAAAAGAATTATTAAAGCACATGCTACAAATTTGTTTGTGAACTCACATTTTGCAGATTCTGAATACTCTTAAAGATAGGAAGATTTTGAAGAAAGATTCTATGGGAAGATTCTGAATACTATTGAACGGATAAGTTGCTCGCCGTTTAATATTTGATTGGGTGTAACTATTATTTTTCCAACAGCTCAGACCATTTCGGAATGGCAAGTGACCCAGTATTATACATTGGATCATTGCATTGGTGGTTGTATTATTGCGTAATGCTGTTTGATAAATACTCCAAGCGTTTATGTCATTTTTAGCTACTCGGGGGTGCAGTATTCGTTTGAGGGAGGCCTTCATTGGAGTATAGTTTATTGAACAAAATAATGAAGTTGTTTTGACGGTTGAGGGTTTTGAAGTATATAATATAAGTATATCTTTTTCTGGTTAGTCTTTGTTGGCTGGGTGCTATTTATGTTGATTTTGAATGGATTTGGGACTTTCAGAGTCACAGGACTTTCGATGAATAGCTTTCCCTTTTCTGTTATGTTGTATGTACGGTACGTTCTAGCAACAGCAATTCCTTTTTAGCGAAACGTCTTGAAGTGAAAGGTCAAGTAACCAAGTTTCACTGCTTGTCTAATGAGGCATTCCCATGCTGGCTGTGTTGAATCAAATCCACCGATATTGCGCTGTCGAAAAGGTGTTGTGATATCCTCTAAAGGCTGAATCTCCGATGCACAAAGCCAGATTCTTTTCGCCCCCGAAGCCAGCAGATTAGCTTTGTCTCGGTGACTCCTTCAACAAACTCCTCTTCCTGTCCTTCCACAGCAGTTTTCAGGTCCGTCACCGCAATTAACAGGATCCTTAGTGGTTCTCGGGCATCAAAGTCCTTTCGGACTTGAGCACGACATGATATGCAGCATTGATCCGCGTTTGGCTTTTCTTGTGATACTTCTGTTTAAGAAAAAAAAATTATCATCTTCGAGAATTTCGAAACCTAATGCTGTCCAGCATTTGCTAACATCTCGATTAATCTGCAGATGCCGAAGCGATTCAATATGACAGCGACTTTCATCCACTTTTAAATTCTTTATAAATGGTGACATCAAATTTGCTTTCGTTCGATCCATTTCCTTACTTGGTTTTACGTTACAAGTGAAAATTAAAGAGGTTTTATCTGCAATTCTGGACACATGATACACATTTCTTTTTCATGATTAGTTGGCACCCCGTTTTTCGTTAATCATTGTCCACATTTGATCTTATCAATCTTGGCTGATTTGTTCCAAACCCTTTCTTAGCATTCAACTCATGAGATTAGATGATTAAGTTTGAACGTAAAAAATGTTGTCTCTTTTCTGTCAAAATGTTGACATTGTTTGAGCAAGAAATTATGCAAATGAAACACATCCGAACCTTAAATTCAAGAAAGTATGATCAGTGGTATAGACTGGTATTTATATAGAGCGCTTACCTTCATAGTAATGCTTTAAGATTTCATCCCGAAGGCAGTCACCAGTACATAAGGAATAAATCCATATCCAACAGTCCGTGTACTCTGCTTTTATTCTGGCTTCTTCTTCCACGCTGCAATTTTTCAGCCAATAACCCAACCTCTGATCATCTCTATGCTCATTTACCATTAGCATCCCAACTGCAATGCTTCCCTCTTTACGACCTCCACGCCAAAACTCCTGCATTAGCACATTCAAGTTCCTCATGCATCCAATTCTGCAAAACCATATCCACATGGCGGTTATGCACCTCTACCTAAAATGGTAACAAAAATAGAAGACTTTGCCTTAAGTTTGTTTTGACGATGCGAATTTGGGATCGTGCCTTGTTTTGTGTTAAGGTTGTACCACAGACAGGAAACAGTAGGAATTTAAATCCCATGAAATAAGAAATTTTTTCCCAGGGCGGCAAAGACACGAATAATTCCTTACTTGGCACAAGAATTTCGTTGCAATTTATGAAACCATCAACACAAACTTAGTAACATCATACAAAGTAATAAATAAATAATGAGTAAAATATCAACGATAATAATAATTATAATAGTAATGATAATAAAAATAAGAATAATAATAATCAATATCATCATCATCATCATCATCATAATAACACTAATGATAGCAATAATAACAATGGAAATACTAGTAGAAACAGTAATAGTAATAGTAATTCCTCGTACAATTCTGTTGCGCAAAGGACATGAAATTCCATAGTAGATAAGTCATGCGATGTCTTCGCTATGGTTTCCACAGACATTCCTTTCCCCTAGTAGCTTCTACACTAGATTCCTTGCACAACCAAAGCCCTGGTTAGACTCTTAACTTCATTAGTAAAATCAGCGTAGATAACTGCGTATGTATCACCAATGCAATTCCCGACATCTTTAGCTACCTTGCTCCACTCATTTCCCATTGGTTTATTCTTCTCGATGAAATACTTGGCAACTTCAAAGCACGTGCTCGATCGGTCTACAGTCCCTCTTACTAACACGGGGCAATTCATGTATTCATTGTAAAGAACAGACAAGTACCTTTTGTTCAATGTTGGTGTTAGGGCTACCAACGGTGTATTTGCAAAATAGCGTCGAAGATCCTTCAATATGTTATAGCCAGCATGAAAACTGGCCGTACGATCAAAAACTTTATGGATTTCATCAAAAACGAACATCTTGATATTTTCGGAATTTCTTTGAATGTTGAACAAATTCGTGTCTAGGAATTCAGGGGTAGTGTATGCCTGCATCGGTATTGGATCATTCTGATCAAATACACACCTTCCTAAAGCAATAGCATCCACACCATTTGCAGCTCTTTTTCCTAAGAATAAGAAGAGATCATTTTAAATTGAATTCAGACAATGCAATATTTTATGCAGATATTTGACCTACCCCGCTCACAGGCGCATCCTAATAAAGGTACGTCTGCATTTGCAAGGTGAAACAGCAAAAATTCAGAGGCATACAAACAATTAGCTATAACAGAAAGCCGTAAGCACTCAATTAGGATTCTTTTAAAATAATTATAATTGCAAGCTTTTGTTTTTCTGTCCAAAGGATTTCCATTAAAAAATAGCATTGCCAGCAAAATTTGACGGAATTTACAAGAAATGGATTACACTTCAGGCGAATTGGAGTAGAGAAAAAGGGCGGGTTCTGGCCCACAAAGGATGCTGACATGTCAATCAAACCGGTTGACCTGTCAATCAAAATTCTGTGATTTGTGAATCACGTTATATATCTCGTTTACATACAACCTCGTTTTCCACAATTGTTTTCTTCATTTTTGTATTAGCGCGATTAGAAAGACAAGACAAAAACCTCAATAATTTTTTTCGCATAACATAATAACTGTATACTCATGTTTAACAATGTTTACTTTACAAAATACATCATCAGTGACAGCAGCAATAGTTATTAATTACTTCGACAAAAACTTCAATAATTTTTTTTTCACGTAACATAATGATTAATAATATTCATGTTAAAAATGTTTACTTCACAAAATACATCATCAGCAACAGCAGGAATAGACATTTATAATTTTCTGTTTAGGATATGAAAGCAATAGTATTCTTTATCTAAAAATACTTCAAATCACTAGATGAAATAATGTTACTTAAAATTAAAAAAAGCAAATGGGATAAGAATCAGTAAGAAAACTTTTTACAGTCAGCGATTTCTAATTATTACAGAAATAATGTCCATATGGTAAGGGGTTTGATGCCATCATCTTGGATGTATCGTTTGTCGTCAAATGATACCAGTGATTGTTTGTTGCAACAGAGAAGACATCTTGTTTTGTTGACTTTATGGTGTTCTGTGAATGTTTAAATACTCTGTTATTGAAGAGGCAATCCTTATAATTCTCATGAGTTATTTCATCTTTGACCACGGATCTCTTTACTCCCTTTGCCTTACGCACTTCTTTCTGATCTGTCTTGTAGCTGTCAAGCTTTGCCCTCAAGCCAACGAATTCTTTCATCACTTTTCCACCCAGTTCGTCCTTCATTTTCCCAATTACCTTCTTGTTTCGATTCGAGAAGAAAGGGTGTTGTTGATCATAATTGCTGAAATCAAAATATTTTTCCTTCTCTGTCAGCTTCTCGTACAAGCAATCTTCGTTATAGGCTCATTCTGATCAAATACACACCTTCCTAAAGCAATAGCATCCACACCATTTGCAACTCTTTTTCCTAAGAATAAGAAGTGATCATTTTAAATATTCTTATATAGCATATAAGAAGCTGTCTGTGTCTGTAAAGCACAATTTCACATCTTTGAATTCTCTAAGCATGTAGTTGTAATGAAAATCATACATAAGTTTCTTGCTTATTTCCAACACTGTGAATCCAACATAGATAGGTTTGTTCAAATAGACTTTGTGTTTCTTTCTTTCTACTATGAACAGGCTGTTACTGACCTTGGTTGCGGAATAAAACTTTGGCCATCGAACCCACTTTTCAAGCTGCTCACTGGTCTGACAAGTGTTGATTTGCTTGTGCTTTCGTACATTTTCCATCGTTTTACCAAATACAGCGATATCCATCAATTTAAAGAAATCTTTTTCGAAATCATTTCTTGAATTCGCTCTCTTCTCCGTGTTAAAATTCGCAGCATTTAAGCACCGCGTAAATGTGGTTTAACGGAGAAAGCGGAGCCTCGTTTTCACCCTTCAGCCTCTATCCTATACCCCTGCAGATAACACGCCTTCCACGGCATGGCCCTTCTGCCCGTCAGTCGATTACTGCCTTCGTTGAAAATAAGTTAGTGTTTTTAATCTGAGTAATAAAATACAGAGTTCTAAGGTAAGTCGCAAACCGGACGAACTTATGTCCCTTAGGGACTGGAGGAAATCGAGCCTTCCTTTTTTACGGAATAAAGCAGAACACTACCATTTATCGTCTTCCGGCAAGAAAGTAGCTATTGCAAAAAGGCTGTTTGATTATTTTCAACATGGGGAAGCAGGCCCTTCATCCCTACCGACGAACGCTGAGGAACCAAGCCAACCATCAACAAGCCAAGCAACAGAAGTCATGCAGCCAAATAATATTATCATGCTGAACCGAAAAGAATTAAGGGATGTCATACGAGAACAAGTTCACTCAGTGCAGCAGCAGCCAGTCAAAAGGGAGCAAGTCTCGGGGCTAGAACCCGCAGCAGTCCAGCAACTCTCACCTGCTTCATCAATCGTGGCTCCAAATCAGTATCAAAGAGAAAGGAGACAAGAAGCTAGTACAAGTCAGAACCCAGTCCTCCCTATGCCAACTCTGGAAGAACCAGGTATGAACTTGCTTCAAGATAATTCATACTCTAAAGCTAAGAAGCTCCCTCCACTCCCGGCAAAAATCCATAAAGCCCTCCAAGCCAAAGAGTATGTTGATTTCAACAACCTTCTTCCGCAGTCTCTCTATGACATCGCGCAGCAGCAATCAACATGTTACCTACAACTAAATGAAGATAGCCCCAATACCAATACGTTAGCATTTGCGTCAAATAAGAAAAAAGCCAAAATAACAAATTTTCTACGGTGGCTAGAAGCTTGGAACGTTTTTATCAGGGGTATGACTTATTTTCATCCTCAGATCGCCCAAGAATTGTTGTCTTATCAAGAAACAATCTGCAATATGAACAAAGCCTATCCTTTCGACACCTGGTTCCGTTTCGATATTGCGTTCTGTATGAACACAGCGATCACAGGACTTCCCTGGGATAGTCACGATGAGTATGTTTTCGATAAATTTGTCTGCTGCCCCTAAGCCGCCACCTCAGCTTCACCAGCGCAATTTCAAAGTGGCTCTATTTTTCGTCCACAGCAGCCCTTTCGTTCCCCCCTTAGCAACGAACCTTGTAGGTTCTTCAACCACAATCGTTGCCTAGACCCGAGTTGCAGATTCCAACACAAGTGCAGCAACACCGGCTGTGGAGGAGCCCACCCAAAGGTTTATTGGCAAGGAGCTAGTAAATAATTTCTACGACTTGCCTTCACTTATTTCCACTCCAATTAACATTTTTAAATTACAAGAACAACTCATTGACTTTCCAGACTTGTCTTTTCGTTCTGAGTTATTAAATAGTTTAAAGAATGGCTTCAAAATAGGCTACTCCGGCCCAGAATTTACCAGCGTGTCTAAAAACCTACAGTCAGCCAATACAAACCCAGAAGCCATTGCTGAGTGCTTGTTGTCTGAACGTAAAGCAGGCCGCACAGCCGGTCCTTTTGATTTATTACCACTACCCAATTTCCGAGTTTCACCTATTGGTGTCGTCGCCAAGAAAGACTCTGGCAAATTTCGCATGATCACAGACCTTTCATCACCCCGCGGGCGGTCTGTGAATGAGTTTATCGACGACATAGAGGCGTCAGTAGAACTTAACAGTTTTGATTCAGCAGTAAATATGATTGCTTCTCTCGGTAAACAATCTCTGATAGCTAAATTGGACATAAAAAGCGCATTCAGAATTTGCCAGGTACATCCAGATGACTGGCATCTTCTCGGTTACTCTTTCCTCGGGAAATACTTCGTCGATCTTTTCTTACCCTTCGGACTGCGCTCTTCCCTTGATCGTTTTTCACAACTCGCAGACACACTTCTTTGGATAATGCAGCAAAATTATAATATCAAACATTCTACTCATTATTCCGACGACTTCTTATTAGCCGGGCAGCCACACAGCAACGAATGTCTAAACTATTTGAACCTGACTATGGCTATATTTCGACAACTAGGAGTTCCCATCGCGCCCGAAAAACTTGTTGGCCCCACCACGGTACTGACCTGGAAACATGGAATTACGTTTACCCGAAGAAAAATTCACTTCCCTACTTCAAGTTTTACGTTCATGGGAAAGCAAGAGAAAATGCACTAAAAAAGAATTATTATCACTTGTTGGTAAATTATCATTTGCGTCAAAAATAATCCCTTCGGGTTCCACCTTTCTCCATCGATTAATTGATCTGTCAACTACCGTAGAAAAACTGAGTCATCATGTCTCTCTAAACAAAGAAGCACGCGCAGATATTCAATGGTGGTTGGACTATTTACCGGAATGGAACGGCAAATACAAAATGCTGGATCCATCCGTGACATTGTCTCCAGATTTGGAACTCTATACTGACGCATCTAGTTTATCAGGATTCGGAATTTACTTCAAAGGGAAATGAATCGCGGAAAAATCAATCACAATCCAGTGGAAAGAATTATTCCCAATTTATGTGTCTTGTTTATTATGGGGTCCGTTATTTCGAGGCAAACGCTTACTGTTTCATTGTGACAATTGTGCAATCGTGGACATATGGGCCGCTCAAAGCACAAAATGCCCAGCCATGATGTCTTTTCTTCGCCGACTGTTTTTTATTGCCGCAAAAAATGAGTTCACAATCAACATCAAGCACATGGCAGGAACAGATAACAGTATCGCAGATGCCCTGTCTCGCTTTCAAATGGCCTGGTTTTTGAGTTAGCACCACAAGCCGAACGGACAGCTCATTTGGTACCAAAAGAAGCATTTTTAATCTAAGAACTCGTTACTAGTAACAGTCTTGGGGTTGCATCTTGGCGGTAGGCCACACAGCTTTGTGGCATTGTTTATGGTTAGCTGGTAACTTTTACTTATTATAGCCTTATACCTTATCGATGTGTGCTTACTTATGCGAGGGGCCTACTACACCCTTCTCATGTGTACCCCTCGCATGGGTATTAGGTCAAGGTGCGATCCTAATGACTGCCAAAACAAAATAAATACTTGTGTCTTTTCTATTGGTCTACAAATCCTGCAAGTAAATCGTTGTATAAGCGAGCTGCGCTACGTTAATCGCAGCATTTAAGCACGGCGTAAATGTGGTTTAACGGAGAAAGCGGAGCCTCGTTTTCACCCTTCAGCCTCTATCCTATACCCCTGCAGATAACACGCCTTCCACGGCATGGCCCTTCTGCCCGTCAGTCGATTACTGCCTTCGTTGAAAATAAGTTAGTGTTTTTAATCTCCCTTGCCCTTCCCGCCCAGGCGCCCACGTCTCCTCTCCTTTCCATATACCTATATATAATGCACAAAACAAAGAACACAATATATATAAATTTATATATACATACAAAAAAATGGAACGTAATGAAATGAAAGTATGATTATAGTATTTGTTTTTATAACCCGTTATCTTACTGTTGCGTATTGTAGCTAGATAACTCATTGTTACTACTTTTAGAATTCGATTATATGTTGCCTTCAGTTGCAGGGTAAGTTCTTTCTTAGCATTGACCAGCCCTCATTTGCTAGCCTACTACCATAATAGACTACAGGTACCCTAAGAACGGCATACTACCTGCTATGTCTACATACTTATGTTTCCAGCGGATGGGGTGTGCACCACTGGCCTACTACCATCGTCAGTCATTGGTACCCCTAGAAGGGCCTACTACCTGTTACTGCATACAAATATGGTACCAGTGCATGGATCGGTTACCACTGGCCTACTACCATGGCTCCAAAAGATACCCGTTTAGGGCACACTATCTAATTGGCCTACAGCCATGACGCTATCTTGAATGGAATACAGCCATGACGCTTTCTTAAATAGCGCTATCCTGTTATCATCTCTAGAAAACAGGTGAACTAACAATCATTATGACTATATGTGACATTTTACATGCACATTCCTTTTCGTAGCAATTACCACCTAATTTGAAAAACAACAGTTTTTTAAAAAGCAAGAAAATTAAGAACATGTTAAGAACATTTTTAGCCTTCAAATCGGAAAAATTAAGAAATTAAGAACATTGCATGGCCTTCTTCAATTTCAGTGTTCTTATAAAAAAAACGTGTAGCCCAACCATACAGGTTATTCGCATCCAAATACATCAAGTCTGTTTTCGGCAAGCTTGGGTCATAACCATTAGACTGGCTGTTATTAGCTTTAGCATATCGATGTATAATGGTTGAAATTCCACCATGAATTCCTCCTTTGATCATCAAATAGATATCTTTTTGGTCTGCCGTCAACAAATCTAAAGAAACTCAAGTCATTTTTAAACAGGCATCCCAAGCCATACCAGGACAGGAAGAGAAACATAGTGACACGGATCCAATTCATAATACTTTAAACACAACTCACGAACTCACGAAATCGTTCAAAAAAATCAGCAAGCAGCATGACATCAGTCTTTAGATACAAGTCATGATATTGAAGAAATGATTCACACTCGAAGAAACGCCATACGTCTTGTGCATGTTGATATTCATCTTCAGTAATGCTACATTTATTCAGCTTGCTGTAAAACGATTCAAACGGAGGAAGTTCTGTCTCTTCAAGCTTCAAAAATCATTGACCCACTCGTACGGATAAGTACCCATTCGTTTCAGCAAAGAAAACGCTTCTTGTGATCTCTCCTCCTGATCAGGTGTGAGTTCATATTCAGTAGATGCTGGATTATTTCGATAATCATCGTCTTCGGGCTCTGCACTTAGGGTACAAAAGTATTGCAACGCTTGACCTAAAATGGCGGCCAACATTAGCCGTAGGCCCAACAACACAAAATTTACATAACAAAGCCATGATGGCTAAGGGGCTTCGGCCAACTTGATTTTGGCGGGAAAATGTTCACAATTTCATTGACTTTCAGTTAGAATAAAAGTTAAACGATTTATTTCGCATTTGGGATGAAAAATAGTAAAAAACCTTGAAGTATTGCCTTCCAAATTTTCTGGAAAATACTTCAAGGGTTGTCTTGAAAAACAGCGATGTATGAACCACTTATCGTGACTTTTGCTACAAAGTTTCGTGGTTTTTCGAGACAAAATAGTTCAGACTTGTAATTACCATTTAAATTTTCGCTCGAAGTGTACAGTTAGAGAAGAATTTGGGGGTTGAAATATTGATAAAGATTTTAGGTGAGTAACTTTTGAAGTTGTTGTTTTGATGCGAAATTAAATTGTGCACTTGAAGGAGTGTTCAGAAATTCTAATAGACAATTTCATTCACATATTTCAAAACTTTGGTTATCCCAAAATATTGCAAATTAATTTTGAAGCAAATTCTTGGGTTTATAGAGAAGAATTTGCAAATTTACAAAAAGTACCCTTTTTGGGCCTAAACAAAAGTCACTCACCTGAAATTGTTGTCCACAAAATAATCTCTGTTTTCTTTGTGAAAACTACATTTCTCAGTAAAAATTTTAACGTGGAACAAAAGTTTCAGCTATTTTTCTTTGAATGACGAAAAATCTTTGAATCAACGGTCAAAAAAGTACTTATGTTTATTGCTTTTTATCAAGACAACTCTTGAAATTTCGCTCAAAATCTGTAATTCGCTGCTTCAAAGTTTTTTATTATTTTCCACAAGAAGCAACAAATAAATCGTTTAACTTTTATTCTAACTGAAAGTCAATGAAATTGTGAACATTTTCCCGCCAAAATCAAGTTGGGCGAAGCCCCGTGAGCCGCCATGGCTTTGTTATGTAAATTTTGTGTTGTTGGGCCTACGGCTACTGTTGGCCGCCATTTTAGGTCAAGCGTTGCAATACTTTTGTACCCTAAGTGTAATAAGCGTTGCTGATTTCTTTCTGATTCTTCAAGTTCTTCATCTTCATTATCAAAATCGTCATCTTCATCATCATCATCATCATCTCCACTGAATAGATTTTCATCTTCAGCAAGAATTTCATCGATAACCATATCTTCCATTTCACCAACATTTAATGTCTCCTCAATTACTCCATCCATTTGCAAGATATAATTCCTCGCGAATTTCTTCGTATTTAAAAAGTCTGCTGTGTCTAGATTGCCAGCCAAGTTAGCAAAAGATGCGTTTAAAAAGTTAAGTGAATCAATAAATGTTATACCACTAGAGAATTTCTTTCTTTCGTTCTCAACTCTGTTTGATACTTTCATGGTGATAAACTTTTCACCTGTTCTTGCAATGACTTTCACTCTCTGATCTTTTATTCTTTCCAGTATTAAATGCGAGTCGTATCCAGTTAGATTATGAATTATACAAGGAATTCTGTAAGTTTTTGGTCTGATCACAAATTCGTTTATATTACACTTGCTACACGTTGGACCTCTATATTCGCCTGCATAAAAGAAAAGAAAAACAAATTATTTCCACAAAACAAAACTAAATCAATTTAAAATTGATTACAATGACAACAATTAATATAAGAATTTTCAGAAAACCTACCAGTAATATGGCAATGATCATGGACTTTGATTCTGCTTTGATCCTCTGATGAAAACGGTACATTACAGACACAACAAGTCGTAGTTGATTGATGGAGTTGTTTTTGTTCATCAGTTAAATCTTTAATTGGCTGAATGCGTTTATAAATATCTCGAATCATTTCTTCTTCCTCTTCCAACTTTTTTAGAAACACATCAATGCAGTCCACACCATGATATGTTACAGTTTTTTCTGGGAATCGATCGTCGGTTGAAACAATTTTCTAGCAGAAACTGATTGGCAAATGTTCTTGATATTTTGAATCATCATCTTGTTCAACTAAAGCGGATTCAAAATCAGCGTAAATCACAAATGGAACTTTCATTTGTTTCTTAAATGAGTTGAACTTAAGTTTATCTGCTTCTTTTTCAGGCTTCTTATTTTCATTTGATTTCTTTGGAAAGAATGTTGGTTGTTTTCCATGTTCTTTACAAATCTTCACGTGCTCGTCTAATGTTTCTTGTCTCTTACAATAATGCAGACAATAATTACAATAGTATAACTTTCGTTTTCCAAATCCATCACGTCCAAACAGCAGTCTGCTCATTGACTTGATTAAACAGTAATGGAAATTGCCTTGCTCATCAAGAAGCAATAGTAGATTTACATGATTTACAGCATCCAGTTTCTCTGTGATTCGAGCAGCATGGACTCCTTTATCATATAAAAATACATTAACTGAAATGTTGTTGTTTTGTTCGAATACATCAATGTCCTGGAGTTTAACAGGAAAATTCAATCCTTCCAAATTCAGTGTGTCATGAAACTGAACATACTTTGTAACACGTTGCGCATGTCTGTCGACCGGATGCAAGGATGCAAGAATAGACCAAACAAAGCATTCTTGGTCGTTATTCTGAAAGTTTATGACCGCCTTTTCTTTGCAAGTTTCTTTGGAGTAGGGATGTAACTGCCTCCTTTTACCGTATTATAATCAAGAAAGGAAATTTTGCATTCTGTGATTTTTTCGAAAACCCAACCGCTGCCTTCATGCTCAAAATTTTCAATGTCCTCCAAGATTTTCTTTAAGGATACTTTCACGCTTGATTTCACTCTGTCAGGGCCATGCTTGAGCTGTGAAAGAACTTTTGAGCGAAACACTATTGCAGGGTCTTTCTTGATGCTTCAGCAAATTCAACTATTTCATCAACTGATTCGTCCAGCTCAGCCTCATTGCCAACATCCAATTTTTCAACCTGAAAAATTTTAAATAAGTGATTCATGAATAGAAAAAACATCAAAATCATTGGTAGGTCAAGAGATCGAAAAAAAATCATGCCCAGGCATGTAGATTAAGCACCAAAACCCATGGCTGCATCCGTGGGAAAATACTACACAGAGTTTTGGCAGGAAAAATCGCAGCAGGGAAGCGCGCCAAGGCAAAGGTTGAATCAGGTTGAATCGAAGCAAAAGATGACGCCAAAACATAGTTTCTACATGGATTGATAAATCAAAATCAAACCTATTCTCATCAAAAATGTAATCTTTGGAAGTGAAATATATTACTATTAAATATATGAAACTTACTTTGAATGCTTTATCATCGAAGCGTTTTGTCTTCTTCGTTCTTCTCCTCTTTCCCTCGTCCAACCTGGCCAGTACAAATTCTCATGTGATACATGAGATTCAGTTTCCTACTGCATGTTTTCCCGCAGTTCTCACACATGTATGACCTCTGTTTACTATTTGAAGCACTATCATCGTTATCATACGTTGCTTTCCTCTTTGAATCCATCTTTGAATAAGACCTATACACTGCTTAAACAACAAAGAAACTTACGATTCTACGTCTGACCTCCAAGTTTTGTGACCATCAACTGACTGTTTGAAGTAGAAAAGTTTGTTATGACATGAACCATGATTGCGAAACAGACGTGTTTTTTTTCAATCAAATCATGCTGACGGCTTGCAAGGTTGAAATAGCTAAAATTGAATTATTTGTAATAGGATTATTTTGTAAGAATTATTAAGAATTATTTTATAAGATTTATGATTTCCATTTTCACAAGGTAAAACCTATGATGAAGTGCGCCACTTTAGAGTGGATTCAGAAGAGGAGAGCAAGTGGAAGAAAAGCATTCACCTTTGTCTTTACGACAAAGTAACCCACCACAATGAAAGGCACATCCAATCCAAAATTTGCAAAGAATGCCAATTTTCACCCGCAAATTTTAAAAAGATGATGGAAGCGCTGGGACAATGCTAGGAAAATCTGCAAGATTCTATTGTCAGAATCTTTTATCTCACTCGCTGGGGTTCAAATGCAAATCTCAGTTTCGAAGAAAAGAAGATGTTTTTGTCTACTATCGACAAATACTTGTCAGAGACTCAAGGGTGGAAAATTGGTTTTTCTGTTCCCATCGAGCACAAAGACATTGAGCAGGCCAAGAAAATTTTGAAGAACACCAGTAACAAGAAAGAGCTTTAAGACAAAATGGTCTACATGAACCAACTCATTTCATTTATGAATCCCACCAACAAAAAGATGGAACATGATGAATACGCCATCTTTCTTGTAAAAAACGAGAGCAAATAGGGGATCAGTGAAGACTTTTAGTAAAACAGATGCGTGTGTTACTGCTTTACTAATAAACTGCTGTGGAACTCCAGAGGAACTGTCTTTCGTTGATTGATGCTTGATTTAACGTGCAAGGAACACGGAGCCAGAGAAAGACCAGAGAAAGAGACGAGCGTTTCGTATTAACAATCTGCTGAACTATCCACTGAACTAAATATTTACAGAGAAACACAACTATTTAAAGTTGAACTACGGAAGTTGGTTGAGAATATAAACGGTACAAATAAGGAAAATATATGGTGAAGGAAATGCAAATAGAATCGAGAAGTGTGACAAATAAGGTAATGATTGCAGTGATGCGGGAATGACCTTGTGAGATGATGTAATGCAGGCATGAGTGGGTGTAGCGAATGACGTGGGTGATGCCGAGATAATGAGATGCGTTGCCGAGTGATGGAAAACAACAGAATGAATGAATAGGAATAGAAATGGCCTAAAATGACAAGGAAGGGCCTAAACTAAAGAAAGTCTAATTCACTACAACTTTGAGAATTGGCTTTGGTTTGCCATCAATGCAAGAAGAATTAACAATGAAACCAGATTTGCGAGCAACGCAAGAAATAACATCATGCTGACTGGTATTCCGACTAGAAAGCTGTACAAATACTACTTAAACCAGGACAACATATTGATAAAATGGCTGCCCATTGACTTTCAAGGCTGGTCCAGTGTCATTCAAAACGATCCCTGCATTTCAAACATGATGGATCAAGTCAATGCTTTGGAGAAGCAGCCTCAAATAAACTCTACATTGGTCACGTTACAGACACTGCTTACAAACCTGTGAAACCGCTGGCGTCTCTGGAAGAAAACTCTCAGACAAGTACACGCCAGAAAACAACAAGCAGACCCACGAAATTTCATCCCGATCCAAGAAGAAAGAGAAAAAATCAAATGATCATATTCGAATCTGAAGATGAGTATGATGGAGATGATAGTGATAATGGTGGTGAACAACAAGAACAAGAAAAGCTGAATGAGGCAAATCAATTGAAGAGAAGAAAAACACAGAAGACATCTGCTGCTGAGGACCTACAATCCTCGTCAAAAATGTTGGGACACTTAGCTTGTTTTCAAAATTTTCTCTTTCACCAATCTTACCCCCTCCCCCCCGACCCAATGTTGGGGAAATAGCAGCTCACCAGTTACTCCAACATTGAATCGGGGGGAGGGGGGTCAATTACTCTATTAGAACGGGATTTTGAAGGGAAAAATGGCAAATTTCGAGGTTTACTCGGTGAGATCAAGATTTTCACGATGCGGATGGCGAAGTGTCCCCAATGTTTTTGTCGAGGATTGTCTGAGAACGACCAGATACAGAAAAGCGTGCATATCTCGACAATGGGAAAGCGTAGAGGATCAAAAACAGGTCTTCTGATAACAGGTGCAAGGGCTTCATACTTTTGGGGGGCTTTGGGGGGTCGGGGCCAAAATTTCAAAATTCATAAGAAATGAATGAAAAGTAAGAAAATGTATGGAGAGCATACTGTTTTTCGTTGTAACCTTCAAAAATGGTCGTATTGATACAACTGCAACTAATGATTAACAGCGGATGTTTTGTTACAGTATCGTAGCAATTAAATCGAGTGCAAAAATATTAAGGGAAGGTGCTTTTTCAAAAGATATCCTTCATTGCGGCGCATCCAAAAACAGAAGGGAAAACAAGATAGAGTTTAAATTACTTACAGCATGGCCAGGGGAGCGAAAATATCACCTTCCAGCAAAGCTTTAGCGAAATTTTACCGATCAAATTCTGGTCTGTCGTACAGAGAGATAGCGAAAAAATGTGGATTTTCTAAATCAGCCGTCGAAAGAATTTGCAATGAATGGAGCCGTACAAAGCAACCATCTGGCGTAAGGGGTCGTCCGAGGAAAATTGACGATCGTAGCAAACGTATTCTGTTCCGAACATTGCATTTGATGAGAAAGGAAAGTGTGAATTTCACTGTTAATGAACTGGTACGTAAAAGCGGATTAACTCATGTTGCGAGTGAAAGAACCTTCCAACGCCTGCTTAATGATAATGGATATTTGTTTCTTCAAACTCGTAAGAAAGGTCTGTTAAGTGAGAAGGACACCTCTGTAAGATTAGCGTACGCCAGGAAAATGACCTCCTATGATGACAACTTCTGGACCAATGGCGTTGCCTTCTATTTAGATGGAGTCTCTTTTGTCCACAAGCATAACCCAAAAGGAAAAGCATTTTAACCGAAAGGCAGAGTTTGGAGACAAAAGGGGGAGGGGCTTAAGGTCACGGCAAAGGGATCGAACGAACTCGCAGCTGGCAGAAGGGTTCATATGATGGTCGCTATAGCTTATGGGAAGAGCGTGATACTTTGTGAACCATATGAGAAATTGAACGGAGAATACTTTGCCAAGTTTGTAAAGGAACGGTTCAATATTTGCTTTGCCAAAGCAGGACCACGAATAGATGGTAGGCGCATTTTCATTATGGACAATGATCCATCTCAGACAAGCAAATTGGCCATGCATGCTATTTCATCAGTTGAAGCAGAATTTCATCGGATTCCGCCTCGTTCACCTGATCTCAATCCAATAGAAAATATGTTCCACATTGTGAAAAAGGCACTAGACAATGAGAGTATCATGCTTGACATAAGTTCAGAGTCATTCGCAGAGTTTCAGCATCGTGTTGTAAGGCAGATATACAGCGTTTCAACAGAATATATAAACAAGACTATAGCAAGCATGCCAAGAAGATTGAAAGAAATAATCAAGGGTAGTGGCAAAAGGACAAAATATTGACTCTCACTAACTCACTTAAAGTATTTGTTTTAGTTTATTTCTCTATGAATTTTATTAACTTAACAGTGTATCGTAAACGAAATAACCCCACATCAGCGTTAAATATAATGATGTTGTTGTTGTGAAAGTTGTTGTTGTGAAAGTTGTTGTTGTCTGTTTTTTAATTACCTCTTTTGCGTCAACAGCAAGTTTTCATTGCTCGCCGCTGCGCAGGAGACGGCGTATATCCATGGCGAACATGAAGTCTGCACATTTCTCCACCACAGTGCTCCATAGAAAAAGCTTGATAATGTTAGTACAGAGTGATTTCATCGAAATACTTGCCATCTGAGCATTGTTCCTTGAAGTTATTTTATAGCTTGGAACTGATTTCTACTCAGGTCTTGCCCTCAAAATTTGTTTTCCGACAGTTCTCCACCTTCGATATGAAATAAACAATACAACTCCCTTAAACCAGTTTTTAAAAACTGGTGGGTAACTGTTGAAAATCAACTTAGCCCTGTGTTGAGAACGTAACTGTCTTCAAAGTTTTGAAGAAGACATGAAATCATACAGAAATGTGAAATTACAAGTACGGGTTTGGTACGGGTGAGGAGATATTTGAGTTAAAAGATGGGTAACTGTGGGGAGAAATGTCCATGTTCGTGTTTAAGCCTTTCCCCTTGACTGAATATCGAAATCGTGTTTTAACAAAACAATAGCAAAAAGCTGGAAATAAGATTATGCAAATTATTGATCAGAAATTGTCTGCAAACTTCCTACTCTCTACACTCTAAAAAATAAAGGTGCTTTGAATAACCCTTAAGGGTTGTTTAGTCGGATACAAATACGTCACCCCTGGAGGTGCTATGAAAAACCCTTAGAAGGGGTTTTTTGAAAAACCCGCATTTTGGGGTTTTCCCAAAAACCCCTGGCAAAGGTTTTCTAAAAAACCCCAAAGTTGAAACCTTTAAGGGTTTTTCCATAAAACCCCTATGGGTTCTTCGTAAAACCTCAAAAGGTTTTTTAGCTCGATACAAATACGTCACCCCTAGGGGTGCTTCAGAAAAACCCCTGGTTTAAAACCTTGCAAGGTTTTTCCATACAACCCCTATGGGTTCTTTGTAAAACCTCAAAAGGTTTTTTAGCTTGATACAAATACGTCACCCTAGGGTGCTAAAGAAAACCCTGGTTTAAAACCTTTAAAGGTTTTTCCGTGCAACCCATATTGGTTACTCGTAAAACCTAAAAAGTTTTTTAGCTGGATACAAATACGACACCACTAGAGGTACTTGGAGCAACCTCTTTCTTTTAAAATCCTCTAAAGCTAAAAAGCAAGGTTACAAAAGTCCTCTTCAAAGTAAGAAAGGGTTAGTGCGATCATAACTTCTGAGCAAATAGAAAGGTCCGTGGTTAAATATATAAGTTTTTCATTAACTATCCAATCGAAAAGTACAAATTAGCTGTATATACACATATCTACTATACATTTTCATACTCCAAGTGCATACAAAGTTTCAACTTTGCTTGGTCTCAAAAGAATGTTAGTTTCTCTTCGTTAAAAAGTCTATTTCGAAATCACCATAGGCCATGTTATATCAGGTTGTTGTAGTGAAAGCCAAAAGAATATCCTGGTTGATCCTGGTCGTCGAAAGTTCCTGTATAGCCATAAAGAACCGTGTTGGTCATATCATTCTCTCAACGTAATTTGGCATCTGCAATCTGCAAGCAAAAGATTTATAGTTAGAGATGTTCGTAAATTTCTGGTTTACGTTACCCTGCAACAGACCCATAAGAAGGCAAAAAGTCCACAAACGGTCCTATAATCCGAACAAAAAGTCACAGAACAGGACCCATAAACCGGGCAACATACTGCAAATTAACCCATAATTCATGCAGACGACATGTATAGTCTCTCTACCCTCCAGGAGTTAGCCCCCTCACTCGACGAAATTCTTAACAAACTCTTCATTTTCGAAGGCAAGGAACCATTCGTGCATGTTGTTTACGTGTTTAAAAAGTCATAAAATGGAGGAGGAAAATAATATTTGAACTTACCGCAAAAGTAAAAGAATATGCCAAGATGTGAGTCTGCTAATTTCTTGGCTAGAACGATCTGTTGAGAAAAGAGATAGACCAGTGAGAGTAAGAGCAAACTCAACATTTGGCAAAAGAAAGAGAAGTGTTCTTATTACCTCTTTTGAAAATTGTTTAGTACGATTAAAATTTAAACTAATTTAACTATTTGCCTGCAAGTAAAATAATATGTATTTTCAAACTCCAAACAAAATTAAAGTTTTTAACAGCAACGTTTGAGTTTGAATTGTGGCGCCCAATATTTTACGTGAGGAAAAATTGGATTTTATCAGGCCAAAGATACTCTCTATTATCACCATTAAGTCTTTCTTCGTATTTTCAATCTCTTATTATAATTTCTATGCTCTAACTTACTTGCTTTTTAAATAGTTAGCCACAGTTTGTTTTACATTATTGCTCAGTTATATTATTGAAGTTTTGTTGAGGCCTGACGTTGTGCATCCTTGCTCTTCTTTGAGCACAAACGTAGACTAGTCTAATTTGAAAGATAGAAATAAGAATAACTAAGACCTAACGATGTTGAGAAAATTGTTACTTGTACAAAGCAAACATTAAAAAAATCGAAAGGGAAATAGAAAAGCAATTATACTTACCAAAAAAACCAAACATTTGTAGGAAAAACAGCACAAATACAGCAGCATCCTTGCAGTTGCAGACAAGAAATTTCTTTCGCAAGAAATTCGTTAAACTTTCCAAGGAGAACCAACGAATCAGAGAGCTTTCAGACCAGTCACGTGGTTTTTCCAAGTCTTCATTCGCGGGAACATGGAATTTTGTTTACTTCTGAGTCAATTTTTTTTCTGAAAACTAACAATTTTCCTGTCGTTTTGAGTCCATGTGATAGAATTTCGAGATTTGTGCTGGATTTCATTATTCTTGATGAATATTGAGAAGTGGTTTTTAAATTATGAACAATAAATAGATACCCGAAAAACCCCTTCGCTCCACCTCTGTCAGTGAATATTCTTCAGGGGTTCTTAAAAAAGCCTTTAAGGGTTTTTCTGTCTGCACTTCAAAAGGAAGGACGAGTGACCGATAGCCATTATTTCTGCTTTTCCTCAAAACAAAGACTCCAGCCAGTGAAAAAATGAAAAAAGACAATATAATGCTTGGTTTCAGGGCCCCTTGGTATCAGGGCCCCTTGAAAACCAGTATTTTGCTTAAGGGTGAACCGTCGAATGAAATGAAATGCTCGTGCAACGAAATTTTCATGTTCGCTGCTATAATCGTAGATGTTGTATCGCTTCAAAAAAAGTTTCTATTACGCTGCGCTTTAATTTCTAGAATTAGCGAATAATTCTAGAAAATTTTTGCCAGGGCTTATCGAAAAACCCCCAACCGCTAAAAAACCCTTCATTGGGTACTGAACCCCGGAGGGTTCTTTCCATGCACAGATAAAACCTCTGTGGGTTTTTTTACCTTTGAAAAACCCTAAGGTTTCTCAAACAACCCGTAAAAAATGCAAAATTTCTAAAAAACCTTCTTAGGTTTTTCAGAAAACCCAAAGCTCTGAAAAACCCTAGGGTTTTTTGAACAACCCCTTGTAGCACCTTTATTTTTTAGAGTGTATTGTCCAAGATGAAGGTAGCAAAACAACGACCACAGGGGGCTAGTCTGACTTGCTCAGTTTCAGGAATTTGCTTCCAGAAGTTAAAATGTCGCCAACGAACACGCATCATTTCAGTGTTCGTTTGATCTATAGTGCTGTTTGTGACGAGCATCAAGGGTTGATCAGCTATTGCGAAAAAAGGCGTATCCTTGCTAAACTCAATATCTTTGGTGCAGAAATTCTTAGGAGCTGGAAAGTGAACGATGTCACCTTCGAGTGCCTGAAGAAAATCACACCACGAAATAGTCGTTGGATGCCATCGAAAATCATTCAGCAAAACGATTTCAGCCTTTTCGACACCCATCCAAGCAAAGCTGCCTCTGGCAGGATTCACAAAACAGTGATAAATTTCTTTCAAGGGGGAGAGAATGAACGTTTTACCGGTGTTTGCAGGGCCATGTACGTATACATTTTGGTATTTGCCTCTGCCTTTCGACAATGCAGTGTACAAAGCATTGCAGAAAAACTTAAGGTCAATACCATTGCCTTGAATAATTTGCATTGCAAACTGAAGCCAGCGCCCTTCACAGCTGTCTGCACATGGTCGCTCTTTTCGCTCAATGAGTAGTTGAACTCGAGACTTCTGTGCCCTGTCGTATACCTGTTCAACCTCCAAGAATTCTGTAGAGAGACAGAGAGCTTCATCGACAGCCTTGGAACCCCTATTAGCAATGAATTCAGCTAACAAAGAGTTGCCTTCACGATGCTGAACCATAGCGAGACGGCTCAATTCTAATCTGGACTTGATGCCCTTTTCCATGACGAGTTGTGTGACGTCAAATGTGGACAATCGCCGTTTCTTACTGCCTCTTGCAGCACCCTTTCGCTTCTCACTCGTCTTCCGCTTCCTCGACTTCACGGCCCTCGATGTTCTGGGTTCCACAGAGAGATCAGGATGATTTGGAGAAAGGAGGGGCTCTGGATCTTCCTTCAACAGATACTTATATGCACTGTAATACAGAGCATGTTTGTCGCTAAAGTGAATTTGAACGTCGTACTTATTCGCCATAAAATCCCTAACTTGATTCCAACGAGCCTTATCTTTCAGTTTCAATGCCATATGGTAATGAAACTTATTCTCAGAATTATTAGACTTGGAATCCTTGTGTTCTTCAATAGAGACTACCCATTGAACTACTTGTTTACCATTTGTGTACCCAAGCATCAATCACAGCGTCAGCAAAACTATCTTTCGTCGGAAACTTACATAAATCTGCTCTGCTATACGTTAGCAGATAAATTTTTTTTTCGAATACGTCTAGCAAGCTCCATCTTTGTAACCTGATTTCAAAATTTTAAATAAAACGCCTTAACAGCGAAGACTCTATGCAACCAATCACTAGCAAGCATCCTAACTATCCCCAGACCATTTTCTATTACACTTTTCAATGGCTATCTGAATTTAGCTCTTTGTTTATTGAAATTTATTGATTTCTGTTGTAAATATTTCGAATCTTAAGTTTTGTCTTTTAATAATATAATTTCAAATGTCCTACATCGATTAACTTTTTTGAAGTCTTCTTTCTAGTCGCGTAATTGCCCCCTCCACTGCTGCTGTGATTACTCACAACTCAGACAATCCTCGTCAAAAATGTTGGGACACTTAGCTTGTTTTCAAAATTTTCTCTTTCACCAATCTTACCCCCTCCCCCCCCGACCCAATGTTGGGGAAATAGCAGCTCACCAGTTACTCCAACATTGAATCGGGGGGGAGGGGGGTCAATTACTCTATTAGAACGGGATTTTGAAGGGAAAAGTGGCAAATTTCGAGGTTTACTCGGTGAGATCAAGATTTTCACGATGCGGATGGCGAAGTGTCCCCAATGTTTTTGTCGAGGATTGTAGATGCAATTGATGCATAATGAACTTCAAAAACTTTATCTATAAAAAAACCTTTCCAAATTGATTATTACAGAATTCATGATGACTATTATCTTCTGTATACTTGTATTAATTGATTAAAAGTCGAGCTGTTGCAATTCACAAACATTTTTAAGTATAAATTGAGAACAGTATGAGTGTTGTAGTCCAGATGTAAAAGGTGCCATGACTATTAAAATATGGAAAAAGAGAGTATCAGATCTGTTATTGTGAGCTTTTTGTTAAATAATAGTAAATGCATGCATAAGCATGCTTAGCAAAAATATATAATGGTCTAATACCAACCCTCGCTTTGCCCCGCAGACCATGGCCATCTATTGCGCTCTCAGTACATCTATCCGAGCTTTGTATATTCGTTTATTCTTTCCATAACTTTTGGTATATTTTGTGTATTCTTGTTTTGGTATATAGCCTCGTACTGACTCATCAGCTGATCCCCATATAAAGCATTTCGGGGCTAAGATTAGTATGCTTTGTTTTATTTATGGGTGCACCATTGTTCCAGCTTACAGGAACAATGCCAGTACTATGAGGCCTCTCCATCCAAATATGTTCAACTCCAAACTGAGCGCAGACCTCATTAAAAAGGTGAATGGTAAAGTTAGAACCCTGATCGGTTAGAGCCACTGAAGAAACGCCATGACGAGAACATAAATCTTCAACACATTTACTCACGGTCTCTGATTTCTGATGAGGAATAGCATAGGCTTCAACATAGTTTGTAAAATAGTAAACAATGTTTAAGATATAACGATTACCTTTAGATGTTGTCTTAAGCGGTCCAATTATGTCCATACCAACCATATGAAAGGGAACTGGTATTACTTCAATCGGCTTCATAGCCCATGGTGGGTTCGGAATGACTTTGTTCTTGTCATAAGTGATACAGTTCTTACAGAATACTTCGATATGACGATAGAAATGCGACCAATAAAATTCTTCCTGGATCTGAGAGAATGTCTTCTTTACACCGAGATGCCCTACATCATAATGTGATCTCTCCATAAATTCTAACTGCAGACTGGCAGGGGCCACGATTTGATATCTATCTACACCCGTATCATCAATGCATTCTCGACATATCAAACCATCACAAAGATGAAGAAGTCAAAGATATGATAAAGGGTTCGGAGACTCACTTGATGGGGCATTATCTGGTCTTTTATTCATGAGTAACCAAGATCGTACTCGTCTCAAAACTGGATCTTCTTCCTGAGCAAGTTCTAGTTCTTCAGGTGACCAGCTACTTTTTATTTGAATAGCATGGACGACTGGTTGTCTTGACATTGTGTCAACATGTTGCATTAATGTACCTGGACGATGAATAATTTCATAGTCGTACTCTTCAAGGCGAAGTATCTACCTGGGAGTATCCAACGTGCAAGCTTTCCTGTTGGTGACTTAATTTTACGTAGCCATTGTAGAGCTTTGTGGTCAGTGAAGACCGTAACTTTCCTGCCATATATGTAAGGATGGAAATGATGAAGAGACAATACTACAGCATAGGCCTCCTTTTCTGTTCCAGACCAATTGGATTCCGCTCTGCTAAAGCATTTTGAGGCTAATAACTTTTACAATGCCACCCTGAAATTGCTGTAATGTTGTACCAATACCACTATCACTGGCATCACAACAAACGATGAAATCATGGTTGAAATCTGTGTAGCTCAAAACTGGTGGAGAAGTAAGAACTTCCTTCAACTGAGCAAACGATGCTTTACATTCAACTGTCCACTGCCATTTCACATCTTTCTGGAGCAGTTCATTGAGAGGCGCAAGTAAAGCACTAGCATTTGGGATATGTTTGCGATAGTATAGCCTATCATCCCGATGACACCACGCAACTCATGAACATTGGATGGTTGAGGCACTGCACTGATAGCTTTTATTTTCTCTGGGTCAACCTCGATTCCTCTGCTAGAGATGACAAAACCAGGGTATTTCACTGATATAGCTGCTATAGAGCACTTTTCACTTTTCAACTTCAATCCAGCCTGCTGAAAGGTTTTAAAGACATCTTCTAATACTTGTAAATGCTCTTCAAAGTTTCTACCATAAACAAGAATATCATCAATATAGGCTCTGGCTCTTTTTCCAATGTCACCCTTTAATAATTGAGGCATTAAACGTTGGAATGTGGCAACTGCATTTGACAAGCCATAAGGCATATTCTCAAGTTGATAATGACCTCCGGAGGGTACTGAAAAGGCAGTTTTCTGCTTACTTTGTTACTCTACTTTGACTTGCCAAAACCCACTGGCCAGATCAAGTGTGCTGAAATACTGTTGTCCAGCGCGATCATCCATCATATCAATTCTATGCTCCACTAAATTGCTCTGGCCCAGATCATGTGTTCCTTTAGAGAAAACATCTTTGTACTTCTGCAAAAGATTTGCAACTTAATGATGTTGCTCAGGCTGTAACTCTCCAGTATTAACTTTAGTGACCGTATCCTCTGTGTCTTCTACTTCTGTATTAGACAGGCAAACTAAATAATCAGGCTCAACTTCATGCAATAAACTAACATTTGTCCCTTTTACAGCTTAATTGGAGTTGTTCCTGGATAAACTATCTGTATATATATCGTATCACTACAGGTGAAACAAGGACTCTAGCAATTAAAACACCTTTTGCAGCAATATCATTTGTTGGTTCTAATAGTCCTTCAGTTGGGAATGGTGTTTGAATGGCTCCTGGTGTTATGAATTCATGATGAGGAGGTATAATGACATCTTCAGGCAAAGAAACTTTTCTCACATGAGTATTTTCAAAATGACGCAATTCTAAAGGAATTTCAGCTCCATGTGTACCTTTCATGACACTGTTCTTAAGATCAAGGATAGCCTCCGTCTCAACTTACCAATTTAATCCAAGCAAAATCCTTTAGTGATCTCTTCAACAATATAAAAAGTCAAATAATGAATAGTATCATTGACATCAAATTAAAGTTGCACTTTGCCAAACAAGCTTATAGGGCTTGAGTTTGCTGCATGGGCCACAATATCACATTGCTCAATGGTACCTCTGTAGGGTAAGATGTTCAAAACTGTGTTGCTAATCACGTTTATTGGGCTTCCAGTATCTATCATACACATCACATTTCTTTTGTTGATTTTGAATGTATCTAGGATCATTCTACAATTATAATCTGGTACAATACTTGACATTGTCACATTGCGGTTTTGTGTATTTTGTTGTCTTGCTTGTGGGGCTTGTTGTGGTGCTTGGATTTCTTCTTGAGGCATTCTCACTGTTGGTTGCTGAATAATCGGTGAGGCTGAAAACTGCTGGGGCTGCACAGGAGGCATGCGCCACTGGTATGTTGCATTTTGTTGCATGTATAGGCAATCCATTTTAGTGTGTCCTGGTTGTCCACAGGCAAAACATATTTTATTTGCACTGGGAATTCTTCTCTGAGTGTTATTAAAACTGACTAGCTGATAAGAGTGCTTTTCTGGGCAAAACCTTGCAGTGTTACCCACTTTAGAGCATTAATAACAAGTAATTGGCGGTCTTCTTCCAGGGCGAGGTGCTGATTGTAGAAATTTTCTCTTGGCCCCTGCTGGTTAGGATAGTTATGACTTGTATGTCCTGCTTGCTGACAAATAAAGCATATTCTGCTTCGGGTACTCAATTGCTGAACTGCAGTTACTGACTCAATTGCCTTCTGATTTTTTTGTAAGGTTATTTGCGCTTATCTTGCTGCTTCATATCTCCTTGCGATTATAATAGCTTCATCAAAGGTGTTTGGGGGTTCTTGTAATAATTTGCATTGTAGGTTTCTGTCTCTCACCCCCATTGATAAACTGATCAATGAATCGACTATGCAGTTCACTTGTTGAAGTTGAAAATTGGCATTGGCAGCTATTTCACCTAGGCTTGAAGAGAAACTGTCAATACTCTCATCAGGAATTTTCACTCTTCTTGCGAAATTGAATCTTCGCTCCACGGGTGACTGATTTTTCTCAAATAACTTTTGTAATTCAGAAATCGAACTTTTAAACTTGGCATCTTCGTTGCCATCACTTCCCAAGCTTACAGGCTTTGCAACCCGAAAAGCACTTTCGGAAAGGTTTGATACTACTGCCGCTCTTTTCTGTTTTGCTCCAGTAAGTCCAACGACATCAAAATACAAATCGATTCGACGAGCAAACAACGTGAAATCTTCCCCAAGATGATACATGACACTCCCCAGTTTGATTACAAAGCTAATCAACTAATACAAGACGATAAAGTAACATTAAACTTTAACACAAGAGAATCAGATACAACAGTAGTAACAAAGAAACCAATATTATTTCTTCTTCTCGATAACTCACCCACAGCTGCTGCGCTTCGCCGGGACCTAGAAGATAAAGGATCGCTTACACTGAAGCTGGAGTTGTCCCTAACCTCTATTTGCCTTGGTCTCATCGTCAGATATCTTGATGAGACTGATGACGATACTTTAACTTGAATAAGATGTTTAATAGAACGTGTAAAAACCTTCATACCTTTCTCAGTAGGCACCTGTACCTTGGCTATCCGAATGCTTCCATCTTTTCCACTAAACAACTCAGTAATTCTTGATAGTTTCCAAAAGATAGTTTCATCTGGTCGTCTACTACAATGAAAATATCACCTACAGATATGAAAAGTTTATCATTACTTTGCTTTACCTTATAAGCTTCCATAAGACCTGATCAATATTCTCTTCAATCTTTTCCTGAACTCTGATAACAGATAACGCTGATAGTTGTCCAGTCTAGACAAGGTCTCGTACGTACTAATAATTTCGAAATGTCTGTCTTCAGGCATTTGAAACAAATTTCTTCCATTTATCATATGTGACGGAGGTAATGGGTATGAAACACCGTCGATGTCGTCATGGACATGTGAGGGGTCTCACAAACTTAAAGTAAAGTAACTAAACACTGCTCTGTCAACAATCTTCACTAGGCAGCGTTTCACGCTTCTTACCATGCGTTCCCAAATAATAATAATAATAATAATAATAATAAATTTATTTTAAGTTGGCTTTACATAGCTAAATACATTAATTAAACGTTATAGCTAATTTACGCCAACTATTTAAAAAATACTGATCTAAAATACTAGATAAAATTCTTTAAAACTTATATACATGTGATACAATTTATAGCTTAAAATGTGATAAAATGTAATAAAATCGATCAAAACTTATTGATAAAAACATGAAACATAATCATTCTATAAGAACCCAAGATTTTGGATGAAAAGCCGACATATTTTGCAGAAGCATTCCTCACCATTCCAATTTTTTATTCTGGATCTGAAATCTCGAATTGATTCAGCATTTCTAGTATCTCGAGGAAGGGAGAGCCAAAGTTGAGGTCCTCTGTATCTAATAGTCTCGGACCCAAAAATTACAGTTTTTATCCTAGGTATTTCGAATTCATTATTATTTCTAAGGCTATACATATTTTCTCGCTCCCTAAAGATCTCTTTAATGAATGTGGGGTTTATATTTTTGTGTGTTTTGAACATTTCAGTCATTAGAGTTTGTAAATTCTTGGCATGTATAGTGACTGAATTATCCCTTTCTAATAAACATTCAAAACTAGAAACAAATTCCTTATAAGCAATTCTTAAGGCCCTTTCATGTATTTTATTAATTTTAGAATTTAAATGCTTGCTATGGAACATCCAAGCCAGTGGACAGTATTGAAACTGGCTTATTACGAAGGCTCTCATTAAAATTCGCAGCTTGTTGGAATCCATGTATGCAGAAAGACGGGAGAGTGCAAAAAGCTTGTTTCCAGCCTTCTTACATAGCCTATTAATATGCGTCTCATAAGTTAGTTTGTGATCGATTATTACTCCGAGCAACTTCTCCTCGTCTTTATTTTCAATAATGCTGTCACCTACACTAACTGTAACAGTTTGATTAGCGCTTTTCCCTAGTACCATGAAGTGACATTTTTCTGTATTTAATTTCATTAAGTTATCTTCAAACCATTGAAAAAATATCGTGGAATCATTCTCTAATCTCATGATTACGTTATTCAAATTCTTATCACTTGCATAAATGGTGGTATCGTCTGCATAATTACAGATATTAGTTTCTTGAATGGAGAGTAGCAAATCATTTATATACATGTTAAAGAAAAGGGGACCAAGAACTGACCCTTGTGGTACTCCTAACAAAAGATTTTTAAATTTACTGAAAGATCCATTGATTTTCACTCTTTGCTGTCTGTTTTCCAAAAAGCTGTGAATTAGTGAAAGAGCCTCGCGATTAAAACCATACGCATGTAATTTGGCCAAAAGAAGATCATGCTTGATGCAATCAAATGCTTTTGAAAGGTCCATAAAAATTGCACCTATGCTTTCTCCATTATCCAAGCCTATTTTCCATTTCTCTAGCATCCGAATCAGGGCGTGTTGTGTGTTGAAACCTTTGCGAAATCCACATAGAAGATCTGATAGAAAAGGGGTTATATGCCTAGTTATCTGCCGCTCCATAATTCTTTCAAAAACTTTAGATACTGTTGGCAGTACACTTACGGGCCTGTAATTATCCTTTGAAGTTTTTGCGTCTTTTTTATGGAGGGGAGTGACATCTGCATATTTTAGTTTATCAGGAAACAAACTATTTTTAATGCATTCATTAAAGATACTCTGTAGGGTTTGAGAACAAATCTCAGAGCTGCCTTTTAGAATCTTAGATGGAATATTTTTGAAAGTCGTTGCCTTTCTTGGATTAAGTGCCTCAATTTCTGTTTGCATTTCTTCTATAGAGACTGTATTAAAATGGAAGCCAATATCATGTTTGAAAAAGTGACGAATTTTCCTGATACTGGGATGGTTGGAGTATTTTATAATCGCCTGATCTATAGGGTCTGTTATACCTACTGTATTTGTTATAACCTCATTGTTCTCTTTAATACCTAGCGAATCAGTGACAGTGACGAAGTAGTTATTTAGAATTTCAGCAACTTCCTCGTCTTTAGAGATTATCCCTTCGTCCTCAATCAGAGTAATTTTCGCTTTAGACTTATTTTTATTTGAAATGAAAGGTTTTACGGTGTTTCATTTCAAATAAAAATAAGTCTAAAGCGAAAATTACTCTGATAAGCGAAAATACCCCTTGCCAGGAACATTTTCTGAAATGAATTTCCATTCAACACTATTTGAAGAAAGAAATTCATTTATTCTCGGGCATCTTAAGAGCATCCTAATCTTTTTGGACATTGCTCAAAAATATTAGCATTATCAGACAGAAAGGTAGCAGGTACACTCTAAAAAATAAAGGTGCTACAAGGGGTTGTTCAAACAACCCTAGGGTTGTTCAGAGCGTTGGGTTTTCTGAAAAACCTTAGAAGGTATTTTAGAAAATTTGTATTTTTTACGGGTTATTTGAGAAACCTTAGGGTTTTTTAAAGGTAAAAAGCCCACAGAGGTTTTATCTGTGCATGGAAAGAACCTTTCGGGATTCAGCGCTCAACGAAGGGTGTTTAGTGGTTGGGGGTTTTTCGATAAACCCTGGCAAAAATTTGCTAGTATTATTAAGAAATTGGAGCGCAGCATAATATAAAACTTTTGGAAGCGATACCACATCTGCGATTATAGCAGCGCGAACATGAAATGTCGTAGTGCGAGGTGCGAGCATTTCATTTCATTAGACGGGTCACCCTTCAGCAAAAAAACTGGTTTTCAAGGGGCCCTGAAACCAAGCATTATCATTTCTTGTTTCATTTCTTTTCACTTGCTGGAGTCTTTGTTTTGAAGAAAAGCAGAAATAATGGCTTTCGGTCACATGTCCTTCCTTTTGAAGGGCAGACAGAGAAACCTCCAAAGGTTTATTTAAGAACCCCTGACCCCTGAAGGATATTTGCTGACAGATGTGTAGGGGGGGTTTTTCGGATCTCTATTTATTGATCATAATAGTTTACCCACTTCTCAATATTCACCAAAAATATTGAAATCGAGCACAAATCTCGAAATGCTATCACGGGGGCTCAAAAACGACAGGAAAATTGTTAGTTTTCAGCAAAAAAATTGACTCAGAAGTAAACAAATTCCATGTTCCCGAGAATGAAGACTTGGACAAACCACGTGACCGGTCTGAAAGCTCTCTGGTTCGTTGTTTCTCCTTGGAAAGTTTAACGAATTTCTTGCAAAAGAATTTTGTCTGCAAGGATGCTGCTGTTTTCCTACACATTTTGCATTTTGGTAAGTGTATTTCTCTTCTATTTCCCTTCTGATTTTTTTAATCTTTGCTTTGTACAAGTAACAATTATCTCAATATCGTTATTTCTTAGTTATTCTTATTTCTATTTTTAAAATCACGTTTGAACTCAAAGAAGCGCAAGGATGCACCACGTCAGGCCTCAACAAAACTTCAATTAAATAACTGAGCAATAATGTAACAACGAACTGTGGGTAGCTATTTAAAGAGCGAGGAAGTTAGAGCATAGAAATTATAATAAGAGATTGAAAATAAGAAGAAAGACTTAATGGTGATGATAAAGAGTATCTTTGGCCTGATGAAATCAAATTTTCCTCGTGTAAAATAGTGCGCGCCACAATTCAAACTCAAACGTTTCTGCTTCAAATTAAAACTTTAATTTTGTTTGGAGTTTGAAATTACATATCTATAAATGTCGTTCAAAAGTTTTTACATCAGATTATTTTACTTGCAGGCAAATAGTTAAATTAGTTTAAATTTTAATCGCACTAACAATTTTCAAGAGCGGTTACACTTCTCTTTCTTTTGCCAAATGTTGAGTTTGCTCTTACTCTTCACATCTTAGCATATTCTTTTACTTCTGCGGTAAGGTAAAATATTTTTTTCCTCCTCCATTTTATGATTTTTTTAAACACGTACGTAAACTGGTTCCTTGCCTTCGAAAATGAAGAGTTTGTCAAGAATTTCGTCGAGGAAAGGGGCTAACTTCTGGAGGGTAGAGAGACTATACATGTTGTCTGCATGGATTATGGGTTAGTTGCAGTATATTGCCCGGTTTATGGGTCCTCTTCTGTGACTTTTTAGTCGGATTATAGAACGGTTTGTGGACTTTTTGCCCTTCTTACGGGTCTGTTGCAGCGTAACGTAATCCAGAAATTTTCGAAAATCTACTATCTTAACAATCAATCGTTTGCTTGCAGATTGCAGATGCCAAATTACGTTGAGCAAATGATATGACCAACACGGTTCTTTATGGCTTTTCAGGAACTTTCGACGACCAGGATCAACCAGGATATTCTTTTGGCTTTCACTACAACAACATGATATAACATGGCCTATGGTGATTTCAAAATAGACTTTTTAACTAAAAGAGACTAACATTCTTTTTAAACAAAGCAAAGTTGAAACTTTGTATGCACTTGGAGTATGAAAATGTATAGAAGATATATGTATATACAGCTAATTTGTACTTTTCGATTAGATAGTTAATGAAAAACTTATATATTTAACCACGGACCTTTTCTATTTGCTCAGAGGTGTCGTATTTGTATCCAGCTAAAAAACCTTTTGAGGTTTTACGAGTAACCAATATGGGTTGTATGAAAAAACCTTGAAAGGTTTTAAACCAGCGGTTATTCTTTACCACCCCTAGGGGTGACGTATTTGTATCAAGCTAAGAAACCTTTTCAGGTTTTACGAAGAACCATAGGGGTTGTATGGAAAAACCTTGTAAGGTTTTAAAGCAGGGGTTCTTCTGAAGCACTCCCAGGGGTGACGTATTTGTATCAAGCTAAAAAACCTTTTGAGGTTTTACGAAGAACCCATAGGGGTTTTATGGAAAATTCTTTAAGGGTTTCTACTTTGGGGCTTTTTAGAAAACCCTTGCCAGGGGTTTTTCAAAAAACCCCAAAATGCGGGTTTTTCAAAAAACCCTTCCGAAGGGTTTTTCACAGCACCTCCAGGGGTGACGTATTTATATCCGACAACCTAAACAACCTATGAGGGTTATCCAAAGCACCTTTAGTTTTTAGAGTGTAGACCTCTTCGTGCCGTAAACCTGCGAAACGCTGTAATGAAAGATTCCAGGTCTAAGGAATCAACCAATTCTAAACAGACGCCACGACTTTTGGCACAAGTGAAAAGGCAAATATAACATTTACGTCCAGGTCTTCCTGGGAGTTCCTTAACAATAAGAGGTCCTGCACCTTCTAATGTCTTGCAAGTCATACACCTTCTAACTTGCTTCTTGATTAATTCGTGGCTACCACTTTTTCTGGATAGAATCCAGCCTAATGTATTTTTTTTAATAGCAATAGGACAAGAGTCACCAAATCGTTAGATATCTCCCTGTACAAAATCAAAATAAGAATCATTACCTATTAACATATCTAGGCGTTTACTGCTACAACTATCAAAGCCGTCAGTCAACCTGAGGTCTTGCAAATAAAGAAAACGCTCTTTGTCTACGCGCATGAGAGGGGGATGCAGATAACGTTGTGGGTAAGCGCATGTACCGGTATTTTGAACCTTTTGAACTGAGTAGATGCTTGAATTTCGATTAACAGCACAATCAAAAATCTGCTAGAATGTAGAAAACGTTTTATGTCCCCATTGAACCGCGGCAAACTTATTTTCGGCAATTTGATTGCTGTACCTGAATTTTTTTTTCAAATCCTTGTAATATGACTTGATGTCCAAAAGCTTGGAGGTCCTTCCACTCCATTGCTTGAACTTGCAAGTTCCAAATTTCTTGGCGGTGTAGAAACCGTATTTATAGTCGCTTGACTCACAGAATCACCAGAATTTCCATCGCCAGGAAACTCCACGTAGTTTCCCTGCTTGTTGTGTTGTTTTACCCAAACATTCGATTAAACGTGTATCATACTCAGAAGATTCGTCCATTTCTTTATCAATATCAGTAAGATCAAGAATCTTCTGATTTAAACATTTAAGATATTGTTGTTTCTGTTTCATAGATTGTAGGATAGAGTCGAGTCGTTCCAGGACGTTTTGCTCCCGACAAGATCCCGGTTGATCTTGAAACAGTTGCATTCTTGTATAGACCATTTCAACTAAGGGCCTCGTTTTCAAAATTTTTGAAAATTAAGTCATAGAGAAATTTCGACTTCAGACTCCAATTCAGCGCCGTTTTTTATGTGCGAAGGATGAGCAAATTATGTGGGGATGTGATGTCACGGATACAGGTATAGAGAGACCTACCTATCTACCTTACCTAACTACCTAAGACGCTCTTTTTTGCCGAAATGTAACAATAGATTGACCGCAAATATACGGAAGAAAACTTTGAAGTCGCCGTAAGTGTCACCATTAGTGCTATCATTAACAAAAATCAATTTTCATGTTTTCATACTCGAATTATTTATTGTAACAACTCTATCCGTTTATGCCCTTTTCATTTTTTTGTCTTCAATTTCAATAGTTTCTGCTTTTTTATGCTTTCGAGGTCCGCAGGTGCATAAAAGCGAATGACTACCATGAAAAGAATACATATGGATTATATTAGCATTTATTTACTGGAGATCTGCCCCCCAAATTTGGATCAAAAATTTTTCAGCCTGATATAATTATGACTATCGTATAATATTTTAAATACATTGATTATAATTGAGCGAAAATCACGGCTAGGCTTAATTTACATGAATTGTGCGTGAAAGTCGACATAAACATGTTTTCGAATGGCAATCAACTGTTAAAGTAGCCATTAGTGGTGATTACTCATTGGCAATTAGGTCGGGAGATAGATTGTCATGCAAGCCAGCCAGGGGCTCGACAATCTTCAGTTAAGATGTCGATAAACTTGGCAAGAGTTTCTATTACGCCACAAGCTCTCTCCGTTCTCTCCTCTTTATTGAAAATAACACAAAATCTTGAAACTATGTATGCAAATTTGGGAATCGATAAACCAACAATAGAAAATTTAGAGCAATCAGTGAATGTCTGCAAATCCCCAAAATTCGATGCAATATCAAAAGCCAAAATCTCTAAGAAACTTGAAGACAACTTGAAGATTTTTTAGTATTTCTACAAATACTGTTTTTCAAATTTGTGCTTGTTTAGTGTTGATGCAAAGTTTTATGCTTCTAGTCCATAAGATATTGATTTTATAGGTGTTACAAGTTTGAAATTCTATAAAGGATTTGACCGTGAAAAATCGCTGGGGGTGAAAATTTTCACCCTAAGTCATTTAACACGGTCGAATCCCTTAAAAAATTTTCAAACCTTTAATCGCTATAGAATTAACATCTTAATTACTAGAAACATAAAAATTTGCCTCGACACTAAAAAGAAGGTGCTGAATTCGAATCTGAAGTCGAAAGTTCTCTATGATCTTATTTTCAATTATTTTGAAAACGAGGCCCTTAGTTGAAATTGTCTATTCTGCGAGCTCGTGCTTGTCTAACGTCTACCTCATTTAGTCCAAGAATGACTCTTGGGTCAAACTGAAACCATTACAAAGTCTTACAATATTACAAGATTTTACTTTACTTTTCAAATACATGTGACCATCACGTGACATACCAGACCTTCACAAAAATGTAAGATACCACTATGGCGTGCGTCGACTGAAGGGCGTCAAAAAAAAAACAGAGAAACAATCAAACAATGAAATCATCAGTCGTAATCAGTGATGCCTCGACACGATTATTATGAGAACACTAAACGGTGTTCCCTCAAATTGATTAAGGAGTGTTTCCCAATCGAACTGTTCTATTTCATTTCCGAAGTGTTCTGTTATGCATTTCATGAGGCGCGATGCAACAAGTTTCGGAATCTATTTGAAGTTTTCATACACAACTA